>OZ026812.1:2058891-2167187 GCA_964023185.1 Macaria liturata | reverse complement strand
AGACCAACTTAAAAATAAGGACAAGTAAATCTGATAAATGAACTTTATATGCTTACATTTATTATTTAATTAGAAAAAAATTATAAAGTAGTTCACGTTTTTTAATATTACAAAAGAAAACTTTTAAACTGTTTTAAATGAAACCAAGTATAGTGTAACCACAATTCCGTGTGACTAGCGTAAATGAAACTACAATACAATATAAACTTACTTACTAAACAGCACCATCAACACAAATATACACTTCAATACATGTGCAGGGAGAATGTACTTATGTACCTACCTGGGAAATTATATCTATGTGAAGTTAGTTATATTATATAGGTTTATTACATCGTTGTATGTTGATAAGGACACTATTCATCTCAGACAATAATTTGTAATGGTTAAAACATATGTGAGATATCGGTGCTCTAGATTAATTGGGGGTTACTTGTTGCTTGCAACTTTGATCAAACTTTAAAGAATTATGTATGTAACATATGTATAGGAATATATAGACAGTCCTGGAAATAAATACTCGCAAAGTGGGGATTAAATGCATTCTTTCTTAGTAACATAATGAAAAATGTAACTTTGACAATAGTAACAAATGTAATAATCTATGTTAGTCAAAGAGTAACATCCCTATAAGAGAATAGTGCCCCAATATCTGCAAATGAAGGGGAGCTATACTTGATATACATATTTATTAAATGTATTGTGAGGTATTGCATAAGGCGTGTGAGTAAAGCTTAGTTCATGGCTAGAGGAATATAGTATAATATAATATCCATACAAAATATACTACTTTAGTACTTAATTAAGTATTAGGACAACGAGATTGAACTCAGATCAACTGAATTCTAAATAGATAATACAAATTACAATACACACATACAATATGATAAAATGGAAATTTAGAGGTTTTATAATCGAGTTCAACTCAAAAGTAAAACAAAAGCGGGAACAATAAAAAAAAAATATTATTAGTACATTAGTGGGTACTTACAATGCTACATAAGTCTCCTATTCTACTACACTTGCAAACATTTATGAGCCTGCAGAAAAAGAGCAGTTGACAAAAAAAACATTGGTAGGCTCACGCTCGACTACAACTCGACTGATGTTAAGCAACGTTGTAATCTACGATTTAGCGCGCTTGCCTAGAACTAAACCGTATCATTCTCGACTTGAAGACCGACAAATTATAGTTCAAAGGAAATAGAGATTTCGGCTAGGAGTTCCACAGTAAATCTTATCAGATTATTTACACACCCCTTTTTTTCTACATCATCTGAAGACTCATCAAGTTTGCCACGACCAATCATCCAATCAGTTAACAACCTTACACCTGTGTATGTGCGTGTGTGTATCACGAGTGTGTCTCGTGCTCCAGCCTGCGCAGGTAGGCCACCACGTCGTGCTTGCGCGCCGCGTGCGCCGCCTGCAGCGGGGTGAGGCCGGCCGCGTTGCGCAGCGCGGGGGGCGAGCGCCGCGCCAGCAGCCGCACGCACGACACCTGCCCGAACATGCACGCGCCGTGCAGCGCAGACTGACCGTTCTGGAATTACATGAAAACAAATGCTGATCTATTCATAAACTTGACTATGGTCTCGACCGGCAGGATTCGAAACTGCATCTTTTTGAAAACGCCTGGCTCACAAACGAACCGACCGGAACACACTTTAATTATTGTGCTTGGCGACACTACGTTTAAGCATAAACAGAATGCTGTAGACCGATAGCTTAACGTTCGTTCCGATGCACGATAAACTGAACGATGACAATTTATTTGCACAAATAACTGTCTTGCGTCGGGAATCCATATGCGACCTCCTGCTCAACTTAGCTTAGGTAGACCATACTCAAGTCAAGTACCTATTATAAAATAGTGAGTGTACTAACCGGCAGCAGTCCGAGGTTAGGTTTGTACTTGAGCAGCTCGACGACGACGGCCGCGTGACCCTTGTGTGCCGCCTTGAACAGCGGGGTCGCGCCGTCCTGCACACACACATACACGCTACTTCATTAAATCAGAAAGAATAAGTAGGCCTTTTGTTAGATTCAAATTGGATCGCTCTACCAGAAAAATCAATTTGGTGAATGAGATCATTTATAGATATTAGGAAAAGAACCGGACACAGAACCTTGCGCGTACCCCGGCCCACAAATATCGTCCACACTGGCGTATGTATGTACCTGTCGCAGTGCGTCCACGTGTGCGTTGTGTGTGAGCAGCGTGCGCGCGACGTGCTCGTGCCCGCACTGCGCTGCGATCCACAGCGGCGTAGCTCGGTCGGTGCGCGCTGCGTCCACGCTGGCGCCCGCATCGAGGAGCGCGCGACACACCTCCTCGTGACCGTTCTGGGCCGCTATGAACAGGGGACTCGCCTTGTCCTGCAATTGGTAAGAGAAAATCATTGATACTTAAGGTGAATATTGGTGAAAGATAAAGATGATAATCGTAGAACGAAGAGTGCATCCTTCTGTTCATCCGCCACTTAAAAATACCGGCTAGTGTCACGAAAAGAATTAGCCTCCCAGCAGATCAGTTAGTCGCTAAACTAAAGTAAATATTATTGGAAGAAAGAGTTGCAGAAAAATCAGAGCAACAGAAAATAGGGATCAATCAATGTATGTAACACTTAAATTCGAATTATATTTGTTTTTTACTACGGTTAATTTCAACAAGCATCTGGTAACACAAATGTGAAGTTACAATAAGCCAAGGCTAAGTATGGTACCAGAAAAAAAAAAAAAAAAAAAAGTTTTACGCAATCTTTGGTACCTATGTATATGTCATTATTAACTATTTTCCAAAACAAAGTTTTAAAATCATATATCACATTACAGTGTTACTTTTGTGAATTTTAAGTGGCTTCACGGGATAGAATGTCTCAAAGATTCCTGTCGCAGCACAACACAAGTCTCCATAGACTTAGTGTGTTGCGCAGTCATCCATAGATGTACTACCTAAAGTAAGTTTAAGATTAATTGTATTTTTACGTACATACACTGTATTTTTGGCATAATAAACGATTATTTATTATTATTATTATTATTTATTAGTGAAAGAGCTGTAAGAGCTATTTTCAGGTCTTCGATCACAACGGACGGCATACAGCGTAACGTTAAAAACAGACTAGGTATAGAAGTAAGATGTTACCTTCATGGCAGAGTTGACGTTGGCCCCTCTCCGGATGAGCTCCTGCACGACGGGCAGGTGGCCGCACTGACACGCCACGAACAGGGGCGTGCCGCCGTCCTGGAACATGCGTGGTGTTCACGTTATTAGCATGTTGAATGGTATGATATGAATATTAGTCTTCCGTGGAAGGACCTGGCCCCCATAACGCAGTATGTGCCCAAGAAAAATCCGGATTGATCAATTAGGAGACCCACAATAACGAGTAATACGAAGCAGGGCGTGTGTAGATACGTAAGTAAAAGACAAGTCACTATAGGTAGTACTTATCATCAGACGAAAACAGCACTGACTGTTTTTCAGTAATTGTCATTATGAAGAACCCAAAAACGAGCCTATAATTGAAGTGCTGGTGATTCTACTTGTAGTGTATTCCAGTTCATATCTCAATACATCCATTATTAAATGACAGCTGTCAAGGGGGATTACTGATAATTTCTCATAAAGTTGACCCTGATGACACTCCTCAGTAAATTCAGAGATGGAACTATGAGTAAGTTAAATAATTCTTCATCGAGCTCAGAAAATTGTAAACTCTAGATAGGAAGGGATGTATAATAGTGTAAGGTACTGACCGTGCTGGGTCCGTCGATGTTGGCGCCGCAGTCGAGCAGCAGCCGCGTCACGTCGAGGAAGCCGCCCTGAGCTGCGAAGAACAACGCGCTCGTTCCTGTCTGACAACCCACACACTGTTTACATCATATCGACTCTTCTTCGCTGCGCCACATAGAAAGTCAATGTTTTCAGTGAACTGCACTATCCAGGGTTCTTCAAATCCAGACTGAATAGGGTTTTTGGCAAGTGTGGTACATCTTTGATTACAGTATCACACAGTACAGAAGTATATAGTGTCTAAACGGGAGACCAGCGACTATTTATGTATAGTCGGGACATGCTCAGTTGAGGCTGGCTAGCGACAAGAAATTTTGTACTAACATTAAACAGGTTAAAGTTTGTGCGTGTGTTTATGTTTGTTACTTATCTAACACGGCTAAACCGATTTATATGAAATTTGGTATGGCTAGATCAGACCCTAGGTTGAATTTGTGACCAGTTAAACTGTGTAAAGGAGATCACAAATAAATCAAGGCGTAATAATGCTGGCATACCGTCCTGCAGCAGGCGGGGTCGGCGCCCTGCGCGAGCAGCTCCCGCACGCACTCCGTGTGCCCCATCGCCGCCGACAGGATCAGGGGCGTCGTGCCGTCCTGGAACAAACAATGCACTGGTTTCAATTCCGCTGATAATAAAAGAGATATAAATATATGCCAAAGAAGTGATGGGAGACTGACCTAAACTACAAATCAACGGTTGGGTAACCTAATCGAAATTTTAAAAACAATATATAGTACCATACTAGTATTACTATATAGTACCTACTATTATTTTGTTAACAATGTTCTAGAATCAGTTTTTTAATACCACTTTAATAAATTTAAATAAAAAGTAATCCTACTTGTAAACAAGATTAGAAACATTAATTAGAATCTTCCAGCGAGATGGCGAAAAGGCAATTCTAAAACATCACAATTAAAATAATCCGGGTCAAGTCAAACTGAACGCTTTCAGCGTGAAAACTTAATCTACTTCCGGCCTTTTTGCTGAAAAGCTGCCGTTTCCGGGCAGAAAACTTGAAGCAAAAGCTGCCTGAAAGAAAACATTTCTGTGCACAGCGTTAAAAGCTCTCTTGAAAAGTGGAACTCGCTTTAAACTGTCGAGTGAAAAGCCATTAAAGTTTGAATCGTTCGTTTATGGGGCAGCGATACCAAGACTTAAGTTTAAATTGGATTGCTTGTGATGAATTCGACTAGATATGAGATTAGTTAATTGACGCCAGCTCGTTATGAACAACATGGCGAATGAAGAATATTATTTTCAAAAAAAACTATAGCTTTAAATTATACGGCTTGATGAGATGACTGCTGCACATTGACGTCACCCGGACTTGTATCCATCTTTTAAGAATACATACAATATCGAGTACTTGATTTTTTCCTGCATAGCGAGACTGTGTACCATAGCTTCATAATATTTTTATGTGTTTTGTTCTGGTATTGGAAGTGGGCGAGCAAACAACGATCGCTGAAATAAATCGTGCGCCCTAGTTTATACAGTTTCAATTCTTTACACCATCACTCTTAGAGTACAAGTTACGAAAGATCGCGATATGAACTTGTTTCGAAGAAAATATTTACTAACCTAGGTACATCACCATGACACAAATAATTCGTTAAAGATGTTCCTTCGATGGGCAATGAGAAAATTTTATGAAATAGGGTAAGTCATTCTCAATAAAAGTTTTATCAATCCAATCAAATAATTACAATTACCATTTTTCCACAATTTATAAATAGTAATAACACAACACTAAAAGTACAAAACGCTTCCTCTCATCTCAAAATTCTAACTCATAAATCCATAATACTAGGGCCGGGTTTGATTTACAACATTACGGCCCGTTAATGCATCAGTTACGTAAGTAATGGTGGTAATGGTTGGCATGGTAACGCCACGGTGAGAGTTAGCCGGAGTTAGCGCTAATGGCCCGACCTCTGCCGGCCCTGTGAGAATTGTGGGAATTAAACCTCATCTAATCAACGCGGAGATTAAGACTTTGGAATAGTTAAGCACGTCATGAGAAGTATTTCATAACAGATGATGTAACAGACGTAAGGGCTGCTGACTTTAGTGGTGTATTTAAAATAGTAAAATAAACGTTATATCTTCTTATTTAACTCTTCCGTTGGTACCTAGGTGCTTACATTTCTATGGATTCTTTCTCCGACACATTACCACTTCACACAACAAAGTTGTGAATTTCATGTAAAATTCCTTTCCCAGAATGCACTTCTTCAACCACCAATGAGTGAGTCAACTTCCACTACAATTAAGCTATTACATAATCATTGTCATCGAGCTGCCAGGGTCGCATGATTTGTCGTGAGAACCATCAGAATTGAGTAATATCCCACTGATTAACTCGTAATTTGTTACCGGACCTTTGTTTGCGTTGTTGTGTGAATGAGAACTGACATGTGTGAACTTTGGTGTTGTTTGCGACGAATCTTCGCTGGTATGTTATGTAAGTAAAGTTCGTAATTTTTGGTGGAAAAGCGAAAAGAAAACAATGTACCACAGAAAATAAATGAAATATGCCACCATAAGAATTATGTAAACATTGTTTCTATAAATAGATTATCTCAAGATTCGAAGAAATAAATACACGGAAAGCATTGAAGAAAAATCCTTGACCAGATATCGATAGATGCTCAATCGATCGTGGACAGATAAAAATCTCCAGTACGAGTACATTTGATTGCTGCAACACCTTTCTCTATAAAAAGAAAGGTAATTACCGAGATCTCTTCTAATTACAATGCGGTACGCAGTAAAAAGCAGGAGCCTGTTTTAAATAGAAATGTGGTTAACGCTTCAAAGAGCGCGGTAATGGCCATAGAGAATACATTACGAAGGTACTGTTGTATTATAAAGCTGTAGTGCACACAGCACGTACACTCTTGAAAAGCTAATAATGATACAAACAGTGACAGCATTACTGTTGCACCTGACAGGAAAGACATTTGGTGAAAGACGTGGAGATGACATGGAGAAACTATCAATCATCGTTATGAGGTCTTCATCTTCTGATTGTTATTTCTTATATCAACTGTTTGCTAGGGCTGCGGTGACGTAACTCATCAGTCACCTAGTCGTCGCAATAAACTCTTCAAAACTTTCTGAATAGCACTTGTTGTCTCTGAACGCGTTTAGAAGTGGGTTACTCACATTTTTTTATTTCAATAAGTTGGAGAGGAAATTAATATTTATATGTGTCCAGTTGGCAGTAGCTAATAAACACTAATTACTCCAGCTCAGTAACAGATATCTAGAATCTAGTAACCGTTAGTAGCACGGGCTGTCGGTCCGTCAGTCGACATCGTAAGCCAAGCGCAGAAACTGTTTATAGCGGTGATAAACCGTAGGGACATGTGGCTGTTACGTCATGTAGGGCATTGGTGCCGATTAGCTATAATGGGATTAATAGGTTTTTAAGGATGACCTTAGAATAGAACGTATTGTTAGTGAAGGAGAGAAGCCGTGTTTTCTTTAAAAATATTGTTTTATAAATGAAGAAAAATTCATCTTACTATGTTTAAAATAATCAACTCTTATCAACTTCATAAAACGTTTTACATTTATGCCTTTTTGTTACTGGCCCAGTTTTTCGACAGGCAATTCCAACAGAAACCTGAATTTCGATCAATCGCCTATATCGTTGACGTTCACGAAATATGAATCGGAAATTGAACGGACCGGTAGCTGTAGACATCCATGAATATGAAATCGTTCCAGCGATTTTTTAACTTTTTTCTTGCATATAATCTCACCAATGTATACTTCTTACGGCTGTGAGCACAAAAGATTATGGTTTTGCCGAATTTAGGCAAGCCACATAAACAACAGGAATGAGACATTATTGTATGTACGCAATAATGTACAATAACAAAATACCCGAGTGTTATATCGAGAGAAATACATGTTTCTCAAGACAGAATACAAAGAGCTATTCATCATACAGTTCACGTTACTGAGCGTCCGACTTCTCTTTCTCTCTCCGACCTACGATATTATTGGCACAAGTTCACTCCCTAAACTTTTTACTGTCTTCGCCGAGTATTGATCTATTTGATACCCCTATCATTCCAAGCTCAACCCTGATTCTCAATGCCTTGTAAAATGTATGGGTAAGTCGCCAGTACGCAATACGAACGATGTTGTTTTTCAATCGTTATACCTACACTATACGCATAAAAATAAATATCTTACTTTTAGAATATTCTTCGTTTGTCCCAGAGTAAAAGAGCTTCAAGTTTATGAGTTCATCGACCCTTCAGGGTAGGTTTTCCTTATAGCTCTGTACGTTACCGAAGGGTTGTAATCACGGAAAGTAGGTCAAGGCATTCGCACGTCCTTCGCAAGAACTATGACTGACTTTGTGATGACCCCCGTTTAAATTACATCGGATAAACTAAGTTTGGAATTTCAAATATTCGTACCAGGTTAAATTTAACTTTAGAGTTTATAATTTGCTTTTTAGATGTTTAGTGACAAAGAAAGGTTTCGCTTAATAGCTAATAATAGCCTTTTTCTTCATTTCGTACAAGAATGGCAAACTGCGGCTTAGACTAAAGAATCCAGACGAAGCCTTCTGACGTGCCTCTAACTCTAGCTGCATCAGTGAGATGAATATCATGACGCAAACATTTGGTGGATTACTATGGGGATAGATGGTGCTGTGGGCATTGGCCAGGGATATTAATCAGTGTACTGACCCGGTCCCTGGAGTCGATGTGCACCTTGCCGGTGTCGAGGAGCTGGCGCAGACGCTCGCAGTCTCCGCGCAGCGCCGCCAGGTGGAACTGCACGTCCGTGCGGGACTCTTTCTGGAAAATACACAGGATATAACGTTAGCAGGTATTCTTTACGATGGTAAAGGTCAGTGCGTGTTACTAACGTACCACAATCTTCATGATAGTAATTAGAAGTCAAATCAAATTTTGGATAGGCTTTACAGTTCATAGTACTTCATAGAGACTGTGCTTAGCTCTACAACTTGTGTTTAACGTGTTCGAGTTTACAGATAAATACTTCGCATAGAGTAAATAATATAATATACTTCTTGAGTATGAATTCAACAGAAAAATAGTGTCTGCAGTTTATCCTTATTTATAAATTGCATATGAAATACTAGGACTGTATGAAAAATTGCAACGCTCAGTAATTACACAAATGATTAATAGCAAATGTCGTAATCATTAATAATGCCTATAAAACTTAATTAAAATCTGCTTTACGGGTTTACGGCAAGGTCATAAAAATAATGGTTATTATATATTATATCAATCAATCTAGGTCTGATTATAGAATACATGAGCTAACCAGCTGAGATAGAGTGCATAACGAGTGACGTCACAGCCCGGCGGATGTTATCAGCTACAGTAAATATAGACGCTTTATCATTATCTCGATGATACTGCATGGATTGAGAGCAAATGTTTGTAGTATTTGAATGGCAGATTTTATATTTGACCTACATTGCACGACTCTACAGGATCGCACTGCACATACTTTGTATGTTGTAACATTTCAAAACTTATCAATTAATATACATACCTACAATCACGTCAAATATTCAATCAAGTAAAAGTCGTCATTAGCCGGCATTTATTACACTACTACTACACCCTTGAAGAAATCACACCTACGAATAAGTAAATAAATAAATAAATAAGTAGGTACATCCTCAGATATTATACTTACACCATAAGACGCATGTATAAACATAATAATACCTACCATCATGTTACACATCCCGCGTGTAGAGAGCATACAATTAGCAAGATCAAGATTATGAGTTATCGTGTCGTGATTACAGCTGCTCTGTAACAGCACGCGTACAAATAAGTACGGAGTCAGATCGCGTGCTTCATTGTATGCTGCACTTGTAAATAAGCTTTAATTTGTGGTTTTAACTTGTCTGGATTCATCATTAAGTCAAATATAGACTAGATACTCATAGTAACACAGTTTTGAAGAAATAGAGGATACTATAGTTTAGAATCTGGAATTCGAAATAACAGCTATTAATTTTCTTTTAAAAATAACTACTTATTTTCAAAATGATATTGAATGTTTTATTATGATCCCTTTATCTTTGCTAAGTTTGTTCTTCAAAGACTCCAACGTTTTGCAGTTAGTATAACGCGAAAAGCACACGTAGTTTGAGACAGATGTAAATGCTAATGAGAAACGCAAAGAAACGCGATCCATCCATTCCGCTACAACGACTCCGGCGCCGATGGATGGGCGGCGCGGGCGCACCAGCCAGGGCTGTGACTTTATCTGTCTTTCAAAAGACGGTGTATATTTGAAAGACAGATAAAGTCACACTCTCTACCACACTCTCCCAAGGACTCTTGCTTTCCGAGGATTAAAATGCCTGCTAAATCTTTGACTACAGTGTCGCTTAACATAAGGTGAGTTGTAGTTCAATGTAAGCCTAGATTAAGTATGTCCAAAAAACAAACAAATCACTAAATGTTACCTACAATGATTTAAATTATTTAGAATTAATAACAATGTTGAAAATGACGAATGAGCAAATGAGATAAATTAAATAAATAAACAACAACAGCCACCTGTAACTTCAGTTTTGAATAAATTATGACCACAACGGTTTGGACCAGCTTAAAAATTTCACCACACAGGTAATGTAAATTCATAATCCACACGTAATCCTGACCCTGGCAGCCCTGGGAGGTTCCTCCATGAATATTGGATACCTCCGGTCGCCGGGCGGCCGAGCGTGGAGCGGCGCGGGCGGCCGCGGTAAATACTTCACTGGCTTTAAACGGCCGCGTATGAATATGGAAAATAGGAAAAAAGAGAGAAAAATATTGTTACTGTAATGAGATTCAGTAGTTTGCTTAGTATTTATAGCTTTGCATGAAAGTAAAAAACGAAAGAATCTTTGTCAACGATTTTTGTTAATACTATAAAATACTTCAAAACTTTATGGGTAAGGACCAAATCTAAATGATACTATGTTCTGATATAAAATGTTTCCAGGGAAGTAAAAGTTTGATTATCTGAAACTTTTAGTTCAGCGATCACCAAAGTGCAGTCGTTGTTTATTTACGTGACTATTTTTAGTACTCTTACTTGCAACACCAGTAGCTGTTTTATATCTGAGTCGAGTGTTTTATTTGCGTGAAGATTTATGAAGTGAAAACATCTACTTACTGCCGAGCTGTTAGTGAAATTTGGGACTAGGACGAGTAGTAGATAGTAGTAAGTAGTAGGCTATTATTTTGTTTTTTTGTTTTTTAGCGGATAGATCCAAATCCTAATCTAACAAGATCTAATCCGTCTTTTTAAAAGGTATTTGCAACTTTTTTTCTTTGAATATAAAATCCTCTTTGAGCCTTTAAATTCTCCCAGTCTTTATTCCGTAAGTATAACTGTGTTTCAATAAAAATAACAAAGACATCGCAAACAAAGTTGGCAAAATACCAAAGACAATAACACTAAATAGACACGGCGTTCAGAAAACACCTTTTGTTCCATTTGGCGTGACGCGGACGGTTCCGTTGCGTATTGCTGAAAAATGTATCGACGCTGGAACTGGGGCGACCGACACATCTGTATAAACTGCAAATTTACTGGCGGACCAGAAAACATACAGTTATTTGTACTTTTTGTTCTGATGATAAGTCGTTATGTTTAGGGTTTTATATCAAAACAGTAAAAATTATGTATGCACAGCTCTGTTCTGGTTTCTAGAGTACCTAATGATTTCCGTTGTGATATCGCTGAGCGGAATCGGCCGTATAAAAAAACCTTTTACTTGAATATTGCAATTTTTGCACTCATTACATCTGAAAAAGTTTTAAAATTCTAAACACACGTCTTGCCAAAAACTAGAACAACGAACGCTCTTTGTGTACATGATACCTGCTATCTGCTATGCAGCTCACAGAAAGTGGCTTTTACTATAAATAGCCGAGAAACAATAGTTGATGATGGATGAAGACGGACGACTACTGAGTGGACGTTCAAAATTTCAAAGTTAAAGCGATGTAAGAACATGTTTATATTAGTTTTGGGTCACATTAACTGTATCTGTCTATTGAAACTCTTGGCATTTACTAGTATAAATATAGTAGCAACGTTGCAACTAGGTTGACATTTCAAAAATAGCTTATACACTAACCTATAAGCCACACACATAGGATATGTTTCAATCTAGGCGTCTAACTGTCTGACAAGAGTTGGCACTATTTTCGCTCCTCCATTAGAACCAGATTCGACTTCCGCAAATGTTTTCCATCTACAAGATTCATTGATACAGATAGCAACATAACCGCATCAGGGATTGTATTTGTATTAAGATGAAAAACTAACGCGAATATCTGAGACTGACATACAATACGGAGCTGTTAAAGTTTTTGTTGAGAGTACTATATCAGCTTAGCAAAGATAATTTCCGTTTTAATTTTTTTTACGGAAATGCAACGTATATGTAGGTACTTGATTGCGAGGGCTTACTAGAGAATGTAAGACGTGTTAATCTACTCGAATGGATCTTTTGATAGTAAAGAAGTCACAAACATTTTCAACCCATGCCTAAGTATGTAATATTATTGCATTTATTGCGATAAAAACACAGATTAAGAAAGCTCTCTACGATGTTCTATCTTGCTTCTACGAACCGTTAGATTAGAATTCCATTGGTAGCGTGTGGATGATAGTGCTGTAATGACGGTAATGACGCGTGATGAGGGAGCGCGCCCAACAGCGCTAACTCGACTTGTGCCCACACGGCCATGGAATGCAAATTGTAGAGGGCATAGTAATTCCAGTGTATGTTTGTAATAAGAGGGCTCTGGAACTATATGTCAACTTTATTGGTGTAGAGGAGGACTGACTTAACGTAACATTAGACGGCCTGTAGACAAACGCAATCCTACATTTCTTAAAAGGAACTGCCTGGTTTTAGAAACATTTTAGGCATTAAAATATAAGATCAACGAAACTTAGGTGGAAGTGAACTTGGGAAAATCTTACTTAGAGATGCATTTTCGTCTTTCCCATTTTGCCTTCTTCCTGATTTGAACATATAATTACGAGTGTCATAGACGAGAGACACTCACTAGCGGAAAGCGTCACCAATACGAGTAGGAGGCGAGTAAAAGTGAACCTGACACTGCCTTCCGGCTTGCCATTGCAGATTAGCCTCGCCTGGGTGGGCTCCACTGGGCTGCCGTGTCGATGAGTACAAGCCGTATCATTGATGGAGCCGGGCCCAGCTTGCCATTAAAAGGTGTTTATAACACCCCGTTTTCCACCCATGGAGAAAAAAGTATAAGAGAAAAGTTACAAGATGTTTTTCTAGCTTAGGATTGTCCATAGGATGTAATAAAAGAAATACCACTTAAAAGAAGATTGAATAGGTTACGATGCAACGAGAGAAATGAAACACGTGCAATGATGTAAGGTTGTAAAGACAATCAATAGTTATATGTAAATATGTGCAAAGAAGTATTTCTTTGCACATATTTACATATAACGTGTACTCATGTACGCCAAAAACCTACAATGACCTAGGTATATGATAAACCAAATGGTGGAAAACCATCATAGACTAGAATAAAAAAGAAAATACATATTTCTGTACACTCAAAGATATGCCCTCATTTCCCTTGGTCCTACCACGTCCATTAGCGTACCATACTTGCAGTAGAAAGCGACAATGTCTCTTCTATCCATCACTCGATGACAGGTTATTTTTATACCGCCATTGTTCGTAAAAAAGTGCTGTAAAGATGCACGTGGCTCACATAATGAAGGTACTGAGGACCTACAAAATGGAATTAAAGAAGGTTCAAAGGGTAGTACTATAAATAGCTACGAGAGTAACTTACAGACTTTATTGTGATGTGCTTTACTAATTTTACGTTCTACAAAATACTATCCTATTTTTTTAAAAGCCTGTGAAACCGGAGTCACCAACTAGTAATTTGGTTATCAGAAAAGATAGAAAATTTTAAAAACTGACCAAGAAATTGGGAATACGTCTGATATTAAGTTCATACTATGAAAAGTAGAATAGGAAAAACGCAGCTGAATAAGAATTTGAAAATGATTCATAGAAGACCTTGAGTGCATTTTTTGTTATGACATTTTACTCGGTATTCTGATGACCTAGCTGGAGAATGGCAAACGAATTATACAACCGGAAAGTAGTTAGCCAAAATAAAATAAATAGGTGCAAAATATATAACAAGAACTAAAAAGATCAATGCAAATGGTAACATAACAACCACTATAAGACTATAAGATTACAAATATTTTAGAAAATGAAGGAGAAATTCACACACAAGATAAACTAGGACACATGAGGCGTGAAGTGTTGGTTTTAAGTTATCGAATAAGTAGAGCAAAAACTTGTTGGTTCTAAGCACGTTGTTAACTGAGCAAACGACCACAAAAACTTAAAGAAGCCGTTTATATGCAAAGTTTTAATTTTAAGTTATTAAAACTTTGAAGACGTTGGATTTGTATAAAATCCGTACAAACTAATTTTTGGATGAAATTCAAAGTGTAACAAATACAAATATTTATGAGTATGAAACATACGGTTCACTTCATACATAACTACGAGTGTAAAAAGTGTGACAAGCCTTACATACAATGACGAGCAAGATTTATTGCTTAATCCGGTTTCACCGTACAGTAGTCTAACTGTAGCCAAACGGTAGCGCGGCGCGGGCGGTAGTTTGCAATTTGCAACGGTAGCTATAAGATAATGAGCTCATTTTATGGAAGTCTTTTTAATCCTAGACCCAAAAAGGGGGGTAAGAACTCGTCTGTGAGTCTGTGTCATCTCATCTTCCAAATGATGTATGAACTTATTTGTATGATTGAGATTTATAGACTAGATGCGCTTAGCCATAAAGCTATCCCTTAGTTAGAGCACTATTAGGTTTTTACAAGTAACAGAGTGTAAGTTGCATTGAAGAAGATAGCAAAATCAAAAGCACAGTAAATACGTATGTCCTAATTTCAAAGAAGTTTAACTGTAATTTGTATCAGTTTTTTGTCCAATCTCTACCGCAGATTTGATAATACCGGATGTAAACAACTCTCTATTTCTATAGCGCCGGCGTTTGGGCGCTTCTGACAACTTTAATGGCACGTCGGTGGAGGTATAATAGAAGAAAATAATATAGTAAAGGTATTGAAGGTGATATTGTACAGGCAATTTAATTTAGACACGACCGTTATAAAAATAATAACAGATTGACGGTGATTTTAACACACATTCAAAATAATCTTACTGGTTGGATACCAGTCCCTGTCCTATCCCATTTTATATTTTATATAATGGAAAGAGAGGAAGGTTGTTATTTTCTAAATGACTAACTGGATATAAACTTGAGAAGTTAAGCAAATAATGTAGAAATTCCGACTTTCATTCTTTTTTGTATGAACGTGTATTTGCACATTATAATCAACTATTGTTTAATTTTCGTTTGCCCGCTCGGATTACTATTTGTGATGTAATCAACTGAAATTAGGCTAAAGTTGTTTTGATTGTGCTACATTACCTTGTATTGTAATATTTTTTGTACATATTAAATTTGTCACTTATTAGATTTGGGTACGGTACGTATATACGGAAGGCACTAGAAATGCTTAGTTAGATTTAATTTAGACATCTCACAATGTCTTCCCACCAAATTACTTAGTACATTAGTTGATATTGTTTTACCCGCCGTAATAACCCGAATGCAGGAGAGGGTTCTGTTTTACAATGAGGATGTTTTAAAGCCATCATTACCTGAAACAAGATAAGAATACACATTAATCAAATGCCACTGGATATTCTTGAGTAATATTTTACACTTTAACCAAGACGTTATCAACATCTCAAATGCAATCTAGCTTTTAGATTCAGCAGATTAAAATAAAAGTCATAGTAATCAAAACAACCATAAGAAAAAAGTTTAAAGGCAATTTAACTTAATGACACCATTATAAAAGGAGATAAAATAAATATTTTCTCACATACAATCATTTACGGATTAGCCATGGTTACAGAGGAGCCCATTATAGTATACAAGGTGACTGGTTGAGCAGTTGTGACACAATAAATACTGCTGTTGTACGGCACGAGGAAAACTTATAGAAAAATGTACCTACTATCTAATATTGACAATTCGTCAAATTTTCTGTAGAAAATCTATCAAAATAATCATACAAATCATTTTTATAAAAGATCAAACAGACCTACTCAGAGGCAGACCACGAGCCAGATGTCCATATGATGGAATTTGACAGGCTGGTAAAATTAGGTACTGTAGGTACGGCGCGCTAAAAAGGAAGGCCTATACTAAACAGAGAGTGGACACAGGCTGATAACCTGGTATCTAAATAAACTTGACATAAAAATTATTTCACTACCTTTACATTGGTACATATTGTACCAGTCACCCTGTTTGAACACGCTAGGCAAAGTGGCCCGCGCCGGAGAGCATTTTTGTATGCTTTCTAATTGACATTTGGCGTGATGACAGTCATGACAGTTTCCGCGAGATTACTGACAGTGACAGGAGTAGTCACTGTGGTCAAGTCAATGTGGATGGTAGACACTTCCGCACAAAGAGAAATGAGCCTAATGAAGCGGATGAACGGAGTTCTTAATTTGTGGTTTGATATTTTCACTTGATGATAACAATATAATTTCTTTTAAAACTTGTATTATAACCGACTTGGAATGGGAGTCTCCCACATAACCACTCACCCTCCCCGGGGCGAGTGGTTTGACTCTTTGAAAGGTTATCCTGGGTCAAATAAAGGATACTTTGCAATCGATTACCTAAGAACATGAATACTGAGCGCAAAAGGACTGGAATCTTAATCTGACAAGCGACGTGTGAAACATCTCTACCTACTTAATTTTTTTTGAGTTACTGAGTAAAATATTTTTAAACAATCAAACCCATTAAATTTCACTACAATATACCTGAAAGTTGTCATAGTTTCCGACTTCTGGCAAGTAAGTTCTGATAAGTAATAAGAAATACAGCCGTGCGTCTGGTTACTTATCACACATGCATCAGCTACCTAGGAAGGAGCACCGCTTTCCCCACATGACATGAACAAGTCATATACAACAGCTATCTGTCTAGGATCTGTAGAAAGTAGCTGATGGTATGTCGCGGCTATTAGCACATACTACATTGCTAGGTTCTGGTATTTAAATGGGGAGGTTAATTAAAGTAAATTATACCTATGAAACAATGTTGAGGTATACGTATAATCACTGCTATTAACTTTGTGGTTTAGTTCACCGGAATCATGAGTGCAATTAATTTGTGTACAACAAATTATGCTCGTATCTGACAATGCCAATTTAAGATCGATAACAATTGATGTCCATTGCACGCAATTGCACAAATTGAAACAATTATCTTTCAATCGTGGGAATATATTTTCATTTCTATTGGTTGCAAGTCAAGTAATTTGGCTTGTGCATAATTTACTACAATTCGGAGAGTTGCTTCTAATAAAAATGTAATGTACTCGATTCGAGAAATTCAAAATATGTTTTGTTAAAGGACCCTTTTTGGTTCCGTGAATTGGGACCGGTTGACCAAACAACAACATAAAACAATAATAAACTTTATTGCTGTATGTGAACCAACCGAGTTTTGGCAGTAAAGAAAGCCGAATTCCGCAAACAAGATTCGAACATCTCCTCGGAATATTTATGGCAAAATCATGAGGACAATAAGACGGTGCTACTTATTGCGCCCACTCTATAGTTGAATATGCAGCAGCATGCTAATGGAGTATCGATGTCCGTGCAGGATGAGTCACGGTGGAAAGTTGGCAGGATACTGATACTGAACGAATCTCTGCCCACACTAGAATCAATACTGGTTAATTTATAAGCTTGTTATGAGAGTTCAAGGTGCTGGTAAACTACAGTTTCGTAATTGAGGCGGATAAAAATTGCCATAAAACAACACATTGATTGTATGAAATATACACAAAACTCTTTATAAACAAAATAAAGATAGATAGATAGATAAAACTCTTTATTGTAACACACATTGAAAATAAAATAAAGACAAAAAAAAACACAAACGACTTAAAAAATAGTGCCACAACTGGCGGCCTTATCGCTAATAGCGATTTCTTCCAGGCAACCGTAGGATGGACAGGAGTCGAAAGAAAAATAAAGGATGGGGTGTTCAAAAAAGAGAAAATATTATACAAACAATAAAATATTCAATATTATATACATAATAACAAATAACACATATTACTTATAAGTGTAAATAACTATAAATATATAACACATATACATATTATACCTACATACTATAACGACAGAAGGAGACAACAATAAACACACGATTTCAACAGCAGATTATTGAGCTATTGAGTTTAGGTACCAGTTTTTAACCTGTGTTTTGAAAGCCTCAAGAGTCTGAGCTTGTTTGATACACAAAGGCAAGGCGTTCCACAAATGAACAGCTCTTGCTGTGAAAGAATTTTGATAGAAAGAGGTACTGGCCTCAGGAGTCTTAAGAATAAGCGTACCCGATGACCTCAGATTTAGGGAGTGGGAGTCATGCACATAGCAGAATTTACATTTTAAATAGGACGGGGTGGTGGGATTGAACAAAATGTTGTAAACTAAAGTAAGGATGTGAGTATTCCGTCGTAGCTGAATGGGAAGCCACTTGAGCTTTGTGCGAAATTCGGATACTTGATCATATTTGCGTAACCCAAATATGAATCTAATACAGAAGTTTTGTAGGCGCTCAAGTCTGACTAGTTGATCAGCACGCAAGTCTAGAAAGCAGGCGTCAGCGTAATCTAGGATAGGTAGAAGAAGAGATTGAGCGAGCGCAACTTTGGTAGCAGTGGGTAAAAAATTTCTGAGACGTCGCAAAGACGCCCCGGACGCAAACATTCTACAACTAATAGCATCCAGATGGGCATCCCAACTCATGCACCGATCCATAGTAACGCCAAGATTTTTAACCGACTCGCTATACGGAATAATAGTCCCATCAAAGATTACCGAAGGTAAAGTAGTCCAGTCAACCTTAGACAGCATACGTGAGCTGCCCAAAACGATGACCTGAGTCTTCAAAGTGTTTAATTTCAAGCCAAAAGTTTGACTCCACTGCATGATTCGGCAAAGATCAGCGTTGGTAGCAGCCACCGCAGAATCAAGCTCATTGACACGTGCCTGGGTGTATATTTGGAGGTCATCCGCGTAGAGGTGGTAAGATGACGCAATGCAATGAGAAATGGAGTTTATAAATACTGAGAAAAGAAGAGGGGATAAAACGCCACCCTGAGGAACACCCGCAGTCGTGTTACACCAAGAAGAAAACTTATCTCCAAGGCGAACCCGCTGCCGGCGTCCAAAGAGGTAGCTGCGAAACCAGTCAATCACTGGCGGAGATACGTTAAGAGAGCGAAGTACCGCAAGGAGGATATTAAAGTCTACGGAATTAAAAGCATTACTGTAATCTAACAATGTTAGAATAGTAAGCTTGCCGCTATCCATGCCTTCGCGTATATCATCGGTAATTTTGACCAAAGCTGTAACAGTACTGTGCCCAGGACGGAAACCAGATTGGAGAGGATTGAGCAGACTGTGTCGCGTAAGGAAAAGATTGAACTGTTTATGAACAAGCCGCTCGAGGACTTTGGATAGGAAAGGAAGAATAGAGATGGGGCGATACTCAGAAAAGGATTTGGGGTTGGACTTTTTAGGTAAAGGAATGATCTGTGCTTCCTTCCAAATGCAAGGAAATTCAGCATTGGTGATGGAATTGTTAAAAAGGAAACAGAGTATAGGTAGGATACAACTAAGAATAGGCAACAGCATGTTCTTGCTTATAGAGTCAACTCCAACAGCGTTGGAAGAGATTGATGATATACTTCTCTCAACGTCACACTCAGTAAATTGATCAAGAGAGAAAGAAGAGAAGTCAGGAATAGGAATGGCCGAAAGATTGTTGATAGTAGAGGCTTTATGTTCGTCTGTTATAGCAGATGTGGAAGAGAAATGTGAATTTAATGAGTCAATATCCAAATTATTAGTGCCAACAGATAGCTTAGATTTGCCAATTCCCATAGTATTTAAAAACTTCCAGACTTTAGCAGGATTCATTTCATCTTCAACCGATGAATGAATATGTCGTCTCAACGCATCTCTACACACCAAATTGCAGCGATTACGAGCCTTATTGTACTTATCCCAGTTGATGTCAGTAGGGCGAGATTTATATCTGCATTTGGCTATAACCTTTTTATGCATAAGAGTTTTAATGTCGTCGGTAAGCCAGGGCGCTGGAAGATGTTTGATTTTAATTGGTCGGAGAGGTGCATGCTTGTCGTAGAGTTGAATAATGATGGAGTTGAATATAGCCACTTGGTCATCAGTAGAAGTGGCATTAATCACTGGGCTCCAATCAATATTTTCAGCTTCATTAAGGAGAGCTTGACGATCCATGCCGGCAAAGTTGCGCTGAAGAACAATTTGAGGTTTGGATTTAGGGGGACGAATTTTGTATGATAGATAAATTAAATCATGGTAAGAAAATTCATTGACAGTATATTGACCGTGCTTAGCAACATGTTGAAGAGAACTCACCATCATTAAATCTAGAAGAGAGGGAGCACAATTTGGAAAATGGTGAGTGGAATTTAAAGGTAATATATGAAAGTTATTGGATTTGACAAGAGATTCTAATTTAGTACTACGTGGATCAGACTTTAGAAGACAAGTATTAAAGTCACCCATAATAATGGAATGGTCATAGGATGGACACAGATTAACTAAAAGGTTATCAAAAGAGGAAAAATAATTTACTTTAGAAGAATGACTATAGTAGGCTCCGAGGAGAATTTTAGTAGTAGAAAGGAGTATCTCAATAAAGAGGTGTTCGCCAGCGTGCTCAGGCGGAGGTTGAGGCGATTGGCTAATAATAGAATATGGAATATTAGCTTTCAAGTAAATTGCCACACCTCCACCCTTCGCGCCGATGCGATCGTTCCTTATGAGAATGAAACCAGGGAGAGAATATGACGTTGAAGGGAGACAAGGCTTAAGCCAGGATTCAGAGACTACTATAGCATGGACATGTTTTTGATCAAGTGACGCCAGCATAGCGGGGTAGCTAGCCGGAATACTCTGTGCATTTATGTGTACAACGTTGAAATTTTTGGGTACGTCGGAAAACGTACCCAAAACGGTAAAGAAACTTGATGAATTCGCAAACAATCCTATCAAAATTAATTAGTACCTAGTCAGCAAGCGTAGAACGCAATGAAATCACCAGATACAGAACTGAAACCAATTACTAGCATGCTCAATTCAATTACTAAAAGCCAATCAAAATTTTCATCTAAACAAAGGTGAACAACCGCGGCCGTGTTTCGTCAACAATGCACCACGCCTGCCTGGTTGCATAACGCCGGCCATGGTATTGACACAGAATAAATGGTACACCAAGGTATTGTTTCGTACCCCATCGACCAGTCATGGTCTGTTGCAATGCTTCGAGGAAACTGATGGAAGCTTTCATTCGATACGTTGCAAGTGTTGCAACATGTTCATTGCATGTAATAGGAGGGCTATTTACAACAAATATTTGCGTTTGACTGAAAATTTCTGACCAAAACATAAAGTAAGTACACTAGTAAGTACTCTTTATACAAAGGTAAAGTGAGGTAATCTACTAAATATTAAAATAATATTTGCTCATCAAATTCTTGACTAAATGCGTGATTTAGATGAAGCAGTCAAATCGAATGGTTGATATTGACCGGCGAAGAGGTTCAAGGTTCTACAGAGCTAGCGTGCAAACACTTATGTGATCCAAGCTGCGGGCACGCTTCAACTACGTAAGTGCAGCATCTAGATAGCAACAAAATACACTTTATTAGATACAAGCTTTGAGATATAAGTAGTAATTCTACCTAGTCGCATTGGGACACTAAAGCGTGTAGAAAATATCACCATAATTCGTGTACTGTAACTAATATAACAGAAAAGATGTACGTGTAAATGTGCTAGCAATCCGTATTATCAAAGAAAAGGTCACATACAACCACGTTGTCATAATAAACCCTAGCCAGATAATTTAGTCTCAGTCACGAGCGCACATTCCAACATTATGAAAACAAATGTAACAAGATACCTAGAAGGTCTAGGAGACTGTTATTACTTTTTAGGAAGTGAACGTTTAATCAAAAAAATGCAGACGTAAGGCAGCTAGAATGGCAAGACCTTGAACGAAATGCATGATGCAAAAACATGTGCTAAATAAAATCTACACCGCCGACGTAAAAATCTAGTAGATACCTATGTTTGTTGACCTTGCAGGCTAAATTAAACAAGCGCACTTTCTAGATAACAGCTGGAATATTGCACTCCAGAACATGCGGATTGTAAAGATTTAGCGCGCTTTGTTTGTTTTAAAATTTTCATGCAGCAAATATGAAAGAAGCATTTCTTTGCCAAAAATCTACAGTCAGCGGGGCTGTGAAACTGTTAGAGAAGATAAGCTTCGACTCTATTCCGCAAATGTAATACCAATACATCATGTAGTACACACAGATAACATCAACATTGCCAAAGTCAATAAAACAATAATAAACACAGTGATGGTGAACTAGTTCGTATCACAAGATGGCACAGTGAGGCCGGTAACTGTTGACAGACCGGTGCGAGTCAAGCCAGTGTGACGCAACGGTAACTAATCGACATTCGGCGTAACGTTTAACTAGCTCTATGGATTGTTTACTTAATTGTGATTGTGTTTACAATCAGTTTGCTCGTGTAATTTGACAATGTAATCGATATGCGCCGCCGTGCGTGACTCTTACAAGGAACCATTCGGTAACTGAATCTTAGTGTGAAATGAATACCTATTGTATAAAAATTACGTGTGTAATGTCAGCAGTGTCGAACACAGCGCTTTGCCTCTACGTTTATTGTACGGACGGCAAAGCTATGAAACGCTTTACCAGAAGCCGTGTTTCCTGCGAACTACAATCCAGGGGTCTTCAAATCTAGAGTTAATAGGTATCTTCTAGGTAAGCGTGTCACATCCTAGGCTATAGCAATGCTTAACATCAGGGAGGCTGTAGTCAAACGAAAACCTATCCCACGTAAAAAAAAACATTTTACTTGGATTATTTTGAATCAAGTGCCATCATCATTATTATTAAAACACTGATGGAAAACATAATTTTAGATTAGCAATACGTAAGTAAGTGCATGGATTTTAAATGAGGAAGGTAAGTAAAAGAACATGTACCAGAATTACCCAGTGCCCACATAAATATTCTTAACTTAAAAATGAACCTTGACATTCGCGTACATGTGAGATAATAAATTACTTAGCTGTCTTGGCAGTGGGGCCAAAAGGATGCCTAATATTTTTATACGATAACAAGGTCGCAAATGTTACACTGTATAAAGCAGCATTTATTATTATTTTATCTTATTGGACTAAAATACGATACTCCACATTAATGAAAAAAGAGTTAAATAAGTAAAAGAACAAGAGGACTTTAATGTTTAAAGGATGGGTCTTGTTTATTTTGCTAAAAATGCCGATATATCGTTGCGTTTTATACAAAAAGTTCTATGACTTGTACCTGTCAATCAATATATTAATGAGCTCTACATTCATAATTAACTAAAATGAGTAGAACAAGTTTCGGTTACGGATTTAAAAGGCAAACCACATCAGACACGTTAACATAAAAATAGTCGATCTGTTACTCCATCTTGTCTGCACATCATTCCGTTATTTCAAAGAACTCAAAAAGGAAACGTCGAGAGCAGGATATTTAGAAATACGTCGGAGCTTATAAGGAAATCGCCTAAACGTTTCCCGTTGTAAAGTTTTCATTTAATCTTAGCTATATTAACTTGTCTTTAGAAGCCGCAGTTTTTATTTCACGACTACTTTATAAAATCACGGTTTATGATTTGTTGGTGGTGAACGTCATTAGCAGTATGATGTAATTTATCACAAGTCACAGCCGGATTTCATAAATATTAAAAGCAAATTAGATCTGAATTGCCAACGTATAAGCACCCGAAGCTAAATCTGACGTTGAATGTGATTACGTATTTAATAGATAGATAAGTATTGGAATATCCGTCTATTCAATCAGTTTGTTTAAAAGTTTGAGTAATGAACGTAGTACTTGTACTCGTTGATTTAGAAATATGGGCAAAAAATGTGCAGTTAGCCAACTGAACGAACGACCTTGCGGATTCAGTGGAAGAGTTAAAAGTGAATTTAATTGGACTTGTTACAAGTAAATTGTCAAAATAAGTCTTTAGTTCTCGTCGTAAATTAAATCGTTATCTTAGAAACATTGCGTCTGACCTTTCCAAGAGTTATCTACAATGAGATCTTATTCTTGCGTAATATCATTACTTTGTGACCTACAAGACTAGATTTACAATTTGAGTTGTACATATTTTATCCAACTTTGCAATAGCATGATTTAATATTATACTTAAAGGTAAAAAATTGTGAGTCTGTGAGTGTGTTTATTCCTTTTTTACGCTCAAACAGCAAAGCTGATTTCGATGAAATTGGCTTCGGAGGAAGATAAGATCCTGGATAAACACGTAAGTTTCTTTTTATTCCGAATGAACGCGAGTAGCACAGCGGGCCGCTAGTGATACATATTACAATGAGTTATTTTTCAGAAAGGCTTGGCAAAACGGGTCTCTAGTTCAGTAAAAAAAGTAAGTAAGTATGTGAGGTATGTTAAACCCGCCGTTTATGTCGGTTGAACCAACAATGCAGACCTATAAAGTTCAAAGGATGGCGGCGGCTAGACGGTATTTAGGGTCTCCTAGACAGGGTTTTCCTTTTCAGTTAATTGGACCACTTCAATTTGGATACGATAAGTTATAATATGCTTTATATGATATAAGTAAACACATATAAAAAAAAACAGTTAACAATAAACTTAACATATCGATTTAGGGAATTACTTTCCCTTTTCCTTTGTCCTCTAACAACTCACAATATTCATTTTCAGCAGATCATTTAACAAAATTTTGTCTCATACATGTAAGTGGATATTTTTATTTAGTTTGAAGAAGTTGGTAGCCCTATCGTCCGGTTTTGCCCATCAGGCGTGCACAAAGGGCTCATTGTGTCGGGTCGATATCAGAATGCGGCCAAGAGCTTTCAGGTTCAACGCATGAAGCTTTATAAGGACCGGTGCTTGTCACATGTGCTGAGCAAGCTTTTTTGCTCATACGATTAAGCCATGTAAGGCTAGTGTGGAGGAAAAGGACGTAGAAAGTACTAAGTCTGGGAATACTATAAAAACAAAGGTATGCGGGTAGCTGTTACCGTGGTATCGCGATAAACACCGTTGCTAGTAAATCTAAATACCTAAATGAACTGTTGTAATTCATAAGCTATGGCAATTGGCCAACTGGTCAATAGCAATTAGAGCCAACACTGACAGCAATTATAAGGAGTGAATTTAAATTTCCAAGTATTGTTGATACCATAACTAGCATCTGTGCACTGCGCAATGTGAAACTCATCAACTTGAATGAGAGTGCACCTTACTCTGTGAGACTGCGACAGAAAAGCAACGCCCAGTGAGGTATAAACGTATAAACGGCGGCGGGAGTCGGCAAATAACGCCAGTTTTACGACACGGGGTGAAGTCGCGAGTTGATTCGCGCAGTGCAAGCAATATGTACGGGGTTTTATGTTTTAGCAAACACAGACCTCACTAATGGATTGGCTGAGTTTCAGACAGATAGAAACAAAAAGTGGTAAATTACTTTTTATAAACGAAAAAAGAAACAAGCGAGTTTGATGGAAATTGGTCTCTAGCATCGATGAAAACGTAAAATATCTCAAAACTTCCTAATCAGGATAGATAACATTTTACAAAGACTAAAAAGAAATCCGAAGCAAATCTTAACTTATTCATACACAAATGTTACGTAAACGGAGTTGTTTTACTATAAACATGGCCATTTGAAGGAAAACTACTTGTTTACAATGGACAGACGTTAAACAGGGTCACACGACAGGATAATAAACCGAAACATTAGAAGGCAGGTAAAATAATCATTCACCTGGTTTATGGGGCAGGGTTGAGGGTGACAGACAATCACTAGATCGCAGGTTAATCTGTAGTGTCGGGTGACAGGTACATGACTAATGTTACTAAAGTCAGTACACAATATAAATAACTATTACATATGTACGTTAATAATAATTAAGAAAAACATGTTTTCTGAAAAGTCTAAAATTAGTTGGGTTTTATTTCTCCAAAAAAAAATATACCTACAAGGTAGTTGACGAAGTACATTATTTTGGTAGAACAAAACTTTATGACGCATTTGTAATAAAACTTGTGCCTGAACATAAACAGGACCTGAATAGCTCAAGGTCGCTGTAACATTATCTACCTGACTGTTATATACCTTCAAGGTAAGTTAAAATTACTATGATGCAATTTAGAACCCTAGGTATATCACAAATAACTAAAAAATAAATACTGACGTTTGGGATATGCGGATTATATTATTATAAAAAATCGGCACAGTACAACATTAACACAATACAGAAACAAATCGGCAAATGATTAGAATAATTACACCAAGAACTGACCCCTGCAGCGGCTAGGGATCCAAAATCCCCATATTTGAACGTTCAGCGAAACCCGACCGCCCGACGCGGCACTGAGGGTTTCCCGGGATTATGCTCAGCAGGTGAATTTCAAATAAGGTTTCGGACTATCTTCCTACATTAATTTGGAAGCAGAAAAATTGTGGGCAACTGTAATAAAGGAGACTACGATGCTCTCGGGGGAAATTCGTATTTTCTAGAAGATAGAATAATAAGTGGTATTATTTATGTTATATACCAGGCCACTCAGAAAATTTTGCGAAAAAAAGTTTTATGAATGAGAGACTGGCCAGTTTAAAACTATTTTAAAAATATGATTATTTATAAGTAAAAATAGGCACATTCCAATTTCAAATTTTCCCTCCACATTTTTTGCAAGCTAATTTAAATTATCGTGTCTCAGTAAAAAATGGATCTGCACCGGGAACATTATCGCGCTATGATTTTATACGATTTCAAGTGCTGCCTGAAACCGGAAGAATCTTACGAAAGACTTCAAATGGCTTTCATGGATGAAGGCCCTTCTAAGGCAACCGTGTATCGTTGGTATAATGAATTTCGGCGCGGTCGACTAACTTTGGGGGATGAAGAAAGAAGTGGTCGCCCTTCGACGGCTGTTACGGAAGAAAACGTGCTAGCAGTGAAAAATTTAATCCAAGACAATAGGCGAGTTACATACCAGGAGATTCAGCACATTGTGCAGATTGGATCGGGAAGCCTTGACAAGATTCTGCACGTGCATCTTCGCGTGAGGAGGATAGTTTCACGCTGGGTGCCGCACAACCTCACCGATGCTCAGAAACAGGCTCGGGTGGAATGGTGCCGTGATATGCTTAACAAATTTGAAGCAGGTTCGTCTCGGCGTGTTTATGCATCATTACAGGCGACGAGTCCTGGATATATCAATACGATCCAGAAACGAAGCGCCAGTCGACAGTTTGGGTGTATCAAAACGAAGCAACGCCTACCAAAGTGAAGCGATCTAGAAGCGGGGAGAAAATTTTGATCGCGAACTTTTTCAATTTGACTGGCTACTTGGTGTCCATTCCTTTACAAAACCAAAGAAGCATCAACGCCGAATGGTATATTAATAAATGCTGTCAGAAGTTTTCTCTGTTGTGAGCAACAAGCGACCAAACACAGGGCTCCGTGGGCTACTGCTGCATCATGACAACGCGCCCGCGCACACCGTGCTCAAAACGAGGGACTTCCTGGACAGCACGCCGGTCAAACTCCTGGGTCACCCTCCTTACAGCCCGGACCTAGCACCGTGTGACTTCTTTTTATACCCAAAAATAAAAAATCTGCTCAAAGGGATACAATTTTCGTCACCGGAAAATGCGCTGTCAGCGTTCGAGCAGGCCGTAAACGAGGTGTCTGCGGCGGACTGGAAAAAGTGTTTCGAAAATTGGTTCAGACGCATGAAACTTTGTATAGATGCTAGTGGAGAGTACTTTGAAAAGATTTAATAAAAATATATTTGCCCATAGAACATTTTTTTTCTGTTTCGCAAAACTTTCTGAGTGTCCCACGTATGTATATACATTGCAATAATTATTTATTTAGTTATCATTTGTGTGTAAATGACATGCTTACTGAGGTTATACAGACGTTTGTTGCCAATAGACAGTAACTACCATAAACTCATGTTTGACGTCGATCTTATTGTTTTTCACGCCGCTGTAAGAGTCTATGAATAAATTACAATATTAATTACTGTTTGTTTACGTGGGTGGATCCCATTGTATGTCTGTTACTTTTCCAATTAATATAAAATTTACAAAGGAATAAAGAAAATAAGTTCGTGGAGTTTTTTTTTATAAAAGGGCCCAAAACTTAGCTGAATGGCTACTAAATACTCTTAATTAGTCGTAATTAAAGATAAATATCAACCATATTCGATAGGTCTCACTCTTACAGTTACACCTCTTTACAGTTTTAGCGCTCTCCTACTATCATAACCATGAAGTTAAGACTGATCTTTACATTCATAACACGAGAAATACTTGGTAAAACATGTATAAAGAGTACTAACGAGGTTCGTAAGTAACAACTCACGCACTTGGTCAAAACGGGGCCAATGCCGTCCAACGATTGAAGCGCACAATATTAACTGCTGCTACTCCAGAAATTGTAAAGAATCTGTGACTTGTGTACCGGGTTACTTGAAAAAAAAGTCATGAAACTCATACAGAGATCGAGCGAGTGAGAACAATCTCAATTACTATTACGAGTATAATTTTGCCAAATTTACTTCATTTTCTATTAGTAGATACCTACAGGTTGCTGGCAGTTATGACGAATGCACTAGGTACATTGGTTCCACTATTCAATGTTATTTGTCGGCTTGGTGTATATGTATGAAGCTCTCAAGCTCAATGTTTCTAGTAGGTCTGTACTAGACCTACAGATATGACTTCATTCAGCTAAACATAGTGTTGGTGTCATGTAAACAAGTATTTACGATGGAAGCCAAGAGACACATGCTGTTATATCGTGAGGACTTTGTTACGATTCATGGCGTATTGTTCTGGAGATGGATGGGCTGCTCAATACTAGTTGATCATAAAGTGTAAGTAATGATATGGTCGCTAAAATGAGTGGATTATTCAGAAGCAGAATTGTAAGTGTTTAATGATAAGAGAGAGAGAGGTGTACTGCTAAAGAAATGATAAAATGATGGACTAGCTAGGTCGAAACCCTAGATAGAATGATGCACATAGGTTTTGATCATTCTTAGATTTTTTCTTCTGTGAGGTTTTGATTAAGCCTATTTAAGTAGTAGTACTACTTAATAATTATTGTTGAAAACGCGTTTCTATTGAGTTGTTAAACGTACCTATCCAATGAAAGAATTCAGAATGGGATAGAAAATGCAGGTCCTATCATTATTATGGCTTGAAATTATTATCAAAACTTATGTAATATCTAGACATCCAACCAAATATATTACAGTCTGGCCACAGGCTTTCCATTATAAATAGATGTAACGAGGGATGAAAGCTGGAGGAGGAATCGTCCAGGCGTGAAGTAGGACAGTTTATTTCTGACGCACAATCAATACCGCCAACACGGGATGAGTTTCCAATGGAAACGAAGGGAAGGGATGCAAGGGGATCACGAATCACGGCGTTGATGTGATGAAAGGAATAAGGAGTATATTATTTGCATTGACATAAGCAACAAAGCTTTCTAAAATATCCAGCAGAAATCAGATAATTTTTGTTGAACTTCTTGAGAACGGTTCGTAAACGTTTGACGTACGAAATATCGCAAGCATTTCATATTTTGTTTTTAAAAAAGTTGTCTAGTTGCTGTCTAGGTCTGAAATAAGGCTTAGCCATGATATCATTAGCACTTTCTTCCAGCGGCCTTCATTAGACAACAATGGGCGAGTCAATTAGTTACGCAAGGAGGCGGCTAGCTGCCGGATAATTACTGAATACGGCGTTATGAGGCAATATATGTAACAGGGGAGGCATTTTGATGAATTATTGATTCTACGCGTCTTGTTATGGAGGTACATGAGCGTTACTTACTGACGGAACAGTTACTGTAACTTTAGCTTAGCACTTTCGGTAGTAGGTACATATATGAGAACGTCATGTTTACTGACGCTGCTGCGGCTTAGGTACCATTGGGCGACTCACTTATAAACGTTACTGTAGTTAAAGAAGTGCATCAATTTTCACATTATTTATGACTAAAAAAATTTGAAAGACATACACTTACCATAAATCTAAATAATCAAAACTACGTATGGCCTGGCCATGTCCAGTTAGGTTGCGGAAACAAAACATACAAACTAGAAGCTTAAATCAACTTACCTATCCCATAGTAACTAAACTAACATCTGGTCTGGTCCATAAACCACCATAGCCTCAATTGCATTTCCCAGCTCGCTAGGCAGTAGGTATGCAGATCACAGGTGAACGCACTTTGATCGAGATAAGGAGATGGTGGCGTGTACTAGAATGCGGGATTGAGCAACTTCTAGTCTAGGTGAGGCACAAAAAATTATATTACTATTACATGAGGAGCACGCTTTAATGTTGGGAGCTTATGGAATTGGATAACGTAAAGTTGCTGGAAGAATTTGGTTCATGCAAAACAGCTAAATCAAGCAAGCAAAGGGAAGTAAGTATATATACATATGATTAAACGACCTTGCAAAGTCAAGATCGATCAATATTATATGAGTAAGTTTCATGCGAAGATATACTTAATATAATTACAATTACATGGCACAGAACATGTGTATCGATAGACAGTTTATTTCTTACATTATATTTAAGTTAGGTCAATATGGCCAAAAAAATTGAGTTTGAAAAAAAACCGGAGGCAAAAGTCTCTTAAATCAAATCTTATGAAACACAATAAAACTAGAAATAAAAGAAGAAGCACGTAGATCGAGAGGCATAGGAAGTTATAATAGTTAAATACTAAGCCTGAAGCCGCGTAACTGCGAGCAACGATCTGATATTACACTATATTGCTGCGATAAAAGTATATGCGACTGAGGTGTGATGCAAGGGCATTACACAGGATAGGAGGTAAGGCAATGGAACATACTAGAAACCGTCTAGTAATAGTAAATAACTACTGTTGTGATTGTGTCTAGTCTAACCAAAGTTTAAATACATAGGTAATCGAGTAATGTTGATACTATAATAAAAGAAAAAAGGAAAACAACTACCTACCTGTGATTGATGGCTAAGTGACAGCCTAGGACCCTGATGGTGTCATAATAGGTATTACTGGCAGGTAGGTCTCATTTACTTAGCTAATTTTGTATAGTAACCTTTAATCAAAAATGTACATAATAACTGTAGAAATAAATACTCTCATTAGTCTGTATGGTATCACACACTCTGTAGAGTTTAGTTGAAAGTGTTATTGGAAAGCATTCGGTTTCTGTTATAAGTGAGATGACTAAGCTAATAACTATAAAGTATTCAAAATCCAACTCAATTCATTAGATGCTCATACAAAACTAAGATGACTTACAACTTTGTGCAACAAAAACGAGATAATTGTGTATTCACTATACATAACTACAGTCAGTCAGCTACCAAGTTAATGAATCTAATTGAAATAATGACCATAAGTATGACTCTATGTACAATTGTACTAGAATCACAAGCGGTCTCTAGTAGCCTACTAAATGACATCACGAAATAGCGTAATTTATGTGTTATTACAGAAAATTGTTATCGTTAGAGTTGCCGCAGGCTCATTGGCAGAATTATAATAAAAAACATTCATGGAATTAACTCCAAGGACCTTCAGGGTACACGATAACATTTGAGAACATAAAAGATATATAAGTAATACGAGTATGTATATGTCCCAGAATATACAGTTATGAGAATAGTTTTCTAGGAAAATAATATATAAACGGATCAGGCCAATGACCAGAGATCCTTTAGCAGCTTAAAATCATTCGACGTAAAAGTCCCCTCATTCTTTACTGGTTTACTATGGAATATATTACTTATGGTAATTATACTTAAAGCATAGAATAAAATTCATTAAATAACATTAGTCAACCGAACATTTCGCGAGTTGTAGTCAAGCGTGAGCCTATCAAGTTTAAAAAATATAAGTCTATCAAATTATACATCAAAGCTGTCAAAGCTTACATATATAAGATCCAACTTTTCTCTATAATCGATTGATAAGTTATACCTATACATATATATGTAGCTAGTTAAGCATCGAACCAAAGTTAGCGGCCACTTCCCCCCTGATATATTGGAAATGATCCAGCTGCCTTTGACGGGAGTTATTCACAGTTCGTGCTGTTTAACCGCGTCTAGACGAGACACCAGACTGTAGAGGTGACTCCGGTGGACGCAGAAGGACAAGTTCGAGGCAACTTGACTAATTGGTTATACAATTATTATAGTGTTAGCACTATAATAATCTCATGACCAATTGAACATTAAAAATATGTTAATAGATAGAGATTACATTTATTATTGGACACTCTAACAGCCTATCTGATAATCTGAAGATATATGTGTCATCCGTGGCATGTTCTGGGGCCCACCACAATGTATCGCATAAGAGTATCAAGTAGTCAACTAGCGTATTGATGGATTCTGCGGGGTTCAGATCAGAACCCTCAGTATTGAAGGAATACGATTCAAGGAGAAAGAAAACTAGCCAGTAGTAGGTATGTATCCTGTATCCACTCCACAAGTAGTTTTATGAACATTTCCCTATAACTAGATGGCACAAAACCGATCCATAAATGTTTACCTTTCACTGTCTAGGACATCATACATAAGGCTTTTTAATAGGACCTGTATCGATCGTCTTAATTGCTAGACAAACGTATGTATGTATTTTCAGGTTCATTTCATATACAACCTAGCAAAATACTTTTATGTGATCGTTATTTTAGATTTTTAATAATCAAAAGACACAACATTGTTATGATAGGTTGTTCCACCACATCATGAAACGCTACGATAAAAAGATAGTGATCTAAATTTTCTTTATTTTGAAAACCAATAAGTTATCCATCTGCCTGCACCGGTGGCGCTGCAGTTGCAGACTTATTGCTCGATGTAGCGATATTTCGAGACGACCCATTTGGCGGCGATGGGCGCAGATTTCTAAATGTCGCCAGAACGTGCCCTGAATCAGGTGATGGAATGATACAGTGCCATTCTTTCTGCTGGGGACTAAGAGTTTATAAGATAGCTAGTGAAAATACCTACAGGTAATTACTAATTTACACATTAAATTATATACATATTCATGAAAGACTTAAATTTACGTCATTGGTCAAAACATTAAAAATTCGTCTTTCCAAGTGGAGAAAGTGTTTACACACACAAAAATATTGCCAAAAATACAATACTTATTATCTAGGTACCTACTCATATTCAAAACGCTTGAAGGGGGAAAAAATCTGGCGCCGGGAGCAGACAATAGACCTATCCTGCATATACATAGCTATAAGAGTTTCATATCGCCCCTCAAAGATTTCTTACGAATTATTATTTTCTATGGAACTTGGGCTGAGATTAAAACGAGGGTGAATTTCGCAGACGTTTCGATTTTGAAGTTTTCAAATTATCCTGAATAGAAAACGTATATTTTAACATACCTACCTACTCATAGGTTTTGCAGTCTGAGAACACGAAAGATTAACAAAACATAGCAAAATAATATCACCCTAAGTATAAGGTATAATTCAAATTCTTTTCTACCCCTCAGTTTATATAGAAGATCATTGTTTCTACCTGGGTATGTCTTAGTCGTATTACTTACTGAAAATCAAACCAAAAGTCAAATAGCTTTACTTTAGCCATAAACCTCAATAACTTTGCGCGAAATAAATGTCAAAAACCAAATTAGTCGGCGAATAAAATTTACGACATCCTGCGAGAATAAAATTAAATGTTTGAGCAATTAAAACCGTTTTGTGGTATTTTGGCGACGGAACCAGTCCGACCGGTCCTTGTGAATCCCTAGATTAAAGCAGGGCGCTGACTCATTTAAACAGATGGTATTATCTTTTGATGGTAAAGAGGAGGAAATAATGTATGAGCAAATTATTGTGATTATGTCTCAACAGCAGATTTATTATTGATTCTCGTATAGCAGAAAATATGCAAGAATGTGTCTTTTTGTTGTTAGCATTTATGTCCTTATATAGAATAGAAAAAAAAATGGTGAGCCATTTTTATCTAATAAGTAATTTAATCTAATTATTAACAAGGACATTCTCCTATAGAAGTACCTACTACGTTTTGGACTTTGGACTACACCCTTCTATGACAGCTTTTTTGCCTCATTATGTCCTACTTGTATTCCATTCTACCTATTTTTATTTCCTTGCTCTGATCAAGAGCCTGAACAGGTTTTGCAAGAAGCCAGCTTTGTGGCTAAATATGGAACCAACCCCCACCAACCATCAGTATATTATACATACAGGGAACCGGTCAACTGCCTGTAGATCATTGCAAATGGCAATGTAGGAAAACATCTTCACTTCTTGTTGGATGTGGGGGAAAGCTTGTGGAGATGGGTTTAGTGACTATTCTGCTCAGTAAGTAGTAGACAATAGTATAGGAGATTTAAGATTGGTGGGTTTTTTTGGTAATGGGACCTATTAGGGCACAAAATACAGAAAATTCGGGAAAGAGTTTTGGGGTTTCTCAAGCTAATATGGTTTGAGTGGGATAACAAATAAAAGTATTTAAAACAACAGTCACTTTGGAATAGGTGCTTAGTTACCTGCTTGGTTGCATGAGAAAAGATTAGATTATAATTAAACGATAGGTAATCCAAGGTAACAAGTGCCCAAAAAAATAAGAAAAGTCACCAGATACCACAACAAGGCATTCAGTTTATGGAAGTCCCCTTCCGAATATTTCCGAATTGATTAAACTCATAGTTCTGTTATAGGTACTTCAAATTTACTGGACACCTCTCGTTAGCTGATGTAAGAAAAAATAAACTTAGACCCTTTTATCCACATTTACTGTTACAAAACAGATAGTAGGTATGTATAACATATGACATGCACATAATTAATGTTGACAAGATTTTAATATTTGACAAAATTGACATTATTTATTATAATAATAAATCTTGACTTGTAAAATTTTTAGTTATTTAAAACAAATTATTTACGATATCAATAAAGATTCTTTATCTTTTTATAGTAATTGGCACCTTTGCGCCTGAAGCCTTTATGGTAGATACATATAACATTGTATTAAACCAAATATGGTACATACAATATCTTAAATATATTTTCTTTGGGATTACTTTATTTTTGCTAACAATTATTTATTTACATATTTAAGTAATTTAATATAATATTGTAATAATTGATTGATGTGATAAACAAAAAGAAAACATTAATTTTTATGGGGACTCAAAAACCAGAATTGTAGATGGATTTATAGTTATGAAATATAATTATTGTAACTAAACTACTAAGATATCAACTTAATTTATTATCTTTAGAAAATTAACAGGTTTAATTTTATATAAGTACAATGTATCTAGGTTAAGTAATTTTACTGTAAATTGTTTTGTATTTTTCTAGTGTACAATAAAGTTATATTGATTGATTGATACAGTGACTAGGTATACCTACCTACTAAAATAGCTATTCCTAAAAAAATAAATTGTGAGGAACTATTGTACATGTTAAATAGCTGTTAATAGGTCTGCGCAGCTGTCTAGCTATCTATTGATTAATAAATATTGAAGGAATTAAAAAGACAAGTAATTAACTGAGTTGATCAGCATATATATATATAAGATTTGAATAAGAGAATGAAGTATACCGCTGGTTATATTTACATCCAGTGTAATTCCCCCCGGTATGGGATTTTCGTTACGTACCTACCGGCTACCACATCCCATCCCACGCAATACGAAAATATAAATAACCCCATAAAAAGGTCATAATAATAGAAGTAGGCACTTATATAACGTGGCTTCACTCACCTTCAGTGACATTATGAATCGGAATCGATGATCACCCGTCAGCAAACCACGTGAAAATTATTATTCGCACATTATTCACGAATTTACAAAAAATTACACTGAAAATGTCTTGTCCGTAAATTTTTGTCGAGCCAATTAGTCCTCAATCAATCGTATTACGTTACTAATAAAATAGAAAACCTTTGTTTTATGCAAATATTGTTTTGTTTATCGTTTTTAACAATCGATATTAATTGTTTTCGTCAATAAATTCACGATTTTACACAACAACCAACTGCGACCGTCGACGATTTTTCTCTGATTTTTCCCGCTTGTTTTGGTGTTGCCAGCCATTGTATTGAAATCTCCAAAATGTCATCGTATAATTTTACCGTTTTTATTTTATGTTAATTCAGAATCACAATACTCATTTTTTGTTTTATTTAGAACACTTAGGACTTGTGAGAAAAACAATCTCACATAATATTCTACATACATTAGAATACCTACATAATGTGTTATTTTATTACAACAAATATATATTGTAGGTATAATGTGTGTCTAGTCTCTGCCGTATCCTACTAGGTATATGGAGTCGGCACAGAATGTTTCTCGCTTCCATATTAATCCATCACTCGTCATCTCTGCATTTCGTTCACTCGCCCACATATCCTCATTTACAATCATTTACGTCGGTCTTTCTAAGGCATCCTATACCTATTTTATCGCTTACCATTTGCCCGCCCCATGATATTCGCTCTTTCATATATCTTTTTATATGTGAGTAAATAATGTACTCGTAATAATAGCAAATAATTTATAACCCTCTATGCACATTGCTTGGTAAAATATTTAAAATGGCAAGCTCATGTTTCCCGACCATAGACAATTTTCGATGACTGTTGTGTTCCAGACACTTTTTGTTATATTAAGCATGCCGTATTTTATGCAGATGCAGACATGGAAGTAATTTAAAGAGCTTTATAAAGAGGGATGATATGATATAAAAAATCCTTGGAATTGACTGACACCTGATGAACTCACTGGCTCACTGGACAGGACTCAGAGCTTCAAGAGCCATAGTTCATAATTTCCTCCGAGGTTCATAATAATAATATAATTATATAATCATTAACACTTCGGACGCGTCTACGATACGACTTACTTATGACCGATCCGATAGTTTACGCGTCTCGAGTGTCTCGACCGCGACGGGCATTCCTACACGGTTATGGCTATTACCTATATTGTGTCTGTAAGCCGCGAGTGTAGGAATAATTTCTGTGGATAAAAAGGTATTGGGCTAGTGGGAAATAGAAAGTAGATATGCTTTGTTCCTGGGAATAATAATTCACCCGAAAACTGATCTCTGTAATAATAGGTGTTACTTACCTATTCCATATCTGTGTTCCATGTCACTGACTAAGAGAAAAGTGGCACCCAGTAACAAAACTATGAAGAAAAAGAAGATATTTCAATGTTTAATGTGTGACTATCAAAGCACTCGTTCATTTGATTTTGCACTACATATCCGGGTACACACAGGTGAAAAACCATATGTTTGTGATATGTGCAACTATGAAAGCTCTAATAAACGACGTTTGAAGAGGCACATACTAATACACACAGGTGAAAAACCATTTAAATGTGATTTATGTGACTATGAATGTAGGCGAAGTGATGGTTTAAAGACCCACAAACTAACACACACAGGTGAAAACCCGTTTAAATGTGATGTATGTGACTATGCATGTAAACAACGTGGGAATTTACAGAGCCACAAACTAACACACACAGGTGAAAGACCATTTAAATGTGATGTATGTGACTATGCATGTAAGCAAAGTGGTACTTTAAAGACCCACAAACTAACACACACAGGTGAAAGACCATTTAAATGTGATGTATGTGACTATGCATGTAAGCAAAGTGGTCATTTACAGAGCCACAAACTAACACACACAGGTAAAAACCGGTTTAAATGTGATGTATGTGACTATGAATGTAAGCATAGTAGTAGTTTAAAGACCCACAAACTAACACACACAGGTGAAAAACCATTTAAATGTGATTTATGTGACTATGAATGTAAGCATAGTAGTAGTTTAAAGAGCCACAAACTAACACACACAGGTAAAAACCGGTTTAAATGTGATGTATGTGACTATGAATGTAAGCATAGTAGTAGTTTAAAGACCCACAAACTAACACACACAGGTGAAAAACCATTTAAATGTGATTTATGTGACTATGAATGTAAGCATAGTAGTAGTTTAAAGAGCCACAAACTAACACACACAGGTAAAAACCGGTTTAAATGTGATATATGTGACTATGCATGTAAGCAAAGTAGTAGTTTACAGATACACAAACAAACACACCGGTGAAAAACCATTAAGATAAAAGATAAAGAATCTTTATTGATAATGTAAAGTTGTAACATAGGTATAAGTACTAATATCATAGAATATGCTACACAAATTACAATATCTCGTCAAATTGAATTTATAACATTTAGTTTTAATAAAATTTTAGAAGTTAGAATGTCAAGTTTTATTAATAACATAATGAAAATTTTTGTTATTAAAAATATGTGATGTTTGTGACTATGCTGCCTTATAAAGTAATAATTAAAAAAAAAACACAAACTAACACACATAGGTGAAAGACCATTTAAATGTGATATATGTGACTATGCAAGTACTCGACATGAACATCTAAAACAACACAAACTAACACACAAATGAAAAAAACCATTCAAATATAATATGTGCAAACATATGAAGTAATTAATAGGTAATTATTTTAGTTCTCTCCACATCATTAAATTAATGTCTATAAAAATAAGGCTCATTTATCCCTAGTTTATGTTATGTAAGTATATTGTGTGGTTAGCCATGTTGTCATATAGGTAATTGGATTTGTGTTTTTATTATAACTTGCTATTGTGTTTGTGTAGGTAACTTTAAGTTAAATAACTAGCATTTTCTCATATGTTGTGTAAAATCATTCTGTTCTGTACACAAATTTTTAACTTGGATATTGTACAAAATAAGTGTCATAAATGTATTTATGCCTCGTCAAGCATCAATAACCTGAATTATAACATAAATGTATATACTTACCTGACATCTGTATCACAACATTTAAGTTTCAAGAAGTAAAAAAGAAAACAAATTTAAGTATGTACATATTATAATCTTACCTAATAATGTCAAGTTTATTATGTCAAACTGATGTCATCTTTTTAAGAAATTACACATAAACTCAACCTAAAATAGACTACCTACTTATAAGTATATAACTTTTTGAATTTGAACATGATAAAAATATTTTTATAAAAAACCTGATTATAGTAGTATACTAAGCAGTTTTATTTACTATAATAATAATATCCTCGGAAACGAGAGATAGATCTATAAATATAATAATAATAATAAAATCCTTTATTTATGTACTACTAGTTCAACTAACCCCCTTTCTTCCATGTAGTTATTACTAGGTATTTCACAAATTATGAGACCAGTGAAGTATCCACTTAACTCTCAGTATGGGGCTGGAGGGTGCTGTGTGCAATGTGCCGAAATATTTCTTCAATAAAATCTCCTATCTGGTCAGCCAGACCAAGGCACCAGGCCAGATGGAATACACTCTCCGATGTTGTAAATTTCTATAACGTAGTACCTACCGGAATCAGTCAAGAAAATGAAAAATGCATGTTTGAAAAAATCTCGGTGACTGATAAAAACAAAAATAGGTTTATTATAACAGTTTATTTCTTTCCTTATTTGTGATTATAGTAAACATGTACACATGCTTAAAATAATTACTTATGTCTTATATTATGTGGTTTCTAAAAACTTGTCCTCAAGCAAAATTTGTTAGTTATTCAAAGTAAACAGTTTACGCATTTATTTATTTATTTATTTATTTATATATGCTATACACAATACAAAATTACATTTTAGAACTTATTCTAAAAGAAATGAATTGTGTGACCCTGTTGCTTGTTTAGTTTAGGGCATTGCACTTTTCTTACAATATCAACTTAAACACTTTTTTACTTATACTAATTTAGTTACTTACATGGCTAAATACTTAATAATATCCTTTAAAAATTGTAAACATTATGTACATAGTTTTATGATAAATATAAATATGTATGAGATCTGTTATCTATGACATTATATTGCGATATTCTTACATACATTATATGTATATAATTTTGTTGCATACTTACAATATATTTATTCTCTATGAGATCAGTTACTTACATTATTAGGATCTTTAAATGGAATCATCTTGTAGGAATTCATCTATTGAGTAATAACTTTTTTTTATTAGGAGATTTTTTAATTTGGCTTTGAATGTTCTTTCTGAGGGTTCATTTCGGATATCATGTGGGAGTTTATTGTGTATCGTAATGGTCATATATTCTGGGCCTTTTCTGAATAATTCTAACCTGGGTACGGGTAGCAGTAATTTGTTTGGTCTTCGGGGATTGCTATCGTAAGTAAAAAGATTTCTGTGTTTTCGGGTGAATAGCGCGGCTTCTAAAATGTAAATGGATGGAAGTGTGAGTATTTTCAGGCGGATGAAGTGAGGTCTGCAAGTTTCTCTGGGTCTGATGTTAACTATTATTCTTATAATTTCAATTTGTGTACCTACTTAACTCTGTGTTTATGACTGAATTTTAACTAAAGTATAGGTAAGTACCTACCTACCTACCTAGAGTAGAGATCCTTTCACGAAATAAGTCCCACGGAAAAGTTTGGAACTAACATTTTATAATTATTAGATGATAACCTCTCGTCAGTGGCTCCACCGTGACGCGAGCAGTGTCATCCACCCGGTTATCAGTGGCATGCTCGCAGCGCGGTTGCTATGAAACACCATACTATTTTCGGTTGCATTACCGCTCCTTACGGGGAGCATGACGACCGCGACAACGATTTTAATCTACATTTTTATCTATCTTCCCGCGATACTGGCCGCTGCGAGCATGGGTTTGTAGATAAATTCTGCAATCAACCTATCAATTTATTGCAGGCCGCGACAAGATATCTCCTGTGCGAGCATGGCTACAAGATGGCGGTCGAGTTTGAAGATAATTGTTGTTTGTATGTATAATAAGTATGTATTTACAAAAGAAAAGTACCTATATAAGTATTATATCCGTTATCTAGTACCCACGACACAAGCGTTTGCTTAGTGTGGGGCTAGATGGCGCCGTGTAGAATGTCCCGGAATTATCTACTTTTGACAGTTCTTTAGCTTAAACTTATCGACGATCGCGAAGACCCAGATAAAAAGTTTGTGGAATAAGTAAGTTAATTGTTTTTAGTGTACAAATTATCAAATTACGAGACTTTCAGCTTAGGAATAAACCTAAGAATTAAGGCTACGTTAAATACAATGATTATTAGAAAGGTTATTTGAACATTTTTGAACTTGACCTCCTTGTCGAAATCTAAGTAAATGTTTTTATTTTATGATATATAGGGAAATATTACTGCTGATCCAATATGAGCAGAGCGAGGCGAAGTATGACAGGCGGTTGTCTTTTTCTAACTAGGGTGACAATAAATTATATAATTAGGATATACCAATTCATCTTCTTACCAAATCTGGAGCAGTCTCTTTTGGGGTCCTATTTTACCTGCAGCTTGCCAGTCATGATGATCCCTAGCTCTATTGACGCGTTAAGTAACAAACACCAACAAACTTACAAATTAAAATGCACTTTAGTTTGTAATTTATAATAGTATCGATTCGGTTAATTGACTGGGAGGCAATGTAATCAAAATCATAAACATTTTGCAGTAATTACAATATTTATTTACAAGTTCTCATTTGAATTGCATATAGGTAGTTGCCTATATCCTATATATTTTTTACACTATCATTTTCCTTGTGTTTTATATTCTAACTGAAACGAGTGAATGCTTAAACTATGTACAACAATATAATCCTTTTCCTTGTGTTTCATATTCTAACTGAAACAAGTAATGGTTTAAACTATGTAGGTACACCAATATAATCCTTTTCCTTGTGTTTCATGTACTAACCTAAACGAGTAACGTGTTATATTTAAGTTCTTTTGCCATTTTATTTTGATGTATTCATATGTATTTTTAGGAAAACTGAAAAAACATCATATTGCAACAATTATTTCAAGCATGAGAAAATATGGTCACCTTAGTCCCAGTAATCTAATCTTACTTAAACTTTAGCATACCTGTAGAAAGATATATTGCAGCCACTATAAGATTCACTTCTGCATCCCGGTACACTACAAGTTCTTACCATTTTGTTATTTTTACAATAAAATACATATATTTTTTTTAATGACTTTTGCGTAGATATAACTTCGCAATTCTGCCAAAATTAGTAACAAATGAAATTATTTTTTTCCCGCCACCTTTTGTCATATAATGTCATCATAATTTAATGTTGCTTGTGTGAAAAATAATATAATATTAATTTGTTACTTATTTTATTTTGTGTTAATTTCACAAATTAATTCAGATTTCTTTGTGTCGAGTAAAATTTATAATAAATAAAATTAAATAATATTATTTATTGCTAAATATTTCAAAACTTAAGTTGACAGTGACATTTATCACACATTATTTTTTAAACTGGCAAGCTGTTGAAGCAAGACAACAGCCTGCTCTATATGCCTTTCATTTTTGACCGATCTCACCCCCGATTTACCATTTATAAAAAATAAACTTTAAATGTAACTTTAAAGGTTTCTATTCGTATAAAATCTATTTCACAAAACAAAAGAGAGAACAATCCAGAGGGAAAGAGAGGGATGATATAAAAAATCCTTGCCTTGGATGCAGATGCTTCGAGCATCGTCAAAGTGCAGATGCGCAGAATTTTTCACATTTTTGAACGAAAACTTAAGTGTCAGTCATTAGTCAACAACAAGGATTTTTTATTTCATCCCTCTCTTTGTCAACAAGGATTTTTTTTTATTTTAAAAGCAGGTCGTCTCCTCCCTTCCTCCTCTTCTAAAGTCAGCAACTTTAGCTATGATTTAACCAAATTACTATCAGGATCGATTTATGATATTTGTAACAGTAAAACGTTAATGGCGCCTGATATGGAAATCACGTCAACTTATTAACTCTGGTCTATTTTCCCCCAGAAGGCGTAGAACAGCGTGATCCGTAAACAAATCCAATTTTTAGCAATGATCTTCTATTTTTAGTACCTACCTAGTTCCCAATATAATATTTAATACACCAACAAAATATGAATTGTAATATCTACGGATAGGTTGTTCTTCAATTAGTAAATAAACATATTTTTTACTTTACGTACTTTACCAATTCTTTACAGGTTTGTAGTGAAGTATTTTTTATAGTATACCTAGCTAATCGCTTTTAATCAAGTGATTTTTAGCAGCTTCAGCAGCAGTTTTCACGTTAAATTGGTCACTGTGGTCGCTGACCAAATGCTTTCGTAAGTCTGATGCCATATTTGTCTTGTAAATGCAATATTTGCAATGATATAAGAAAACATTCTTGTGGCGGCCACTGCGGAGGACGTGTTTTCGAAGATTTTCCTGAAATAGTGAAAAAGTTTGAAATTATCCTTTCAATAAAACTAGCTATGCCATCTAGCAATCTCTTAAGATTTTTTTAGATATAACTGACTGGTATTTTGTATTCTTATGGTAGTGTTTCTTGTGTATTGACACAGATGTCGCTTTTTCAATTTCATAATTTTATATTTATTTACATTATGAACGAAATGTATACTTATGTGATGATAAATATTCGTTGTTTACTTACCAGACTTCCACACTGAAAATCACAGTGAGGACATGCGTATGGTTTATCTCCCTTGTGGCACTGTATGTGACGTTTCAAGTGACTAGCTTGGTTGGTACGGAACGAGCACTCCGGGCATTTATGTCGCAAATCTACAGCGATTCCATGAGTTTTCTGGTGCCTGAAAAACATAAAATACAAAGAAATTAAAAGTTTATATTTCGTTGCGTTTTCTGCTCATTTCTTAACCAAGGAAGGACTGTGCTGGTTTTTTCTCATTCACAAAGTACCACTAGTTTACGTAAGATGTCGCTAAATGGTCTGGATAGTTTGATAGTATTGTCTTATTTCGCCAGATGTCGCTTTAATCAAAATTATTCAAATACGTTTTTCTTATAGAATAGTGGAGTAACACCCGTATTCTTAAACAAACCTTTAAACCATCCTTCACTCCGCCTTTGCCAAGGCGTCCTTAAGGATAAGTCAAGGCGTTACTCTAAAGTGGTATTCTTAGTCAAACCTCGACCAGCCTCGAGCGTGTCTCGAAGAAGGGTCGAGTCAAGGTGTGACGTCATTGCTGTCTATGATTTTAGGGCGCGTTTAAAGGCGATTCTCTGCTAATGTGAAATTTTATAGCTGTCAATGTCAAAATTATCGCAAATATCAATGTATGTATTTTAGTGTTACCAGTTAATGTAAAATTCCCTATTAACGGTTTATAAGGCAGATTCTAGTTTTTACAAATCATTATTTGTGTATGTACGTAAGAATTTTAAACGTAGGAGAATGTGAATCTTTGATGATTGCAACATGTACAGATAACAGTCTTCTTAATTTATTCAATTTTTATTTTCCTAATATTATATGTGTCTAGTTACAAAATATCAACATTATTAATTATTCAATCAAGCCAGCACACATACAATATTACAACAATATTAATATTAGGTTATGTAAACCTGTGGCTTGGTAGGCTTAGGTCAGAGTGTTTGTTTATATGTATGAAGGTATTTAAAAATATTTGCCTTTAATATTTTTTCAGCCGTGATAATATATTTTCATATCTATTTTATAAAACATATACTGATTGTGATAATCTATGCCATGCTCGGATTAGCTTAAACGATGATGAATCAAAGTGACTGTGAAGTACATGCATAAACCAGGGAAAAATGATTTTGCTTATGGTATTACTACCAAGTGTTTGTTTTCTTTTAAATAGTTTTCAAAAGTTTATCTTTCTCTCCATTCAATCAGTTATTATTACTGTATCTTAATATTCTGTCTACGTACTGTTTTTAGTGCTATTCGCGTGTTATTTTAAATGTTGGGTATTCAAAATGACCGGTCGCCAAGTATTTTCAGAGTCTGAGAAAGTGTGCGTACAGGAATTCATAGTTAAATACAAATTAAATTCCACTGCAACTATGGGTGCTGGTAATTTTAATCCTGCCGTAAGAAAAAATGCGTGGATCGAACTTACTAATGAGTTTAATTCGATAGAAACGAATTCAAAGGTAAGTAAATAAAACCATACTTTTTATTCTAAATTATGTTATTTAAGAAATACAATATCTACTTGTGTCTGTGGTGCTATTATGATACAATCCTACCAGTGCATAATAATTAAGTTGTGTCAAGCCTCACTTATTTCTACGATACTTTCTCGTATATAATCACCTTAAATTAACAATAATAATTGCATTATATATTTCATTGGCATGTAACATGTAAATCCTGTCATGTCAATTTCCATATAATCATTTATTGAACCTGAGTTGTATGTACTAGTTACACAGCCTATGCTTAACTAAAGTAAAGTAATTTAAATATAATTAGTAATGTGGTACAAATGAAGTTTGAGCTAGTTCTTCTGAACCAAGCGAGCTTGTATCCCAGAGAAACTACTTCACAAAGTTGAAGTAAAATTTATTTTGTAAATAGTAATCTATTATATACATTATGTGGTTTACAAAAGATATACAAAAGCAAAAAACATGAATATACTATTAAATGTTAGTTAGGCATGACAATCATATTAAATCTTTATAGAATACTTATACACAAGATTTGTTACAAATGTGAATGAAAAAATATTAACCTAATACCTATTTAGTTATACTTTATTTTGATAATTTTCTTTTTACTCAGGGCCTACTAACTATACAAGGCGAGTGATCCTGGATGAATTTTCTCTACGTAAGGAAAAATACAAACGGACACGAGCCAGGGAGGATGAGCTGCACCAAATAAAACATCAAGAAAGCAACTGGCTAATGAAAGCAGCAGAAGAGTTATATAATAAAAATAATTTGGAAAAGGAGGCTGCCGAGTTAAAAGTCAAAGCAGCTGCAGCCATTTACTAAAAAAAATAAGTAGTTAGAAAGAGAGGCTGCAGAATTTAAATTAAATCAATTTAAAAATGGATTACTGTACACTTGTTTTTCATTATTAGACCTAATAGTGTAAGCGCTCAGTTAGTACCTACTTGTTATAGCAACTTTTTTATAGTAAATATCATCATATCCTACAAATAGTAAAAATCTACATGATGAAAATGTTGAATAATAAAAATAATAGAGGCATTTTGAATGGAATTAAGCATGGAGAAAGATTAGACCCTGCATTAAGACATAACTACTTTACTTCCACATTAAAGTGATAACACCTTTAGGGCGTTGCTAGTATTTCATCTAAAATGTCTAGCTATGAAAGCAGATCTTATAAGGCTGCCCCTTTCATTTGCAATAGCAGGTACTTCAGGTGTTACTTCTTCTGTTTGAATTTCATCTGTAAACTCTTCACGGTTAAGTACACTGATATTCTGTAGAACAGCACAAGCTACTACATATAATATTGATAACATTTTCCAGTTTATGCTGTAGCTTCCTACTCAAGCAAGCAAACTTGCGTTTCAGCACACCATTTAGCCTTTCTATTGTATTCCTTGTAAGTATGTGTGCTCTTTTATATCTTTCCTCTGCGGGACTCTAAGGACTCAGAACTGGTGTGTACATATAACTAGTTTGAGCATATTCACTGTCACCTAAAAGTAAACCCTGAATATTTCCTTCTTCAAAATTCATGCAGCACCTGCTATTTGCAAAAATTCTTGAGTCATGTACAGAGCCTGGCCAACGAGCTACAATATCAAAAATTTCCAAGTTAGGGCCACAAACTATCTGAACCATGCTATCTATTAGGGGTTTTGATTGGCACATGGGTGCAATCAATGCAACCAACCACTCCGGGAAATGACGCTATTTCAGAAAATTTCCTTTTCACATCGCCGACGTCTGCACCTTGAGGAAACTTTATGAACTGCCCCAGCTTCAATGCCAATTGTTTCGATATATTTGCCACAATTTTACACACTGTACTCTGGCTAAGTTTGTGCAAATCTCCACATTCAATCTGAAAGCAATAATAGATTTTGTATTAGGAAATAGGTTTAATTGAAACAAATTAACGGCATATCTCAATAAAATTAGGTAGTTAGGGAACCTTGGCTCAACTCACTTAAAACAGTCCCGTTGCGAAGAACTTTAATGCCACCAATAATTGTAGGATACCAGGCACTGGTAGACCTCTATCAACACCACCCTTGAAGCATATTAAAGGCATGATTGCATGTAGAACAGTTTCCTTCCGGAAATGAAACCTTTTTCTAAATTCATCATTACTATAAAACTCCATAAAGTTCATAGCGTCTCGCACATAGCTCCTTGATGGGTACAATATTACCTACATATTGTACATATATTGTTCCTCGTAAACATAATCTTCAAATTCCATGTTAACTTCACTCATCTTTTCACAAACAAACACTAGATAAACCGGACAATACGTCTCGAGGAAGCTGTAAGGTAGGTCGCGAGCTACCTTGAGTTTGACAGTTGTGTCGTACACTCGAAAGAGGAAAAATCTTAAGTGGAGTGCATTTGAAACGTTTAAGAATACCAAATTGATCACGTGACCTTACTCAAGCCATCCTTAAGTCGAGGAAATCGTAAGGTAACGTTTAAGAATACGGGTGTAAGTGTTTTTCCTTTACATGGTTTTTCTCCTTATTTTAGTTGTAGATTTTTAAAATAATTCAGATATAGCGCCTATGCGCTAAGTAAGAAAAAGTTTTACGGAGTTTTAATGCAAAACACACTGAACAAATTTGAAGGAATCGTGGTAAACTTCTCTACGAAAATGAATTATAATCATAATGGTGTAATTTGACAAGGTTCAAAAAGGACTTTCGTTACTAAAGTCTGAGTCATCATCCTTACTTGTCTAGTCGGTCCTGTGTGGCTGCGACGAAGCAACAGTCTCCAACTTGGCACTTGAGGTCACTCGGTGAGTTCACGCCGCCGCAGCTAGAGGCGCCACAAGCGTGCCGGTTCAGAATGCTCCTGAAAATTTATACGAGGAACAATTTATTTATTAGGGAATTTTACAGCACGGTCTATTTGATTCAAAGTGAAAAAATCAGATGTAAATATGTAGTTTCTATAAAATTACATTTCTATACTACACATAGAACTTCTATATATCTTCTATCTATCTATTTTGATATACTTCTGTGATTGAAGTATATCAAAATAAGTAAACCATATAATTAGACCCAAAAAACTAGTTTACAGCGTTTTTTTACTATCTGTTATATTCAGTGATAATAGACCATTTGCTCCGCCGTGAGATATATTTTTGTTTGACACTCATATATTTTTGCACTTTGCTAATGTAGGTACATAAAATTTTAATTTTAATATTACCTTGATATTAACCTAATAATAATAGGTTTTTGCTAGATCAAGGCAACATATTAGTTCATAATACGTATACATAAAACCAAGAAACATTAAATACACCCTCCCTGACGTTTCCAGCAGAAACTTATAGACAACACCCCCATTTATAAGCAAATCGAGTGTAAAGTTCGCAATCACACCATAAGGCCGGCGACAGTGGCGCCGCGGTCGGTAAACAAGTACACTACGCCAAGCACTTACCTACATTAGGGCGAAGAATAGACACTGAACTTAGGTCTACCATGAACAGATCTTGCTATTTTTTATTTTAAAACAATAAATTATTATGGGTAAGTAAGAAGAAAAAAAATACTCAGAAACCTTGTCAAACTTAATTTTTACTGATTTTTTTATGAGATCCTATAATAGGGCTAGGCGCAATTTGGTCAAATACGGATTTAATAATATGGGTGTTTTGATATTGTTGTGTTGTATTGTACAAAAAAAAAACTTAAAATCTACCGTTCTTAACGCGTTTTGAGAAACAGAAAGCCTGCCACATAAGCTCATAGTAGACCTCAGCACATTAAAGAGTGGCAGTGAGGTTGCAGGGCCACATTAATGCACTCTCTGGGAAGATATCGGCCAAGTTAGATCATCAGCCACCAGACTATGGCCTAACGTGAGTCTGAGTAGATACACCACGACTGCTAGGAATGGGTGAAATTTTTAGTAAAGATAGCAGGCAGGAGAAAATAGTAGTAAAAAATAATTACTATGTCCATTGTGCGAGTATGTTAACATGCAAAGTTAAAATTAAATGAAGAAAGTTATTATTAATGAATTCAAGTAACGATGATGAGCAAATCGTAAACATGATAATAAATAAGTATTAATAGTAAAGTATTAACCAAGACTATCTAGTAATCGCGTAATATTATTTTTGCAGTTGAAATGATAGCCCGACTTCCGTGATTTAAATTGCCAAGTCGGGTAAACAAATCACCAAACTTGATTTATGTTTTACAGACCTTAATGTTTGACGACACAAACTTCAGCTCCAGAAATTTACAAACATGTTAAACTTATAACACCCCTCTATTTAGCATTTAAAAGTCGCACCTAGTAACATCAGACAGACTTTACAACAGCCGTCTCAACGACACAAGTTGCTCTTTCAAACGCATTCAGTTGATGTACGCCGCGCTTACCATCGCGCCGCCACTAGGAACTATAACACTATGTGGTTTCCTAACACTAAATGAGTGCATTACTTGGGAGAATGAGGCTTGTTCTTTGATACTGCATAACTAGTTAGTGTGAGGATAGGTTTGCTAATGATCTGGGCTGGTTTAAGATCGGTCCCTTTAACGTGCCAATGAGAAATTGTTGTAACAAAATTTGATATTTCAAGATAGTATCTAAATAGCATAATACGATTAACATAAAACAAATTTAAATGTAATTAAAAATATGTTGTATGTAAAAAAAATAAAAATATTGGGCTCACACAAAAGTATGTGCCCAAAAGTAGTGTGGGCTCACTACCTGTTCACTTAAATCTCGTTCCAAGATCACTTAATCAGCTATTACTGTATTAACAAATGGAAATGATGAATGGTGGATGCGGTGCGGCCGTTATAGCGAGTGACCAAAATTAAAAAAAAAATATTATTATGCTGTCTCAATAGCTCAATACCTTAGGAAGAAAAAACTAATGATATTTGAAAATCAATAAACATTTCACCAAACATCATGTATCCCTGTGTCTGACTGCAACTTGCTGACACATAGACTAACTCCTAACTCAGTGTGAGTTTAGTCTCTATTACAGTAAACCCGTCAACTAGTTAGATGTAACCGCCGCTTGGCGCTCTGATCCCGACAGTTTACAGACAAACATACAAATAAATAATGTTAGAACTAGCACAAATAAACTATACATCGAAATGCGTAGTGTGATAACATACAACTTGATAAAGATAAAGATAAAAGATATTTATTTGGTACCATGGTGGCATTTACAATGTTTAGGTTAAAATTAACTTATAACTAGTGATCAACTGGAACAGTTTCAAACTATTTGAAAGAGTGATGAATTGGGACTTGATTTTTTTTGAAGCCACAAATTTAATAAAAGAAGCGTCGCCCACTCTTCTATTGTCGTTGAAATATTTTCTTTATTGTAGTGAAATAATATATGTACCTTTTGGATATCTCGAAGTAACTACAACTAATCGTGAGCCTATTAAATTCATATCAGAATGCGAATCCACATCACATGTCACGTGGTATCCATAAAGTGCAAGAAAGCACGCACTTTCTCTCTCCAGCGCTAATATTTAGATCCTGAATATACCTCGCATCCGGGAGTTGATCGCGAGTGTAAACCCGTCAGCGAGCGCCGGCGTGCGCGCGCGCAGCTTTGAACTGACGAGCGCTGTAGCTGTCACTCGTGTCAAGTGTCAAGATATGAATGTCCCGATATTTGTGAAGGAGTGGTTGACGCGACACGCACCGCATCCGCCGCCGCTACCAACATGTCTACACTCGAGGCTATTTCAGTCCCAGCTTCCTACATGAAATCTGATTGGGATGTGACGAGCTTGTAAATCTTAATAAATTGGACTTATGATTTATGGATCCTCGGGCGGCTTGATTAAAATTTATTGGCACCACAATATTAGACGCGAACACGGCCTCATTAGCTCGCATAGAAATGAAGACGGACAGAATTTAATGGAATTTCATCAGCTTGCTTAGTCATACATCAACACCCCTACGCTATTATTATAACAGTTAGCCATAAATGTGGATAGTGCACACAGTGCGAATAGAAAAATAAACTCACTTGTTTGGAAATACTTCAGCACATGTTTCACATCTCCATCTCTCGGTTTGAGTGTTGGTTGTCTTCTGTGATCCATCTCCGTGGTCGTTCCTCACGTGGTTGGACAAGCTCGACTGTCGCGTGAAGTTTGCTTTACAAATACTACAAACGAAGGGTCTCTCGTATGTGTGCTGTCTCAGATGCTGTCTCAAAGACGCCTTTCCGAAACTCTTGGGGCATAATGGACAGATGTACTTTGGGATAACTTTCTCTACACCACCAATTGTTCTGATTTCTTTTTCAGGAGGATCGTGCAGGACTTCATGGAAGAAGCACTCTGCCTGAGAGCTGGTGGTGAACAGGCACTGGCTGCAGCTCCAGGAGTCCCCAGGCACCTGGCTTGCATCGGGGAATTTGCACTCCTTTGCTCGGATGTGACGGGTCACCTCTTGAGAAAGTATGAAACCCATTCCGCATATAGGGCACCTGAAATGAAATAGTTTTATTTTAAGTAACTAAGTAACCAAATAATTTATTATTTTTACAGTTAGGTATATAACTATAACTGAGGTTGGGATCTTTACATTACCAAAATACATTGGATAATTATCATATAGTCATATTGTGTCAGTAGAAAATACAATAAAAACAGCTACAAGGAATTTTAAATTAGGAAAGTACAGAGCCATGTTGTTAAATTGTTATATAACGTAGTAATTATGTATTGAGAAATCGCACTGTATTATGGAGAGCTGCATTCGTAAAGAATGTTTATAATAGAAAGCTTATGATTATCTATTGAAACCTATTTATAGAAATTCTACATCAAATGCGTGTGATAACATTTAGAATAGCAAATGCAAAGTTTTCATTTTCATTCTCAGGAACTTGAAGGACTTCATGAATGAATTGCCATCATGGGTTACTTGTTATTTATGTGTCTGCTAATCTAGTATCCAAGCGTGATGATGTAATAAATATAAATAAAACAAACTTACGTCTTTTTTACATCGGGATGAAACTCTTTAATGTGTTCTTTAAGTACCAGAAGGTTCTTCAACATTACTTCGCCTGGACAATATGGGCACTTTTTTCTCAAATCCTTCGTTATGACACCTTGTTTCATAAGCAACTCTTTTCTGTTAATTCTGTGTTCTGACGTTTGCCGGTGGCGCTTGGCTTCTTCAGAAGAGTCGAAGTTCTTGGAGCAGACCAAGCAAAGATGGGTTTTGTGTTTATGGCTGGACTTTAAATGAGCTGCAAGAGTCAGAGACGTTTTGAATTTAGCTTTACAATGCTGACATTTATGTAGTTCTTGATATGTGTCTGTAGCGGTGTAAGCCAATGGGTGTCCAGTTTTCTGGCTGTGTTTCTTTAGCTCGATGTTGAATCGAAAAACTTCTGAGCAAGTCTCACATTTGAGCACAGTTTTCTTTCTGATGATGATAGGCATCGACCTATTTATGACTGCAACGACTTCACCATGATCTGAGCTGGACATATGCTGCAGCATTTCTTGAGATGAACCACACTCGAATTTGCAAAACGAGCACCAGAAATTACCTTCAATAAATGCAACTTTCCATTCATGTTCATCTGAATACCAGTGGTGCATAAAGTTTGGGAGCAAGTTGGTGTAATATTTACAAGGGCTACATTGAAATGGAGACTGGTGTACTATCGCCTCAATATTATCTAATATCAACTGCTGGTATACTGCGTTTGTAACACCAGCAGCTTTCCTGAAGTGGTAGTGAGATATCAAATGTTTTCCCATCAAATATTCTCTCACTCGAGAGTTACATCCAGCACAGTGAACAAAAACAGCTCTACGTTTTCTCCTCTTTATCTCTGTTTTTAAGTTTAATTTGTTTCCTTTCTTTTGTCTCTTTTTCCTTTCAACTTTAGAATAAACGCGATCATCAAGAAACTTTGAAGGACGCGTCATGCGTTTTTCTCCAAGTTTCATAGGCTCCAAATGTCCGGAAAATTCTAACTCATGTTCAGGTAAAACCTTCTTTAAGTGTAAACTAGATCTAAGATGTTTTTCGTAAATGGTTCTCGAGCCAAGTCTTCTATTGCAAGGACCGCACCAGTATTGAACCGATCCTTTTGTCTGTATTGTTGTTTGCATTATTTGAGTTTTTTCATTGGCTCCTGGCACCCATTTACCTTTGGTGTGTCCTGGTGGAGGGGCGTCGTAATCTTCTTCTCGATCGACTTCAGGTAGAAGAGATTTCCACGTGGCTGTGTGTTCTTGATCGTCCCAGTCATGATCAGGTGAATCTGGCCTCCATTTCCCTACTGTGTAGTTTGATGGTGGTTTCCATTTCCCACCTGAAGCATGTTCTTCTTCGTCATCTTCTTCTGAAACCTCTGATTCATCACTTTCATCAACACCTTTAAAGTCATTATATCCTATTGTGTAAGAGGTGGTTTCTTTTTTTGCTGCTCCGCTGATGCTTGCCACAGCATTTATGAGCTTTGTTTGATTGTCTTCATTGCTACTTATCCTGAGTGTGTGGCCACCAATCCAGTCTTCACCTCTCAGATTAGTTTCTAAGGGGCTCATTCGAGGTAAATCTCTAGAGGTTGATGCTATAGCTAAGCTACTTTTCCTATCGATGCTCGGCTTAGAGGTTGGTATTGGTGGAGTAAGCCTGGACAAAGAAGTTTTCTTTACACTGCTTTGTAACTCCAATGATTGAAAAAACACATCTGCTCCAAGACTGTAAGTTGGGTCTAATGATTCTATAGGTGGGAGATCTGTTTTGTTTTCACTCGTTTTTGTTTTTCCACACCGTTCCTTGCGATGTTTGACATAGTTGTCCAGACCAACGATCGTCGTGTTGCATTTGATACACAGATGAGTGTCATCTTCGTCATCTTCACGAGGAGACAGCATCTGAATACAATTAAAAATATTTTAAAATAAAGTCAAAGTCAAAGTTATTTATTGGTAAGTAAATTCTTACATGTCATTGATTAAATCTTAAAACATTAGTTACAACAATCCATATACATAAGTACATAGTTATACATTATAAATCAAAACTATAAAGACTGCTAGATACAGAATCAAAGCATTTATTCTGCTTTAAATGTTAGGGCATCATGGATGTAAACTGTATTTTTATCGTCAAAGTTTCAATTGACGTTGACTAACAGCTTCTTCATGATATTTACGAGGCAAGTTTGCCGGCGCACGCATCGACTTAAAACCTCAGTAACTTTGTTCAAGAAATTATTGCCCTACATTTAGCTGAAGTCTAGTCTAGCCTTGATTTATAATAACTGCAGAACAAGCGGAATACTTTTATAACTCAATCGGATGGGTAGTGCCATAGATCACGGCAACTATTTACAAGTACCCGCATATTCATGTTGACGGCGACGTCACCGCCTTTACCTCCTGCCGTTAATAAGTCGCCTTCGTTATCATATTGGAGCTTGGATTTAAATTATTCAATGAATTTTCGCATTAAATTCTCGATTAATAGTTCTCGATTATTTGCCTATTATTTTTTATATTTCATATCTATTTTAGTACAATTCGGGTGCAACAGTGACGCACACCTGTAAAAATGTTATTCAATAAAGAAAAATATATACATATATCATATTACACTACAATACAAGCCTATATTATGCATCAGTCTAGCTAGCAGTCTTACAAACTTCATATACATCGCTACATATATCTCCACATAAATAATATTATTAGCTAGGTTGGAAACAGCCTTGAAGACGGCGGCTGTTCAATAAATCAAGATGACAAAGAGGCTCATTTGATTGTATATTATTAGCCTCGCTCGATGACAGCCTTCGAGGTGACGAGCCACCGACCGGCGGTACTGCTGTTTTCTGGGCCAAGAGAAAGATGTAAGTATACATTATAGAGTAGATTACTTAAGGAACTGGGAAATAAATATGTTGAAAAATGTGTAAGTAAAATCAACTCTTAGTTTTAACCAAGATTAAGGTCCTACAAATATATTTGACGTACGGGTTTTAATTTTCATTTTAGCACGCTTTTGTAAAGCATTATTATTTATTTATTGCAACACTTTGAGTTGTAATTCACAAGCTAACTTAGAGGACAGATACCTACCTATATTGCACAATATAGCCATAACCTTGAACTACTTCAACACGTGGAAGTTTTTTTTATTAGGTAGTCACTTTCTGCCAACTTCTTAATGAACAGTGAGATTTTATCTGAGTGGGCCATTTCATTTTGCTACGTAATTATAATGTGTGTACGATGGCATCTGCAAAAGCATACTTACAAGATCTATTTGACTTTAACTTTGAAGTCTAGCTATCTCAGAGAAATCCAGACATACATTTGAATCAAAGATTTTTATAGTTCAGCCGCGCCGGCGCACGCCACGAGTTGATTAGCTGCTTTCGGTGCGCGAAACGCTTGCCGAAAATATGATCGGGTCGGGATGAATGCTTTTAAATAGGAATACTTTTACATTATTATTAGTATGTGTCCTCATATATTTTACAAGGTGCGTGCGCAACATTAACTTGCAATACCATGCATGTTACCGGACAATTTAGTTTTGAAATGCAGGCCCCAGTCATAACACATTGAATACACACAATACTCGTGCCGCGTTATCACAGGATATACCCACAAAAATAAAATACCCTGGAATGGAAGGAACATAATTTATGTTGACACTTGACTAGATCTTAGAATTCGATGTACTTACCTAATGTCATGAATTTTGTGCAGATATGCTTTTCTTTGTATCTGTCTTGCGATTCGCTTTATATTAACTAAGTAAATTCGCTATTTATTAACCAAGACTAGTAAATAAATAAAGTATCATTAATGTGTATATCTAAGCGAAACTAAATAGTATGTAGTTACATATGGTTTTGATGAATTTGTGCAGCTATACTAATTTCTGATAATTAGATTTATTTATTTTTCTAATTTTTTTATTAAGAACTACACTCAAGTACATAGGTAATACTTGTTGTTTTTATTATCACTTGTAGTTTTTATTCCATATAGTACCTACCTACATCTATGAATCAACGGAAAGAGCCTACATTGCACGACACAAGTTTCGACTTAGTGTGCAATGTAGTGCACCCAGTGCTTAAAATGTCTATGTAGTAATTATTATCTTGTTAAATATTGTATTCTACTTTAAGCAGGTACCTACATTTACAAGTACATAGCATTAAGATCTGTAACTAGTTATTTAAGTGTAAATAAATGATTATTATTATCCCATATTCATTTATTTACAACTATTTTAATTTTTTTTACAATATATGTATAAAAAAAAAGAAACAAATATCATAAAAAAACTTAAAACTAGTGATGCCGCCGGCAACGGGGCAGGACCCAAGCAACCGGTGGTAGAGGCTACAAAGAAAGGAACCTCCGGACAATACGCGCCGTGTCAAGGATCACTGCCTTCTGTATCTGTCCCTTATCTTCTTCTTATTATTATTATTATTATGATTATAGAAATATCTACTACAATGCTACCCCTAAGTCAATCCAGGCGATGACGAGGTTGTATGAAGCAGACAGCTCGGAGGTGTGAATCAAATGCTCGTTAATAATTCCGCACTCACCTGCCGACACGAGGGGGTACTGATGGATACAGGAGGGTAGATCGAGAATAACAAATCAGACGTGTCGTTTTTGTAAATTTGTTGTATTATAAGCACGGTTTTAAATTATTTGCTCCTGATTGAATGTATGTTTTAGTGACACTAGGTTGAATTTTTCTGTAGGTTTATCTAGCTAATCTACAGGATAGTTCAGCCATCTTTCAATGTTTTTTGAGCAATGATGTAATATTGATATGGGGATAATATTGATATAAAAAATTATAAAGCAATCATAAAATCAGTGACTGAGTATTATCAGGTGTGACAAGAATCTTTGAGGTCCTATGGTAGCTTCCACCGCGACACGCGTCAATCGTCCCCGCACCGGGTGACACCATTGCGGCTGACAGCTCGTTGACAAATGACAGCTGACAAATGACAGCTGTCAGCGGACGACAAATGGCCGACGCTAACGGCATTACAGATATTACACCGCTGCGGAACTTTTAATTATTAGTGTCTTTCCATTATTGGATGAGGTATCGATTGTCACCAACCTTGTTGGGTGTAACTACTTTATTTAAGAAAAATTTGTAACGGAAAAAGAATCGACGAATTAAAGATACTCCTAATGTTATCATCACGAAAGACTTTGATAGATTGATTGAGGACTTTGAGAAACGATAATTTTGTCCAGAATATAATATTTACATAAATGTGTAATGAGTATGTGTACCTAAGTATAAATTTAATTTCTTTTATTAAAAAACGTGTAAAATAATGTCTATACATTGTTCAATTCATGTCATAGTAGGTACTAGCTAGTGGGTACAGTTTCATAAACGATAAGGTGATTATCCATATCAAATCAATCGCTAACTGCGTCTTGAATATATCTCTTAACATTTGAAAAGTAAATAAGTTCATATGAACATTCTACACATAGGTTTGAAAAACTACCCCAAGTGTCTTTGATTGCAATACTATAAGGAAGGAATGTTGAACGCGCGAGCCTCGTACTCAGTATTTGCGTTATAACATGAACCTACCTATATCTATCCTTAGCAAAACTTGTCACCTACATCCCTACAGCCGAGTACAGCTCCACGGCGGCTGTGATCCGCGACGTCGTCAAAGGCTGTCGTCCGAATAACGACTCCGGCATCGATCGCAGCCGCGCGCCACCGCCGCCGCCACACCCGCACCTTGCCGGGACACTGTGCACTTGACCACTCGCGTGCTGATTTAATTATAACTAGAAGTGTGTATATTCAATAATAAAAGAGTATGACTAACTGAAACATCTACAAACTCATTAATATCTTAAGTGAAAACTAAGTTACAAAACTTGAAGTAAGAAATTAGAGAGATTCAGAGGTTTACTTTGTAGAAATCCATTACATATGAAAAAATTAAGATGTGCTTTACGGTGAACATAGATAAAATAGACAAATACTAGAACGTAGATAAAATAGGCAACTTAATAATACAACATGTAGCTACAAAGAAAATTATTTCTTTCGCAGAACATGTTATCATGTAAGTTTGTACAAAACTAGATATGATTTTTTCGCTAGGCATATGCACTAGGTACGCACTCCACTGTAAAATTGTGAAATAAAAGATATACCTAACAATAATTAAAAAAATATATAGACATCTATCTACGCACGCACCACATTTCTTCCACAGACCGATTTCGCGATAGTGCAGCCCAATAATTACTACTTACAAATCATAATATTCAGTTTAATCAGCTTTGAACTGAAGAAACAAGGTGCGCTTGCAATGTACTTGTATACTGACTTACTCGTGGAGATATGCTATACTTTTTAGCATATGACGCACAGGGCTATAAAATCGCCGATAGCAATGCATTATCGCAGACAAGCCTATGTATTATACTCATAGATATATATAGGTTCCACATTTAAACAAATGATATGATGGCATTAGATCAACGGATATGGATGTTTTTTTTGCTTCACGTCAACTTAAACTAAACCAATCCACAGATTATTCCGTTATCTAGTACCCGCGACACAATTTAAGCGTTTGCTTAGTGTGGGGCTAGATGGCGCTGTGTGCAATGTCCCAGAATATTTATTTATTTTATTTTATTAGATCTCTCGTTTTGATTTCACTATTTACACTTACAACTGCCACGCTGTTAGCTTGGCTCCCCGAGGTGGTTCCTCCGCCATTTTACATCTACCCTCCATCCGCCATATCGCAATAAATCAGGCGTCCACGCCTCACTCTAATGGGAATTATAATTGATTCCACCTTGTACAGGCTAGCTCCTTTTGGTAGCCTTAAATTGTTTGATGTTCGACGTTTATTGCTGACGTTATTATAGCACGTTGTAAAAGCTCTGAAACGATCTGTGTTGACATAATGCGGATGGCAATGAGAGCAACTGAATTCGCTTGATCGGATTTTTCAATTTAATATTGTGTTTTTGCTGCTAGTAAAGGATGAGGACGGGGATGGGTCGTTGGCTTATTCGTCCAGTGCCAAACAATGCAATTGCAGTAACAAATAAAATAATATACAAATACAAAATAACAGTCTTGTGATACTCTCTATTCCCGAATGTTGCTCGTAAGATTTGAGAACAGTTGAACCGGATAATTCATTCATACATAACTATTTAGAGCAATAGCATAGCCTCTTTGTACCAAAGTCAGGTCATCTATGTCACAATCAATCGTGACTCGCCTGTAAGTCTAAGGCTAAAAAATATTAATTGAAATTATTTAAAGCTATAAAATATTTTCCACAAATTTCCTTTACAACATTTCGAAAGTAAGTCCATGTACCAACATAGGTACATAGTTTCCCTTGGCAGTTTCGTCGCGAGGGTCCAAGGTCCATAGTTAAGGTCCAGTTAATAGAACACATCAGCAGTATTAACAACTCGCTGACACCGGCGGTCAACTTATCTACTTAATCAATTAAAATCCAGGCAAATTCTCCAAACAATCAATCTTGCAAGAGCGCAGTATTCGAAGATACAGTGTATAAGCTTGCTACGATGAGTTTGTTTGCCTAATTCTACTTCGAAATTGATATTCACATTAACCAGCTGACCATAATGTACATATACATAAGTTTACAAAATTTTAAAATTTATTTATGATAATAACTTGAACATATGTGGCGTCTTCATAAAAAAACGGAATTTGCCACAAATCAAACATTACTTTTTAATATTTAACTTCTTGAAAAGCAGGTTGGTGATCAATTTTAGCTGTGTATGTGACATAGACAGATTTAGAAAACATTAAGATGATCTAGGCTTCCAAACTCGTGTGACAAATTTCGAATGTGTATGTATGGCCACGGATTCCTCGGAAACTATACATCAGTCACTATCTTTGTCAGAGTCCACCGTAAACCCCAGCTACTGTCCCGCTAGTCCACCGAGCTCCACGTCTGACCACACGTCTCGGGACGCCGGCGGACGACGTATGCGTCCCGCGGGAGCGCCCGATTCATTAACGGGACGCCGACACCGGCCGGGAACCAAGCTGACCCACTTACACAGCCAGATGGATTACACTGGACACTTCACGAGATTCTGATGACTTTCATCTTACGAAGACTGAGGTTATTTGTGATACTTCTATCATTATCATCGGATGGCATTTTTACGTCGTTGGACGTCAGCGGGGAAAACTTTTAGAGACCTCGTGATTCTTCTTTGACTGCTTTAATATTTGGAAATACCAGAGAGGTATTCTTCTAAATGATATATCATATGACTGCGGAATTTTGTTGTAAAAAGCAGATACAACTTGTGGTATGCATTTGTCACAATCGACAGATACACAGGTACCTGCCAGATGCCGAGTCAGCTTAATTTCAAAACTTTCCGCCTGCACATAGTATGAATAAATTACATCTCTATCCTGGGTTCCCAGGCCGTAGTCGGCAAACAAGTTCCTCATGCGCCAGAGTTGCACAGACTACATCCGACCAATATCTCAATTTCAAGTTAGCAATCTCGCGCAGGGCTCGCAAAACGATGCCATATTTCAGGACTACATCTCTCCTATATATCCCATGCACAATAGGTTCAGAGGTGGCTATCCGTCATTGGCTTACGTTACAGGCGTCATTAGTCTGCGTCAGCGCGAGCAGGCTGCGCGCGCGCACGGCCGCGGCCAATCAGCGCGCGCACCCCGCCGCGTGCTTTATAACGCGCATGCGCACGGAATTACTCACGCGTCAACTCCCAAAGGGTTTTTACAAACGTATCTCGTATTCGTCATCGTTACAACACGTCGGTGGTAAATAATGCCACGTGAAAGGAGTTATTTATAAACCCCCGTCAGTGGAGTCTCGCTCGTTTTTGAGCCGATTCCTGACACGGATTTGTGTAAACCACTGCGCCCATTCATTCCCCGCTGACCTGCCCAGATCTCTTACACATTTTAGATCTTATTCCGTGCGTGTTAAATGTACGTTTTGTGAAGATGTCGTCGTGTTTTTGTTGCATGTCCGATGTCCGGCTCATAATAATATTATTCATAAAGCAGTAATAAAGATGTGTCAGTAGATACATATGTAATAAATATCATCTCTGACATGCCAGTAAGTACATATTTATGGAGATTATGAATAAATATAATCAAGGATACACAGAATGACAAGTAACACAATGAAATAAAATGAGATGTCATGTTGGTAAGAACTACAATTATATTTTTGTTGAAGACGCAGATAAACAAAATGGACTATGAATATTATATTAAGTCATGGATGGTATGAGGACTAATTTAGAACTGGACGGGATTGAAAATACTAGAAATTGTATTAACACAATAAGATATTATATCACGTCGCATGTAAATGATATATGTACTTGATTTATAAGACCGACTGAGCATGTCAAATCAAATGATAAGAAAAATGTTATAAGTCCCATGACTTCCATGGAAAATAGAAGTCACATACCTAATAAAAAGTAGAATTTGTCTACAACTGCATCCTTTTCGTTAACTGTTATAAAATTTGAAGATATTTACTAAATCACGTAACCATGAACTGAGTCTTTATGAATAGAAGTCATATATAAGTCATGCTTATTTATTATAAGAGGAAATTATACACACATGTATAAATTAGCCAAAGTCTAGATATACCTACATACTTATTATAAAAGTAACTTTTTTCAATATTTAAAATAATCATAAAATTATTCACAATTAATAAAATTGTTAACAAATATTGAATGTTGAAAGTTGAAACGACAAAGTAAACAAGTACTACAAGTGGCGCCCTCTATAACTCTTAACTCGTATTTCCAGCCTCTAATTTAAATAGTACCAGTACATAGGTTTTGTTTTATTTACTTGTCTGTGTCTATACATTACCTATAGATATGCACCTGTAGTCACAATCTCAAGCGCTCACAGTCCGTCCGTTAGTAAATCGTGAAGATATGCCGGTGGTCGGTGGTCATGCAGAGATGTCTGCAAATAATCAAACAATGTGTATTGTGGCTCACTGCAGAGCATAGCCTTGAGCGATGGACAGCCCAGCATAGGGATGTCTGTTGATTCATCTTATTGGAGACTGTATAATTTAAAATAAATAAATATTCCGGGACATTGCACACAGCGCCATCTAGCCCCACACTAAGCAAACGCTTGTGTCGTGGGTACTAGATAACGGATTTAATACTTATATACTTTTCTTTTGTAATGTACATACTTATTATACATACAAACAATACATACTTATTTAAGAGAACACCTTGTTTTTTATAGCTAATCGAACTTGGGAGAATAGAAGTGATGCAATTATTATTAGGTCAGGCGCTCCGCGATATCGCTAGGGAATTGAGAAGTCCAAGCATTAATTGCAGGGTACTGTATCAAACTTATACCTTATACACTACAATATTACTTAGTATACCAACTGCGGCTCATAGAGCAACTTACATGAAGTTTATTCATGTTAAAGTAATTTATTAGTTAAGAAAATAATTTCAGGAATTCAGTAAGTATACAAGACTCAAGACTACGTCCCATCACTAGTCGCTAGGGCTGTCCGCGGCGGCATAAATCATGGTGCCACAATAAACTCGAGACTTCAATTAAACATAAATCTCCCGCGACAGAACCCTAATCGACTGATATCAGTGTTTGCTCGCTTTTCCTCCTCGCTTCATACCTACAATGTTTATAAAATGAGATTAAATTATTAAGGATTTTTTCTTATGTTTACGTAACATAAACAAAGAAATCCAGTTACATTATTCGGTTTTAATTTTCTCAGTATTGTTACATACTTAATATAATTAGTAAGTGATAAGGTTACGTAATTAAAACACAAAGCTTAAAATTGATAGGTTCAATTAAGTAAGATAAATGTTTTAGACATAGTCTAAAACAATTTTACAAATCAATAAAATATTTAAATTATTATCCAGACATTTACTTCAATATAATGTCATATTCATTACAAGCATTTACTAAAAACAAAAATAAAACGCAAAAAGAAACTAGCAGAGCGTGGTTTCGATCCACGGACCTCTGGGTTATGGGCCCAGCACGCTTCCACTGCGCCACTCTGCTCTATGACATCAGCGTCCAAATTTATCGTTTTGTTTTAATACCACGTAGCTTAGCAAGAATCATGGTTGTGATGCAACATTCATTATTTCACACTATGGAAAAACTAACAAATTTATTTTATTTTGTAAAACTAAAACCTAACCAAAATAGGAGACAAGCAAATAAATTATTATTAGCAAGATTACTTAGGAAACCAAGCACTCAATATTAAAATACGTCGTTGTTGGCGTCCTATTATAAAATGTCAACCGAGCAAGCTTTTAAATTAACTTGCAATAAAATTCCGCGCCATTGTTCCCACGTAGCTGACGCGCTTATTACTCGGGGAAATTGAAAATTGACTGAGCAGTTGATTGGCAAGGGAATATTAGCTCGCTGCAACTCTGTTTGCGCCAAGAAAATACTCGAGTGACGCTAATCCATCATACAGCGACGCTGCAAAATGGCGGGAAAATGCCGCGAACATTCTATATTGGCAATTAGTTTGAAAAATATATAATAAGTGGCGAGAAAAAGTTGTGGAGTGAGTTTACGAGATTTGAAGATAGATGGCGCCACTAGTATGGTTTGGTTTAGTGAGTTTTAAAAATAGTGTTTTGAAATAAGTATGTACTTTATTTCTTTTAATGATATTTTTTCAATCGCCTTGTTGAATTATTTAGAGTAGTAGTAGTAGTAATAATGACGGTATCAATACAATGAAAGCTTAAGTTTCCACTAAAACATTATGAATTATAATAATCTTTGTGAAATATGTACGGACTAATATTGTAGTTGTTACACGTATAAAATTACTATTGAAATAGATCGATGTATACTATAAATATTACAATGAGTGATTCAAGTGGCTGTATGAGTATTGTATATGCGACAGCAGCGCCCCTGGCGGCGCGGCGCTGGCGGAGACGCAGCTGTGAGGCGCTCCCCATTATACGGTTATTATTGTTGCTATTTCCAATATTTTCGCCATCTCATTACGGCTGCCGACGGCGGCTAATCCGTCGGGAGACGCGCCGTAATGGAGGTGATCATGTGTCCTAACGCGTAACGTATTGAAGTATGACGTATTGGATGTACCTTCGGGACTCAGCCTTAATAAACGAAGGAAAAAACACGCGTATTAAGGTACGGGCTCTCGGCGGACGGACAACGAGCACGCATCGCAATAACTCTCCCGCACATGACAGGCCGATGATAAATCAAGGCGACTGAGAAGAAATGCCAATAAATATCGCGCCGAAATCCAATAATTACGAGGCAATGAGCCGGCCGGCCACAAATCAAGCGGACGGACGCGCATACTAATGTCTTATCCTAACATCAGATTAAAAACATCAATACTTGTCAATAGAGGTCGCCTCCCACGTAATTATAGCCAACAATATCCCGGGGAGGCCGAGAAAAGGATTAACATATATCAAGATGGAATAATTGAAGGAATCGATTAAATGAAGAGTATTAATTGCTGATGCGCCCGCGCCGCGATCCCATCGCCCGGCTGCGCTTTGATATGTGGAATGCTATTTTATTACTCGGCGTCCGTCGGCCGCCAGATAAATAATAAACACTGCTAATATTTCCAATTGGGGCCCTTAGCGAAACAACACCGCGATTAACACAGCTAATTCCCCAATTTAAAAACCGAACAAACAAATGTATGTAAATTGCGCAACTCTATGTAAAAGCCGACGATAACCTCGCAAAGTAAAGCGGACGCTGACTTTTGTAAATTAAATCTTATCTCGTGGAGGTAGCGAGGTCGGGCCGTACTCGGCTCCGTGGCGAATTGAAGTGAACTCGAAACAAGCACGTTCAGAAACTGCTTACACGAATTAGCGCATCAAAACGGGCGCAGGGGGCGAAATTAGAAAAGTGTTCCCCCTCCGCCCCCCGCGGCCGTTCCGCACGTCATAAACTGACAATTTACGATAACGCCGGGATTAGTCTGTTTGTCTGTTATGCATTCGTACGGAGCGCTCACAGTGCGCGCCACCGCCCGCGCCGCGCGCCGCCCGGGACACAGCCGGGGGATACACACACATCCACTCAATGACCGTTTGTGTATCATTATGAAAACTAATATTATGGTTCACTCAGTAGCGTTTATACGTACCTAGCTCAATGAAGAAGAAACTTGGCAAATTCAAATAATTTAAATCGAACGATGCCGAAGGTTAAAAGAAATTGATTTATCACATCACGTACACAACTCATATGAACCCAAACAAAGTTTGATATTATCAATACGTAACGTTTTATGATAACGATAAAGAAAATGTTCGTAGAATGTAACGGGAACAAGTTGTAAGTTACGTTGCCGACGTGTGAAAGGGAAGGCCTCACAGCTCCGTCCTTCACGTGGATGAAATTGTTTCACATTTACATGCACACGACTGAGGCCTTCATATTATATAACAAATATATTTCCACGTGGGAGAAACTCCTGAAATGACTTTGCGCTCATTTCGCTGGCGGGTAGATCCATAATTTGGAATTCGTTTGGGTTCGCCGGAGAAACACAATGGTTTACTTCTGCGGCCGCCTTAAAATATGGCGAACGAACGTTTTTCTAGCTCGCCTTCCAACCATGAACTCTTTTTGTTATGTAACCTGTTGTTTGTTTTGTTTACGATTTCAAATCAACGATAAATCGAGATTTATCAAAGTACGAGATGATGAATGAACGTTACCTGAACTGCGTAGCAAACCTACTGATCAATAAAATGCAATATAATTTCTAATATCAGGCTAGAATCAAGATATCTATTCCATTGCATGTAAAGGCGACTCCACCGGCTGGGGCTTAGCAAACCGCTTCTACAACTTGACTCATGATCATGAACGAAACAGGATAAAAAACTTGAATGCATAAGGTGTCGTGCCATGACTCACTAACACCGCCAATATCTCCTTTACTTATTCTTCACGTTTGAATACATTTGTCCAAGTTAAAAGGTCACAGAATCGTCAGTATAATTAACTCTGTTTCCGCTAGGAAGGGCAAGCTTAATAGGCAAATTAATTTATCGCCAACAAGTCGTTAGCTCTCTTGCTTACTAATAAAAGTTTGCATATCTGCATGTGCGGTCACCATTAAACGTTACGGCGGTCATGCCGCTCGCTCACTTTCGCGGGGACGTTAAAAGTAATAGTAGCTTTAGAAAATGCCAGCTGAGATATTTGTTTGTCGCTGCAAAGTACAACATAGAATGACGTTATTACGAGTAAGTTTCCACACTGATGACTAAAGTGTGATAAAGTCCAAAACCCTATCACAGTTTCAGTCTGCTCCAAATTTCAAAGATATTCCGAACTTTTCCGGCAGATATCGAGCCATAATCCGGGCTAGAGATGGCTTCCTGCCCTCGGCTCCGTCATTCATGTACAGTTGACGAGAGCTGCGCAACGATACTGTACTTAACCCACTTTATTTAGAGGCTGCGGGCTGTAAAGCCCCGCTCGCTAATTTCTTAAAGGGCGAGCGGCGACCACAAACCGTGAATAATTGTCGTGCTAAAAGAAAACCCAGCAAATCTCCACGATTAGCATAAAAACCATCTAAACAGGCCAGAGGAAGCAACCGCCTTCCTTCCGCAATATTTGTGAAAAAATTACACATTTCCTGCCGACATTTTGTCTCTACGCCGCAGTCGCAGAGCGCTTGCGACGGTAAAAAAGTAACTAATGCTAATTGCACCACCCGCGAAATAAAACGGTAATTAATGAAGCGAAATTGTAAAAAGAAATTGTTATCGCCCTCGCCACCTACCGAGCTCCGACCGCGGCGACCTCGGCCGGAGCTGGCTCCACTCTCGGACTCGCTCCGTATGACGAAGCATCTGTTACGATCGCCAATAAATGCGGACGATAGCAGAAACATAGAATTTTATCTGTGCCGTGTCCATCATAAAGCATCCCCCCGCGTGGGGAGAAAGAACAGAGGGGCATAAAAGTTTACAGGCATTCGGCTAATAAATCGTGTCAAATAAATAAGTGTTGAGTCGGTTGGCGGCATATTGATTCGTCATGTGCCGCCTTGGCGCGGGCGGGGGCTCGGGTGGCCATAAAGGTGCGTAATGGCCGCCCGAGGAAGACAGCGCAGTGGCGCATCGATTAGCAACGCCGACAGCGCGCGTCAGCTCCGACGCACCGGCCTCCTCCACCGCCGCCGCCGCCGCCGACTGACACGCTACCTTCACACCCGCACCCGCTTCTTTCCTAGCGCTTTCACGCTGGAAACCCCACAATTTGCATCGTTTCAACCTTATTCTTTAATTTACAAACCTATCTCTCAGAAACATTGCTGTTAGTATCGGCTGAGCAGCATCTTCTGGAAGATTTGAATTGGTGCACGGTAGTTAAGTAACTACACAATTTCACAACAGATGGCGCTAGTTGTACATCATTTCAATGTTATCTCGGGGATTTTTATAAATCATAGCTGCAAAGAGAAAGAAAATGAAAAGAGCGATAAAGTGTGTACTTTTTAATAAGTTTTCTAGTCTGGCTTCGACTTTGTAAAATGGTTACGTCGGCGTATTGCTGGCAATCAGTTAGTAGTTGAAGATTGTATTTATATCTTGATGAACATAATTATCGATATTAGCAAGTTCCATTACAATATCTCAAAATCCATTAAATTTAAAATCGCATTAATTAATCCTTTTAAATTAATTGCCAGCATCAGGCATCTCGTGCATGATCCGGGACTCGAACCTGCTCTCGACTTATTGCCGCCGCATTCAGACGTTGATTAAAATCTCTCACTACATTCACACAAAGCCTTACTTTGATATAATGTATAAATCTTATGAACCGTCCGTTTCATTCCGACTGCACTATCCCGATATGCCAATATCACCTTTACCACGTCAGTAATGAAGTATCAATCGGCGTGGAACAAGGACGAGTCCTGCCTACCACCTGTCAAGTGATATATTGGCTTTAAATAACATATCTTATTTATGTTGAATCGGAAACAAAATGGGTATAAAAAAGGTTTTTTATTATAAATAATCGAGCGGGCAGAGTGGGTGGATAACTAAATTTGTACCTCGGCTTGTAAGCTTTTAATATGAAGTAAAATGAGCTTTGTACGTATGCCAGTTTGCTAGCGGCTGATAAATTGAGCGAGATAGTGTTTTCAGTGTTCTTTCTCCGTTTAATTAGACGATTGTTTATCAGCGCCATCTATGAACAAATGTCACGCGATACTCAAACCAATACAATCAAACAAAATGAATGTGTGCGCCTTAATTACATGAAAAGAAATTGACTGTAATATAACTTGTGCAACAAACGTTTACAATGTAATTATTTTATTAATGTGATATTCCAAAGGTTAATGAGACGGCTAAGAAATGCAATGAATTAAGTGTAAATACTATTTCAAATGTTTTAAGAGAATTATAACTTGTGAAGTAGGTTGACTCTTCATGTCAATTGGAAAAATAGGTAAGTAATAAATCTGCTAACATGTTTATCAGTGGGAATATTAGATAGATAGATTAATACTTTATTGGACACTCACATAAAAAACATAATACAAAACAAAAAAAATAAAAATAATTAAAACTAATGCCACAAATGGCGGCCTTATCGGTAAAAGCGATCTCTTCCAGGCAACCATAGGATGGAGAGGAAAATATATAAAAAAAGACTAGACGGAGTGTACAATAACGAGCACATGAAATTTGACTATAAAAACTTAAACAATAAACATAAACATCTAAAATAATAATAAACTACTCAAACCCATACTTACATTATGTATATTACAACGGCATGTGAACCAAAAAATTGAAAAACGTTGAAATTTATTGGCGTTCGTCCCCAAAACCACTTGTCCCTGCCAATGATATGAATTTAAATAATAAAAATACAATCGCGCCAATATATTGGGGTTCTCGTTTCGGTCAAACCGCGGAGCCATTAGGCGCGTACATAATTCAACACAGATCGAGTGCTCAGCCACATTCAGCTCGGGAGTCTATGACACACTCGCTAAATCTCTCGGAAGGCGGTCTCCAAACCCATAAATTTTTATTTCGTAAATAAAAATAATAAAATAAATAAAAGCGGTCCTGCGACCGGAAACATTTGTCCGCCGCGTCACGGATAATCCGGCCTCTTGATTTATTATTAATTATCTTAATAGAACATTCTAACGCGTTTGTTGTTTTTTTTCTGTGACTGTATCATCCAGATCTACACCTGATATCAGATTTCATGCTAAATTCAGCAGTTGTTGACTCATTTAAAAGTTTTAACTCTAAAACTTACTATAAACTTTCTGAAGTGTGTTAGTATGTCTTATTTTACATGGTGGTTTCCATACAAGATTGTCTATTTCTTGAGAACAATATAGTTTCCAGTAATAAAAACTTTCGTCATGATTGAGATGTGTCTAAAGTAGTGTAAGAACATATGCACATGCCTTTTATATGGTCAAAAATATTTCCCTTATAATGTTGTTCGGGACGCATGGAGGGAGTTGAGGGAGATTTTTGCCCAGGAGTGGGACAGAATACTAGATAGATAGATAGATATAACTTTTATTAAATTAAAAAAAGAGTGCCACAACTGGCGGCCTTATCGCTAACAGCGATTTCTTCTAGCGATTGTTGTATAGGTCAGTAATAAAAAAATGTTGTGATGTAAAGTAGCAGAGTATGAACTTAGTTGCAATCCCGCAGCCCCTTTGAAAGAAGCCCGTCTCTCCGCCAAGTGCCAGGACGTCCCTGCAGCCACTATTATGCAACAAGTCGTAAATCTGTCGTAATCTGCCCTTTATGACGACTGATGCATTACTGCCATTGTTTGAATGACCGTAAATTTTACTTTTTTGTCTGCGGGAGAAATGCGTCACGCTTAACGTTAGTTGGGATGTCGTAAATCTCTCTAAATCGCCGCTAGAATTAGAATATGCATTTTGTTTTCTATTGTCTGAAACCACCCTAGAGATTGATATTGATACTAGAGAGTAACCGACGCACAATTATTATCCTCACTCAGAAATATTTATACATAGCCTAAAAAAAAACTTACCTAGTTTTTCCTACGCGTTTATTTTTTTATCGATATTTTGTCACATAATTATAACATCACTATCAAAAATTAAATCATACAGTCAACAAAAAAACTCAGGTGCAACACAATAACATAAATTACAAATAAAAATTCAATCGTGAGGGATTCGGGAGAATTTTGAATTTGGAACGTTTTAATTTTCGTGACTGCGTGACGTCGGGGCGCGGGGCGCGGGGCGGGCGGCGGGAGGAGGGAGGGTGTAACTGCCACGCACGCCATAAATCTGTCAAAAGTAGGCCCCCGGCGACGATGGGACCGTCCGCAACCCATCGCGAGCTTTCTCCCAGACTCTAACAGTTTCTTAGGGAATCTTGATAAGGTGAGATAGGTGATGGAAAGAAAGTAACGTGAATTTCCATGAAAAATATACGTAGACGACTAAGATTGTTTTGCGTCTATGCAGTGTCAATGTTGCAGTGATTGACTAAGATTTTTATTTCTGGTTTTGACTCGTATATGTAGGTTGCTAGATTTAAATACATAAGAGAATAAAGACATTTAACATTTCGTGATATAGATTTTTTACATTTAATCGTATATTATTTTCATAGTGAGTGCCGTACTCATTTAAGTCACTAGATAATCAAGGTCCTATACTTTTTTCAAATACTCTTTTAATACCTAACATAAGAACTAAGTAAATCTTAGAACCATAATGCATATATTCTACTTTTTCTTCATAATATGTATGATACTTTTATTGTTTTACTTTTTCTGCGAACGCTACAATAAAGAGGTTACTTGTCTCGAATCGCAGTGGATCAACGCGTCTCGCCGAAGGAGACATTTTTGGACGGTTTCATTTTTTACGACGCTTCAGGATAGAGGGCGCCTAGTATTTATTTATTTACTCTAATGGAATGAAATTTATACTTTGTTCTCAGAACTTACTGTATTCTTTTTAAGACGTCTTTTAGGCGAGCGTGATACATTTAAACCGCAATAAGGCAGAGTGAGATTTTAAACTGTTATAAATATGGCGATGATATTAATTTTCTTCCTTGTGATTTGATCGCTTTTAAAATGTGAATTGTAACATATTTACATCAATGTACTCATGTAATTTGCCAACGCCACGGCGTACTTTCAATTAAATTGTAACAAGTAAATGAATAGGTACTGACTGAACAGATAGATATTTTTTAAAGAAATTATTGTCACACTATCAATTATAATTTATTATGTCGTACTCGTTCAAGTAACAAATAATTTAGACATTTCAACCAAAACGCCATCTATCAACAGTCGGAATCGTAACTATAATCTTGCTATCTTTGAGGTTATGTTTACAAATTTCAACTCTTATAATGTTTACGAGTTTGATAAATGTTAAGTTAAAGTTATTGATATCTTAATTGTCTTGTTTATCGCATTCACAAGAGCCATTCAAAATGTTCATTACGTATTGAATAACTCAAATCGCACAGAATCAACTACAGACTCATTGTCAACAACAAAACATACAAGTTACCTCTTGTAATAAGTTTGTGCAGCTCCAATTTGTATAACTAATCGTTACTGGTAAAATGCATATAAAGTAATACAATATAAATGACTCACCTGCTATATTTATCCACGAATTCACTAAAAAACTAAATTAAATAAGGTATCACGTTGTAACTCAGTGCAGCTCCGGACGGCCATGTTGTTCGCTCTCATTGATAGCGTCGCGTCGCCGAGCGCCAGCCGACATTTACCGACGATTGCCGAAGTGTAGTTTGGTTTGACTTGCTTGTCTTTGTCCAAATATTACTGTTACTGTTTTAAAATGTGTAGACACATTGTGAAAACATTTATTTACAATAATGTTATGTAAATATTCTATCATAAAAAGGGAATAAAGTTCATTGGAATGAAATATAATTATTAAGATTTCTTCATAATTCGAGTTCCGAGTAAAACGGATAGATGGCGCCACCCGTATTGAAATTAATGCATTCATGGTATCTTCATGTTTTTGAAATGAGTATGTACTGTCTTTGTAAAAAACGTGTCTAATTAAATAAATATTTTATTTATTATCATACTGAAACAATTACTAATAAATACCGATAATAACTGGAAAATGATTGCGTGAGTTTCCATGTTGAATTTAATCTTTCATAAAATATGGTAAAAAAACAATTACTGCTAATAATAAAGTAAGTTTAGCGCCACATCTCATTACTTGTAGACATAACATTATACAAACCATTTCAATGAATAATACAAACAGAACATTAATGATGACACGGTCCAAGAATTTCATCGCGAAGTGAGTTCTCATAGGCATATAGATTGATGTTCTCATTACTTAAGTAGGTTAGTTATTTATTTACGAATGGTCAGTTACTTACCCACTTCTGAAAACTGAAGCAAACTTATCCTGTTTATTTATTAACCAAATGCGCGTCCAAATTAGATTATCAACGTCAAAAAGGCGGGAGATATAACGAAAACTGTCTCCCATCTCCCTAGATTGAAGGGAGGGGAGTTGGAGTGTTATGGCACTGGCAATCTAACTTGGCTCGTTGTCGCACCGTTAGTGTTGCCAGCTCCGGCCGAATTCCCGACAAATAAGGTGAGCTAATCAACGGAAACTTTTAATAAATTGCCGAGTCTTGGATGTTCGTGCATTTTTGGGGTCGTTGCATTTTGGATTAGAAAAGTTGGTGTTTATTTTTGTGTAGTGTGAAGTGGGTTTAATAAGGCGAGAGGCTGGGAGGGAGACGATTGGAGTTTGAACCTGGCGGATCCGTGCTGAGAATGTTTGATGTTGCATGGAGATTTGGTTTCTGAATACCTATTTCAGTATTATTGATATGGTGGAGTTTGTCTATTCAACTATTCAAATTATTATAAAAAAAACTAATTCAAATGTATACAATGTAAAATAATGCTTGGGGCTATTAAACAATACCTTGTATAATAGTACCTATGTGGCGTAGCAAGTAGATCTGGCGGGGCTTTTCATTCAATTAAACTATATAAGTACGTCACAATTATTATTTTTGAATAATCTTGCAGCTTCATATTAAAAAAATATCGGACCATATGATAGGTTATAGTTCTATAATCCATAACCTAATCAAGTTCAGTTCATCAAGCTCAGCCTCAATGAAATAACAACACCAACCAAATATTTTGACATATGAGCCTCAATTTGTACTATTCATTTCCTATCACTATATCAGAATTCGTGTCAGATTTCCTATTGATTGATGTATTGTATCATTCGTTGTGTGTTTGATGGTTTGATGGACATATCGCATCAAGATGACATAGATATGCCATCGCCAACCGCCGATAAATAATACCAACTTATAGTTTCCGATGGTGGCGCTAGTATCGCATTTATGTTGGTGAGTTGTAGTGTTTATTTTAGTTTCATGAGTTGCCTAACAATATATAGAGATAACGAAAGGTCATGAGATACGACACAGATAAAAATAGATACGTATGCAGATTGTATTTTTGATTGATTTGTGAAGAAAACAAACCGTAACATTAGGTGTTCTCATTAAAATCTAGCAATAGTGGGAACAAACTGTGTTTTTTCCATAGACTGGATTTGAGAGAAGTTAAGACTCTTTATACGTATGTTGTAGGTAACAGGGAAGTACTCTTATGTAGTTGTTGCATTGGGTAAGTAAGTAAGGAACAAATTGACCAAACAGTTTGATATCCGATAAATATTTGAACAGGTGACAGTATTATCCACAAAGGAAGAAGTCATGTCCCACAGTGCCAGTATACATGCCGTTTTAAACGTCTCAGCTATTTATCTAATGATGTTTTTTTGTTACTGTTGAAGCAGGATAAAATAAATATACTTACTTACTTACTCCGCTGGCGCAGCGACCCACAGTGAGTCTTGGCCTCCGATACAAGAGATCGCCACCGGTCCCGGTCTTGAGTCGCTTCCCGCCAGTCAGCTACTTGAAGCACGCGTAGATCTGACTCCACAACGTCCTTCCAGCGGTACCTCGGCCGACCAACGGGACGACGGCCACTCGGGACACCGAGATAGGCTCTCTTTGACACTGCGATCGTCTCCCATTCTCACCAAGTGACCCAGCCAGCGAAGTCTATGGGGCTTTTGTCTCACCCATTATATTTGGTTCCCCAAAAATGAATATAGTTCAGGTAAACCATATACCAGTAATTAGCTAACTTAAGTGTGTCCAAAAAGGCCCAGCTCCACTGGCCATTCCACGGGCTCTAAAACTTAACAGTAGCGTTACTAATCGCTAATTAAGGCGGCGTAATACAGCATTTACGGCCCTTTAAGGAGGCTTACACGCGTAGTGCCTTTAACGCCCTATTACAGACCTATTAAGGCCCATCGAACGGCCCCAGGAGCGCCTGAAACGTGATAAACCTATTTGAGGAAATGTTATGAAAACGCCAATTGTGAATGAGAATTACACCCATTCGCTTAGACGGTGGTGGATATGTATGTGCTATTAAACAAAATTAGAACCAATTCCGTCATGTATTTGTTTACATGTATTCATGTGTCTTTCAGACTATCACGAACTATACCTTGATATGGTCAGAGACTGCAAATAGATGTTGGTATAGTCATTGGAAGGTCATAAATAAAATTTTGGTTTTTATATGAATGTTTGATGAGACTGGAAAGATATGTAGTGTTTTCGCGCTGCGACTGCTCCTCAACCGGCTTCAAACAACAAACTTGGTGGTTTTAGGCGGTTTAAAAATCAGGTAAACACTGGAAAAGAAGAAGCACATCCATATTAAAAAATGCATCAACATTTAAATTCTCACTAATAAAGAGTGCAGTAAACCCTCTACAAATTATGATGCCCAATTAATATCCCGATATGATACAAGTTTGGTAAGCACCTGTAATCCAATACGGCCTTAATTCGAGTCCTGTGTTATCACGTCCTATTAGGCCCTCCTTTATTTTAATGGCCACCGCACTGTGGCAGATTTAATCGAGCAGCGGCAATACGCGTCCGCTCGCGATGACAGATAGCGACGAAATGCGTTTAAATTTAAAAATGGAACGTCTGCGTGTGCGCATGAAATTCCGTAATGAGCAGGTGAGGCGTATCTTGACTTGTCTACTTAGTGTCGTGCTGTAATGTCCGACTATAATTAGTACTAATTTCCTTGTTTTACTTATTCGTGACTATGTAGATGCAAATTTTGCGGTAGCTGTTTGGGCTATTTTTGTGCTTGGGTTTTATGATGTTTTGATGACGGCTTCATTGTGAATGTTTGCAAACATCTGCCTGATATATTATTATGACGATCTTTTTAGCTACATATTACTTTTATATTATCAACAATCTTTACTATAACGTTGGTTTTACATTATTGATGTTTCTAAAACATATTTTTACTGCCATTTCTGGATAACAGTATCGCAAAAACTACCGAGGACCAAGATAGAAAAAAATAGTTACTCTTAGAAGTTAGTTTATTTACCAAAAATTCAAAAGTCTGTTTAAATTTGAAATCATTTTGACTGGCCTGTTAGCTTAGTTGGTAGTGGCTGTGCCTTCTAATCTAGGGTTGCGGGTTCGATTCCCGCGTGACACAAGTAATTATGAATTTTAAAATTGTAATTACCATATAAAAAGTATGTTATACTCGTTATCTTTATCGTTTGCTTTATTTTTTAATATTCAATTCCTGGCTTGTTTGGGGCCCCGTCCATTGCAACACATGTAGGTAAGCTCCACTGGATCTCAGAGTAACTTGTAACCTAGTAGTAAAATACCTGATTGTACAGTGTAAACCTCCTATCGAATCTTCTAATACGTATCATTTCGTTGATCAAGGCCAAACAATACAATTGTAGGTATATGTACATTCATAAGTAGAAGGAACCGGTCAGTATTCTGGATTAGTTTGGTCTACGTATAATATAATGTATGTATGTATGTATGTACAATATGTACATAGCGGACAAAAAGTGGACGCAAAATAAAACTGATGCAAAAAATGTCTGCCGCGGTATCTGTAGCCGCGATCCCGACTCACATAATGGTGGACAAAAACTGTGGAGCCGTCTGACGTTATTAATATTTTGAAAAATATTTTAGTTACGATTTTTTTTAATTAAAATTATACTAAATAAGAGTTAGGTTATGTTTCCATGCATTGATAAACAAAAGTATTATACTTGTCAATGATGTACAACTGACGAGTTTCAAAATAATAATACCACCAAAAAGGCCGCCCTTAACCTACCGGCCCCATTCTCGAACATTTCACAAACTTCTTCACACAATTACTAAAACAATGACTAGCGGTAGCTTAGTATGGGGCAAAGTACCAAATATTTATTTATCAATATCAGAAAAAATATTTATTCAATGTGATCGTCTCCTTTGCTTCCCCTGTGCAGGGCAGTAGAGCACGGCGGCGCGTCGCGTAAATCTACATCAACATTGTGTCGTCGTTTTGTTGCACTTAAGGCGCGGCCGGCTGACCACCTGACGACACTGCCTTAAGAAGAGGGTGATTGGAGGGACATAGTTTGAGAATTTGATAAGAAAAAATGTGTTAAAATTAACAGCTATAAATCCAATACATTATTTGAATTTCGTCGTTGACAGCAAATCGGACGTGCCATTGAATATAGTTGTTGAAGGTAAATCGGACGTTGCAAGTAGAAACAGTTGGAGGTAAGAGGTGGAGGACGACTTGCAAAGACTTAAGATGGCAGAGGGACAGGAGATGGCACAGAACTACGAGTATCGGTGTCTCTTTGAATCAGTTAGGGCTTATGAAATAGTTTTACGATACAATCCTAAGAAATGTGTAATCAAACGTAATAAATTAAGTATCGACTGTAAATTTATTCCTGGTTGCTGGATAAAGGTCAAGCAAACTGCAGTTCAAGAATTTCAGATAGAAACTAACGCATTCTAAGTTTGATATCACTCAATCGATAAGTCTGAAAGCGTGACGTCCGTTGCACGATCATTCTGTCAATCAGTTTTATATATAGAACGCGAGTCACCACTCGTCACTTGTCAGCTGAGTTTGACAGTGCGACTGTCAGCTTTGACGTGAGGCGCGTGTTGTTGACGGCTGTCGATAAAGCGGTTGGATGTATTCTTTTTTGAATTTTGGAATAAGTGTTTTTATTTTCCAATGTACACCATGACGATGAAGGAAATATTTTGTAAATCAATTTGAGTTTTATATACCCAAAAATGCAGAACAGTTAGAGGTTTAAAAAAAAAACTTACGATGTACGTAGCTAAATAATATTTAAACAACAGTAGCTTAGCGGTAGGTAAAAAATACCAAGTTTTTAACTTTAAGTAATTAATGAATAGGTAAGTTAAAGGTCAACTCGGCAGTTATATTTGCATGTTCTTTGCACTTAGGTATCTATCTGTTAAGTTAACTATCGATAAATTGCTTGCTTTACTTGATTGATTATATTATATAGCAAAGTTAGTGAATAATTACAAAATATAAGTATGTTAAATTAAAGTAATTACGTAAATGATAAGAAAATTCGGTTGAGTCTATTAAGGGTCTTTGTTTTATTTTAAAGCATTGTACGTTTTTTAATTTTAAAATTTCCATAAAATATAGGTGTTCTTTGAAACGAAGTATTTAACATTATTATGCATTTTGTAGCAAATTAATAAAGTCAACATACTAAGGAAAGCGAAGAGTGATAGTTATTTATATTTACTTTACCTAATCTATTAAAATAGGCGATAAAAGATCTAAGTATATCATCTGTTACATCATTCCACAGGCGTAAAACATGCGTAGCAATTAGAAAGCAATTAATAACATACAATGGACTAGACAGACAGACAGGTGTGCTAACTTAGTTCCTAGATCTAGTCATGTTTTAGACTTCCTAGACCGATGTATATGGTCAGTTTACTTATTACTTACATGATATTATGTCTCTGTAATTTTTTTAAGTTTTTTGCACATAAAAGTAAAAATTATTACTGACGTCGAATAAGAAGACATATGTATTTTTTACTCATAACTCCATTTGTAACGTGAGGATCATCGCTAGCAAACCAAAAATTACTATCATCCGTCATTTGGATGCAGTGTAAAAGAGGAACACCAACAAACAGACCCACAAACATACTTTCGTATTTATCAACTAATGGTACGATTATAGGCCGAAATTGCATCGTACTGAAATAGAACTTGCTCTGAAACGAGGCTCCAAGAACACAAGCCAACTCAATGACCACTCCTTCCCTATTAGTATAGATGCTAAATCGGAAGAATATGTCATGCGTTGCTTTCATGTACGGTACCGTCCTATTTGACGTATCCGCCAATGGCGAACGTGAACATTGAACAAGCCAAACCGATTATGGACAAGAAAATCAGAAACAAAGTCGAATTTAGTTTTGAAAATTCTATAACCTCATCTACATCACCATAATTTGTTGATATAGGTATAGGAAGAGTCCGTTCATTGCTTATATTAAGTACATCCATGCTATTACGCATGTCCAGGATTTACGAGCGCACGCGAGCCGCAGGTGCCTCCAACTAATCGCCCATCAAGTGCTCGGTAAAAAGCCACGGAGCCTTGGAAATACTCATTTGTGAACAAACTACCCTCAATAGACTAGTGTTCTGAAATTTGTTCCTATTTTCAATGTTACAACGATTTTATAACGGTTTTGACGAGCATGTAGTTGCAAATTGACTCTGATCGTGTAAAAAAATTGAATCTGATGGTTTATTAAACAAAAGTCTCTTGTCCAGCAAGAGGAGGTAGAAATTCTATATAAAAAAAAATATGTATGGCCAATTGTGACGATACGTGGAATACCCTAGCCGAGAACGAATCAAGCGATACTGATAGTTCAGTTTATTCAAAGAATCATTTGCAGCTCCGTTCTTGCAAAATAGTTGAGAAGGCTGTATGAGAACAGGAGCCCAGTGGCGCTCTTGAAGCTAAAGGCACTGATACCTGATATCAATGCCCTGCTTACTTACACTGCGCCGGCGCCGGTAACTGCAATATAACTCACGGATCTGTCGATAAAAACCTTGAAGCCATCGATAACACTGTAATAAGAAACAAGGCTGTTTTGGCTCACCATTTCATAGTCTGAAGTATGAAATGGACAGCCAAAATGCCCTAGTCTGAGTGTACGGAGTACTTGTAACGGCTAAGTACACGCCACTCTGTCAGTCACCCGTCAGCTGAGAGATCGTAAATTATGACGTTTTTGCTGCGCGCGCGCACGCAAATCAGACGTCACAGACTAAATAGTAGGTAATAGGTACTTGGAGGGGACATTTCACTTCAGTGTCGTTTATTTAACCTGATTGGAATGTGACAAGTTGTTACAATTTTATTGATCTCTTTCAAGTCTATCGATAGATGAATGAAAGTGGATCATTACAAGGAATCAATTAATTTTATATTTTTTACTTAACTCTGGTCATAATATATCTACACAGTAGTGTGTATAGTGTGGCTATGATATAAGTAATCTATCCACAACAGAGGCACCATTTTCTTTAATCTATCATCATCCACAGCTAATTCCGTTCCACTTCTAGCTAAAGGCCTCTCTCTTAATATACCATCAGCTTCGCTCGTGCTCTTGCAGACAACACCAATAGTTATTTCTCCAGTCTTACATACTTAGAATACTTAGTCTTTGCCCGATCACGGCGCTCGCATTGAGCAAAGCTGAGCTATTAGCATATTAATTATCAAATCCTAACCGATAGTTGTTCCTACGTGTCTTGGAAAACTTTTCGATCTGTTGCAACCAAACCACGCTGCGAAAATAAACTCTAACCTAATACAATAAGAGTGATTGTTTCGTGACTGTGGGAAGTTTGTTTGTTAATGTTTTTCTGTAAGGCAGATATTATGATAATATGATGGCGTAGAGCTCGCGTGACTGGATCAGTAGATCTGTGTATAGAAGAAGCTATACGATGCTATTATAGATACCGCTTGCTATAAATAATAATAATAATAATAACTTTTTATTGCAGACACTGAGATATACCTATACATACATATTGTAATTTATAAGATTGACATTATAAAGACATTAATAAGGTGACGTGACCTATTTACTTGCAATGTTCTAAAATATACAAGGTATGATCAAAATTTTGATGGGTGGTTTCAATTAACTGTGCCTTTTTTAGAGAGAATCTAAACCACAATGAGATTCGAACTTCTTGCAACATCTAGAATATTATCATCGTCTCAGTGTGTTGCCAGCTCAATCTTAGTTGAAGACAGTTACACTGTTTGCTGAGTTGCTCTGTGTATGGTGAACTGATATTGTAGCCATTGAGTTAAATTACAACACTAAATTCTCGATGGTCCAGTCACGATGGGAACCATACAATTAAATACAATGCAAAGTATCATTATGTATGACTCATTTAGGTCCTAAAAATCGGTTTCAGGAGTATCGCCCTCTGATAATCGCCTACTGCTGAGCATAGGTCTCTCTTCTTGTACGCCATTCACTACTACTGTACTGGGAGGCACTGATGCCTAAGATACAGTTTTATTACTAGTTTAGGCATCAGTTGTCCAAACCTACATTGAATTTTGATTTTTGACAACATATCCATAACCCATGTAAAATCTGCTGAACTAATTGTAATAAAACTAACACTATCTACTAGCATATGCTACTTTAATCTTTCATTATAAAATATGTATGTTACTATAGTTTCGGAGAAATCCGTAGTTATTTTTATGGATTATGTGTCGGACAATAAAGAAACTTATTATTTATTTATTATTTTTATTTATTATTCATCCCGGTCCCGCGATGATTGAATGCTGACCGATAATGGAACATGGTAATATTCCTTGTCATATCAACTCAATGTGTAAACAAACACTTGCCATTGATATTATACCCCTATACCTTCCAAGACCTAATGTTTCGTCCAGTAGCTACCTCCAAGTACCTGTGTAATCCGATCATGGCTACAGAGCTCCAACCAGCGCACCAAGCAGCACGCTGACCAGTACGCTGACCAGCACGCTGACCAGTGCGCTGACCAACCGAGTAACGCAGTCGCCGACCGACGCTGTCTGCTATACATCACCGTCAGCGCCCGCCAGAGCGCCTAACCACGCGCGGTTCCATTGTCATCCGACGTGTGGATGCACTCAGATGTAGATAATGTAAATATCACTTTTGGGTCATTGAATTGAATAACAAAGGCTTTTTAGGAACTTTATTGATTGGCTGTAAGTGTGTTCTAATAACATTAACGTCTGTAAGAAAATCATGCTTGAAATACTCACGAATCATACTCGTTGTATAACAATCGAATTCAGCCCAAAACACCATTTTTTTTTATTTTTTTTATCGGACCCATGGTGCCCTTATCAGCCGAATTTTCATTCAATCCAAAAGCCCAGGATTCAAATTCTTTTTGCTGTTCTCGCACGGTGCAGTGGATTCCCTCCAAGACAATGTCCGCGGTATCAGATGACGAGGCCCGACGCCGCATGTTTATAACCGCAATCTAATTTATTAGACGCCTAGCCGCACTGCTACTTACCGCCCGAGTTTTGTACTGCAATGCAACCTTACTAGGGATGGCAAGAGTAAAACTACACTATCGATAACCGAGAATTTAATTTGGCTTTTAACTAGCCGTGATTTTGTGTTTCATTTAACTAATTTGCATTATTATAATTTTATGCCATTTGAGCCATAGATTTAGTCTGAAATACCTACATGTTGTTGATAAAAGTAAAGTTTTAATAGGTACAATTAATGTGTTATCATATAGCTCTATTTGCTATTATTCTAACATGCTCCTTATTTCAGTATAGGTGTCGACCGTCAACACGCTATTTAGGCGACTGACTGTTGTATTGTTTTTCTTTATTTTAATGCTGGCCTTTTTCTGGCTCAACGTATCAGCATTGCCATCCAGCGTGGTAATGCGGCCAGTATGCTGGGCACGCTGCCCTCTGGTAGTGGGCTGGAGCACTTAGATTATCTTTAGGCTTTTCTAAAGATTTTCTAAGTGCCCCTTTTTTGTAGTAGTTAGAAGTAGTATGTTTAGTTTTTCCTCCATTGTTTTTATATTTTATTTTATTTGCTTAATATATCCTAATACCTAAATAAAGTGGTGACTATTAAAAATACTTTCGTTGTCAAAACCAGTTCATGCAGTAATACTAATTTTACTTTGGAAAACTACCTTGGACAAGAAGTTTGAGAAGAGATATAATAATTTTGGATAATTTTAAGTTTATTTTGTATGTTTTTCCTTCCTTGTAGAATATAACATCTATCGACAAACTCCGATTCCTCGTACCCCACCCCTAGTGCTAATCTCAGCAGCTATCGGCAGGTAATCGTGTACCGCGGCTAAGTTACGACGATAATTTCGATATTGAGTGGAGTTTTAATCTGGACACTGGCAACTCTGGGAGATTTGTGGGGAGGCCCGTGCATTACCCCTGCAACAGGGAGAAAAAAGAAAGGAGATTGTGTTACACTTACTTGTCCCGGAGTTTGCAACCACACTGTAGGTAGGTGCAGAATGTGTGGAGTGGTTTATTTTACGAGTATTTAAATTACAAAAAGAACCAGCCTTATAGTAACATACAGGTATAATAGTAATAAACTTTTATATCCATGTGTACTTACGTGTTTTATAGGTTCACTTTTGAATGCAGCTCGCCGGAACATAGCAGTCTGGGTTAAAAGTCAAAGAAAAGACAAGTTTTTGTTATGATTAAACCTAACACTGGTATTTAATATTTATAATTCTCTCTCTACTTTTCTCTATACTTACTTATCTTCATTACCATCGCCATTAATTGAAAATAAAGATCAGAATATCTTAATATCCACACATTATAGTAGGTACTTATTTAAAGCACAAGGTGTCACGATATTAGCGGTAGTATAATTATCATTCCGTCGGGTTGTCAGTATGTAAGCACGTGCTATTCTAAAAAGAATGTATTGCAGCGCCATGTGGCGAGTACTAGGTACTTGTACTAGGTACCAGTGTAGTGTGTAACGACGCTCAGGTATGTGCACAATTATGTAATAGCTTGCACTTGATAGATACTGCAACTCGTATGGTAGCCAATTTAATCTTTATACCATCCTGGCTGAATAAGATCGATCAGGATTTTTTATGTGAGACATATCAGAGTAATGAACTTTGAAAGTTTACAGATTGCGCCCAAACAGCACAAAGATGATTGTGTTAGACAATCTAGAGTGACAACTGAAATAGTGCTTAGAATATAATTTAATCATATTCATTAGTTCCTGTTTGAGATCTCTCATTCAAAGCCTTATGTCGGCAGTAGCTAAACTTAGGTAATATCGAACGCCAAGTGTAATTTTTTGTTATTATAGTTATAGGCGATTCATTTATTTAGTAGTCATAATTTCAGTATTCTCCAAAAGAATGGCGCATACTCCACCGTCAAGAGCCGAGCTCTTAATTTTTTAAGGAATGAGATTTAGTAGGTATCTATTGTAAGTAATCCTCGCCCCTGGCTGGTGTGTGGTCCGACAGGTGTAACAAAGGTCATCGGCTGCGGCCGCGTTTGAAGTCCCGGGAAGTGAGACCTAGCTATAGATTACCTAGGTTACGGCCCTGATACGACAAAGTAGCTGCTTTTTAGGTCTCAGGGTTTATGTTCTAGCTCGTAGAGCTCAAGTCTAGACTATAAAGTTTAAGCCTAGCCGCCGCCGGTAGTAGATAAGAATCGTATCGTGCGATTGATCTAGAAACTAAAATAGTTTGATTTACATAAAACCGTAAAAAATGTGTGTAAAATATTATGAGCATATTGAGCATGTCTGATATGTTTTTTTTTATAGAAAATGTTGTGTGTCCTTCTTATTCATTCAATTTTGAGTTATTTTCAACCGTTCAATACAAGTATTATTTTGGCGGTAGGTAGGTACTTCTTTATCCATTACCTACTAAATTGTTAGAATTGAATAGTAGACTCAGTTTTTATATTATTTTAAAAGAAAAGCTATAATAGTAATTGTAATAACAGATGTGTAATGATATCTATTGTTATATAACACATTGTGCGAAGTCACTGGCATTATACTAGTATCTTCATTTTAATACTAATGTATGCTGAATAAATATCCCGAGGGTAAATGTAGATATAATTCTATTACTTACTTACTTGTAATGACCATAATACTAATCCCATTATTAATTGTAACAGTTTCATACTGGTCATAATTGACTTAGGTCAGCAATTATTTAAGTGGTAACAACTGTTTTAATATTAACTTTTATTAAAACTAACTGTTATAACAAAGAAGGTGTGAAATTATAAAGCTAGTGGTAGGTACATATTTAATGATTTGCCTCAAATTGTTGTCTACTAAATATGTTATTCAGACATCATCATCATCATGTCGGCCCGTGTTCACCCACTGCTGAGTATAGGCCTCCTCTCCGACGTGCCACATAGTACGGTCTCCAGCCTGTCTAATCCATCTCCTACCAACTTGCTTAGAAATGTCATCCGACCATTAGACATGACATCTCTTATTATATTATTTGTCACATTTTACGAATATTTTATTGCTATAATTTTTTTTTATTATAATTTACACAATACAAGCGACGCTGTGGTTGCAGGTGGAGACTGTATGTAATATTATAAACTCTTAAAATAAATCGTCTATTTTGAATCCTATTAATATTTTCGCCATGGTATGCCTTGATAATCCGTTAATAACACAGCACCTGTGATGAGGCGCGCACGCGCCTGTGTGAAGGCTACCTAGCTAGGTAATAGTTAGGTATGCACTAGGGGCGATGAATCAACTGTCAGAGCTTCAAATTACAGGTTCAGGTGCAGTGGTGGTTCTAACAGGATGCTTTCACGTTTGTTAAAGGTTGCAAGATGAGATTTTCTAATTAAAGTCGCAAAAACTTTGTTGAAATTTCGACTACGACTACCTACTAGTTCAGTTTTGTGGGAAATTAGGAATTCATTGTAAGTTTTTGGCTAATGTTTGTTGGATTAATCATAAGAGGCGAGTTATAGTTGGATGCATCTAGGTATTTGTATGTCTGCGGCTATCGATAGTGGCTCCCTAACTAAAAATTAGTCTCGGAATCATACATTTAATCACTTATTCTGTGCTATCAGTCAGTTATCCAAAGTGCATCAGAAAATTCCAATAGGAATTAATTTACAGAAGTTATGGCAAAAAAGTTCAATTGATTTCCTCGCAATATCGTTAATAGCAGACTTTATAAATAATTACATAAAAGAAGCGCTTCATTATATAAATTACTATAATTTTGTGCCATAACATCTCATTCTGTAAATTCTCTCTGGCTGGCGGAATGGCCGGCGTTTATAACTTGTCATCATTTATTGTTCAAGTTTAATTAGGATTAAAATAGTATAAGGCATTTAGAGATGAAACTTGTTTTGTTTATGTAAAACCTAAAAATGAATATTGTAAGGTTTGTTGAAGGTTACTATTCGAGCAATTACTAGGTATTATTTATATGACGAGATCTGTACAATATAACTGCAGCTGATCTAAGTACAGAGAGGCTTAGACCCAGTAGTGGGATGAGGATGGCTGTTGATGATGATGATGTAAATTAAAATGGCGTTATGCAAGAACACTACTATTGTTTATATGAAAGTGTTAGATACCAGAATTATGATAATCACTTTTATCACATTAATAAGGATTATTTTTACACTGCGTAATATTTTCATTTACCATCATCAACATAAAGCTCATTAAATATCTACTAATGTACTTACGTTTATATTTACGGCCCCTGTTCACCTGAAAGTATTTCCGTCCGGTTGGTTCCTACAAAGTAAGCATTTCAACGCGAGCAAAGTCAGGTGAGAGAGTGCTGCGCTCATGCATGTTAATTTTATTGAGTAACGTTTAGGGCTGCCTATATTACCACCTTAGAGAATTACAGCAAACTTATTACAATAATAATAAGATTTGCATCAATCATGTCTCGTCAAACATTGATATAATTTTAAGTAAAAAGAAGAAAGATAAATCAATGGATTGATTTGTTGAACATTGTTTTTTATTTTTCCTCTGTTAAAACTATCAATGAAAAAAAAAAGCTCCATAGCAATATGAAAGCAAACGGCTTTTCAATTATATAAATTAACTTTTAGTATAAATGTACCATGATTCAGGTTCTTGCGAGTTAAAGTTACTTATAAACATTACGAATAAACATATCAAGCAATCAGTTCGAAAAAGGCTTCGAAATGACTTGTTAAAAAAGTCAAAGTATTGCAAAATAACAGTTCGATTTACTACCGTATTGATAAAAAAGCTGACTAGATTTTGATACATTTTTGATAATATCATCCATTGACAAATATCGTGTATATGAAAGTTATATAGCCATCTCAATAATACTGTAATTATTTAGTTAAACATACTTAACCAAATCTTGATACTTATAAGCGTTAACAGTAAATATCTTTGTAAGTGTGTCAGCCCTACAAAACAATAGAGTGAGTGATTGATTTACGAGTGATTGTCGCGCTATTTTTATGCACTTACCTCAGTTTACTGTAGTTATTGCTGTACAGGGTTTGTGATAACTGTAAACTATTAGTTTCATGGAAGTCTCTCAATGTACGAACACTGCTGAGTCCAGGACTGTTACACCGCAGTTCCACCGGAGCTCTTGGCAACTTCGCTAAGGCCACTTATGCTGCCATTGCCAAGACCTACGCCTACCTCACTCCTGACTTGTGGAGGGCCATCCCACTGACCAAGTCCCCCTACTCGGAATTCAAGGCTTAGACAATTGACTGCAAGAAGAAAATACAGTAGTTCCGGAGCCTACCTTAAAAAAGGAACAGCAATAATGTACAGCAAGAAATTTACGGCCTAAACGCCGCTGAACAATTTATTTTAAAAAACGTAATAATATTCATTTTATCGAGTTAAATATTTGGAATATTGTTCAAGACTCAAATCTGCGTGGGTGTGATAATTTAGCAAATTTTCAAACATGTTTATATGTATGATAAAGATAAAGAATCTTTATTGTTACTGTCAAGTTGTAACATACAATAGGTATAGGTATAAGTACTAATATCATAGAATATGCTACACAAATTACAATATCTCGTCAAATTGAATCTATAACATTTAGTTTTAATAAAATTTTAGATGTTACAATCTGTATTATTAATAAAATAATGAAAATTTTTGTTCTTAAAATCATGTCAAACATAATAGGTAGGTATGTAATAATAAAATGTGTCAACTTAAATAATTATGTGTAAGGTGCCCCTGTATCCATGGGTAGTTAGAGCGCGCTTTCGCGCTCGATTGCGTGCGCGCATGATTGATGCGATAACACAGTTCAACGGCGCACTGACCTCAAGAACATATACATACATGCAGAATCTGAAAAAAACATATTTAACTACTTTGAGGCTATTTTTTAAATTAAATAGTTTTGCACTTGACCATTATTTGCCTGATGGTAAACATACTTTATGGTTCAGCGTTGGTGTGGCGATAAGAAGAAGAAGCGTTGATGTCTGTTTGCTGAGAAAAACTATTCATAGTGTGTGAAAACTGAGAGCATAGGTTTTTTCTAGCAAAGCGTGATTTTCAGTAGACTTTGGTTTAAGAGTTTTTTTTGCATTGTAGAAGCCATAATAAATAAAAAACCAAGAAAACCCACAAGAGACAAGTTATTATGAACACCGCATGTCTCATACGCACAATAAGAAAAAAAAACAGTTCTTCAATAAAACCATACACTTCATCACTACTACCGAATCCGATCGACCCCAATCTATTCTATTCTAGTCATCTTACACAAAAACTTTCATCAAAATATTTTACATATCCATATGTCCCAATGAATCATATGCTATGGACATAGAGCTTACTTTTCAGTAGCTTTTTTCTACGAGATATTTTTTATAAAGTCACATTATTTTGACATACTCTGTTAACGGAATATCTCTTACTACATTATTATAAGGCTCACTTTCCACCGAGTTTTTCTTCTAATATATTTCTGGTGCAGGTAGGTAGAATGCTAGGCTACGTCATATCTTAATCCGAGATAAGGCGAAGTTATCTAAAACTCGTGTTTCCGGTTCCGTTGGCTCGTCAGCCGGCAGTAAGTAAGGTTGTATTGTTTTCCAATACTCCGGTCCCGGGCCTTGCTGAGGACTGTACTTACAGGCTCTGTATACTTGTATTTATAGAGAGAAAACAGTATGATGAGTGAAGTGAAATGTATATCGTGGTATAGGTTTGAGTTTTATTTAAGTATGCAGTACTGTGAAGTATCTGACCAGCTGGTCGAGGCGACACCCGCACTAGCAAACATTGTAATCTGAGGTTGAAAATTTCTTTAGATTGAAGCATATTTAGGTTTTGTGGAGGTCGTTTAATTCGAAGCCTTCGAAAACGATTAAGAGATGGTATAGGCCTAAAAATTGTGGTAGTTTTTTGAAATCTTGTATGAATCTTACTTACATAAAAGCTGGAGATTTAATATTTTTTTGCAAATAACCGTATCTCTTGTTTATGCTACAAGATACGATAGCGCTAAACTAGAAGAAACACGTTCACTCTAAACTTGAAGACTTAAATTATAGCATTATAAAAATAACCGTCATATAAAGGTTACCCACCCACCTATAAAGTTTATAAAAATATTATATTCCTAGTTCTTCCTTCCATAAACCACACACAGACAAACATGTGGTAAAAACCTATGGTGAGGTAATAGGGTGTGATATTACTGCACGGAGTAGCTGTAAATCAGCGGTGGATGTAGTATAATGTATGTCAGTTTACAGTTTAAGTAAGAATTTTTTTTTCAGCTTAAGTAGAAATGAAAACATGGAAGTGAAAAATGTGCCCAAATGCAAATATTTTGTATGAGTATATTATAAAATAAATAAATAAATATTCCGGGACAATCCACACAGCGCTATCCAGCGCATTCCACACAATAAATACATAGATTTCCATTACATGCAATTGCTTACAATTTAGAATCAAGTAAATATCTATGAACCAAAACTTGTTAGGCCTAACAATACCAGTATTTTTTTTTAGCTTTTTGCCATACCTGTCAGTTACAAATCCTGACTTTCCAGGTAAATCTTCAACTTAGACGTTTGTATTAAATTACTATCTACAAACAAAGCCATATTTCGTAGCAACATCTACTCTACCAACCATGACATGGGAGTGTAGTTTCCATGTCAATCACTACAGCGCGCAAAAACCAGCACATCGGCTCTCAGAGATCCGACAAGTGGGTGAAAAGTGTGGGAAGTATAATGCTACTAATACTATGTTTACAATAGACCAATGTCAATACTATTCGTTATACATTGTTGCTAAGCTAAAGAAAAAGCAGGTAATATGTAAAAAATCACAGTATTTTCTTATAGGTTTTACGTATGCCTTTTCATCAATATGTAAGACAGGAAAGCGGAAAACTACACAAGGATTTTTTAGTGTGAAGTGGCAGCTACTGCAACAGCGCCTGTACAACGTAGAATTATGCTGCAATTTGATACATTTGTCTTCTATTTCTAGCCAAGTCATGTCTTAAAGTGTCTTAAGGTGGCTTTAAAAACTCTCAACACCATTTTTGGCCTGTTTTTATAAAAAAAAGAAGAATTAGACGAGAAACCTTTCAGTATGTCTATGCGAGAATCTACACCAAGTAAAGGATAGGAACTTATATCTCTTTAGTTCCTTGTGCTAGAACTAAAGCCTTAGCTCCCGGTGAGTGCTTCGCCCCGGGGTCAGCATCCCTCCGCACTGACGGACCCAGTAATGGAGGAACACATCAATCTGCCGCCGGTACCGGCACGCGAGCTGGGACACTGCGGATGTGGCACTTTGTGGCTGCCGTACTTAGATTGTGGAGAAAGTAACAATATAAGGAGATTATTTTACTTTATTGTTTTTTATTTAAAACCTGTTTCTTCTAGGTAAGCGCGCTAGATCGTAGATTACAACGTTGCTATCAGGCGAGTTGTAGGCAAGCGTGAGCCTGTCACAAGTAAAAACAAACATATATTGTTTAGTTCCTGATAGAAAACTTAACATTTTGAGATATTATGAGAATCTTATCCTGAAGTCTTCAAAGACTAGAGTAAGTAAACAGGTTTCTTCTAGGCAGGCAACAGGCGAGGCGATGTCAAACGTATGTAAGGCAATTAAGCGTTAAAGCCGTTGTAGGAGGCGGTAGTTAAGATAATCTGAACCGGTAAAATTTGATAGTAGTGTTGAAAACGAATAATCACCATAATAAAATGTTACATTGTAAACTAGCATTGTTAATCTTATATCGTTATTGTTACGTAAGCCCATTTAAAGAGAAACATTCAAACATTAAATTCAACGGCAACTCTATTAAGATTTTTTTTTCATATTACCATATCCACATTTCCCAGCTCGCTACTGATGTATTCGAATAATGAACAAGTAGATTGATGCTACTTTGAAATAGATCGGCTGCGAATCGACACTCGATTATACTGCACATTATACGTTACACATTCTACCTGGTTTAGATCTGTGGTTAATTAATCTCATACCCTGGGTGGCTAATGATTGGAGAAATTTCTGAGGTGATTTTAGCGGTACTTTGTCTAGCTATAGTGAATAATAAATATGTAATAATCAATCTATATATTGACTCAAATAATAATGACAAGGTTTTATTACAATTGTACAGTTTCATTAGCTTATTCTAAAATTTAAATGACATGCTCCCTGGCTGCCGTTGTAGGATTCCCTGTGTCGCGGAGCTCAGGGTTCTTCCGATTGTTACCAATTAGGAGTCTTATAAATCTATAATAGTGAGATGGATTTAAGAAACTTCACTAATAATAGAGATTAAGATTTTCTATACATTTGTTTATTTTGCTTATTGTTTTCTTTTACAAGCTTATACATTGACTCGTGCTTGGAAAACAGTTCAAATTCCTGTGTTTTAGCTTAGTTGGTTTCTATTGGAATAAATTATTTGTTAAACTTATAAAAAACTTATACAGAAAATATTTATTATTTTATTTATATTTTCTTCGTGTCAAAATTAGGCACTAATTGAGATTTGTATGAATTTTGAGTCACCACTACTATCTAAATAGGATACAATACCATATTTGCTTATTTTTGTATAATTATTTATAAATTATATAGGTATATCGTAGATTATAACTACGTTGCTTTATATCAGGTGAGTTGTGGGCAAGTATGAGCACATTAAGTTTAAAAAATAATAATATACCTTAATAAGTTACCCGTTGAATTCAAACCACGTTACCTGACAGCCATGAAGCGTATATTTGATCCGCCGCCCGCCCAGGCCCAGCTCACACGCTTCATGGGCGCCGCCCGCCCTAAACTACGCGAGTTATCATAACTGGACGAGGTATCATAATACAGAGGCATGAGGAATAAGGAGTTAAGTGATGTGGAACAATATTTGTAGCTATTGTTCCAAAATTCCATCATGTAAAAATTGTGTGCTACTTTCTATTACAGTCTTAAATATGCGTTGTATGTTAATTATAAAAATTCTAAATACTTACTACATTTATTTGATACAATTCAAAGTAAGCTTCATTAATAGGTCAACCATCGTTTATATACCAGTGGGAGTGTTTCTTTTAAGATACGAGAACAAACTCGCTAAGTTAATTTTAAAAACTTATAATAAATGAACTTTCACTTTCATATACGGGTGTAGGGCGGGCGGGCAGCTGATAACCTTATCTGCATACAGCGGTAAAGAATCGGACGCATGGAGCCCTACGCACTACACAACAAGGTGACTTTTACATACAACAATAAGAGTTTAACTGTTATTGCCGATGTTAAGTAAATAGTGACGATGATAGTTTGCACTGAATTTCATGTGAATGATGGTAAAATTAAACCGTTAACAAAAAGCAAATATGCATAAATCGCAAAGGAAATTGTTTGACATTGACATTTGACGAGACATGATTGATGCCAGTCTAGATATCTTTCTAAAAGTCGCCCTGTACGTAGCGAGTGCCCGAGGCCTCAACGTGCGATGCAAAGCGATAAATATGCTGGAGGGGGTATACATTGAACAGGGGTACGTACACTGGAGGACCATCTTTGTAGCAGGTATCCAAATTTATCTATTACTAGGTCAAACTATGTAAGAAAATAAATAAATAAGTGCTGCTGCTTGAATTAGCCTGTTTTTTAATAGCTTAATTTCTTAAGTTTGACTACGGTAAGTCAGTTTGATGTTAATCGTCTCTTGAGCTTAAAATGAAGCATATACATTATGTGCCCAAAATAAACCAGTTTAATTTAAATCTCTAGATAGGACTAGCACTATATATTTACATATTTTATCTCTGTGCCGATTTTTGGTTACACTTAACTACAGTAAATTATAAATGCTGATATGAAAATATCATTGTATTTCAATACAATATTATGATGTAAAGATTAATCACCTAAATTAATTAAGCATAAATCACCAATTATACTTAGTAATTTAATCTGAGCCCTCGTTAATTACCTATTTAATCTATTGCGTTATCATTAAATCAATGAATTAAAATAAAACGCTCGTAAAACCACATTATAATGATATTAATCTTCGAAAATGTTGATTAAATAACTATAATGTAAGATTTCTCTCGTGGAAATGGAGGTAGTTTATGTTTTAAACAAAGGTTTGTGTTTTTTGTGTGGGCATAGTTAGTGACCCTAATCCTGTTGAAGTACCGTAATCATATGAAATATAACTATATTATATATATATATATATATAACTTGAACTTGATTTCACAAGCATTAATTCATAGCTGATTGAAATTTGTAAATAATGTTTTTCTCTTACAAGCCTGTTTGATATTTGGATTAGCAATCTGCAATCGTACCTACTATTAGTCTTTTAATTACATAAAATAGCAATGATTTTGGAACAAAGTTGCATAGGATCCCGAATTTTTTTTGCGCGTGATATGCTCGTGCTTGAGTACAACTCGCCTGATGATAAGCATCGTAGTAATCTACGATCTAGTGCGCTTGCCTATAATGACAGGCCTTAAATTATGAAACAACATGAATTTCAAAGGGTTTTGAACAATCCTTCTGGGAGGTATTTTCTTTTGTCGTGCAGAGTACTGCTCCAGAGAGACAGGCCTCACTCAATATCGGATATTGTTGCTGCAAATTAGTATTTACGTCATCTCCGGCGTAATGTACAACCACTGACTACCAAAATATAGATACAACATGTCTTGTCCCGTAGGAAATACGTTTGCCGTAGCCGAAATCGGCTTAGAAAGCATCATCATCATCACACCATGTCTTCTTACTATCCTATTCCTACTAATATATTTCCACCAGTTAGCCTTTCTACTAATACATATTATAAAAGGTGAAAGTTTGTGTGTATGCATGATTTTTACTTCTTCGCGTTTAAAATGCAATATCGATTTGAAATAAGGATATTATGGATGAACTGTTACCGATGATTATTTTTGTATTAGATAATATATTTTATTTTATTAACCCCTCCGCTGGCACGCGTCCCAAGCCGGGAATCTGTCAAAAGTCCAAGAGTGGCATGTCTCCCAAATCGGTACAATTAGCTACCCAGTCATTTTAGGCGCCAAACAACGTTTATCTCTATTGTTGTCCTTGTTTTACTCACAGAATCATAGACAGGATAGACAAGGCTAGCATGCCAAGCCTATATTACGACCAAGTTTCATACAAAGTGTCACTGTCATTCATGTTTGAAAATGGACGCGGCCGTGAGCGATGTTGTAATTGTAGAACCTATGCTATATGTTTTCAAATTATGGATGAATTTATATGCTATCACATAGGAAATTTTATGTAGAATTCAAATATATATGGATGTTACTAGATATTTTAACAAATAATTGAGTAATCTGCAAAGGAATGCAACTGTTCCATCAGGCGCGGTGCCGCGCGGAGAGGCCTGCCACACGCGGGGTATGCGCGTGCGAGGGCGTGCCAGCGGAGTGGTTAACAAATAATCACATTTTTTAAAATCGTACTACTATTGCTCAAAAGTAGTTGCTTTTGAAGTATTAAAGCCACCCTTAATTAAATGCCAATGAAATAAAGATATTTTATTATTATTATCGTATCAAGACATTGTAGTGTCTATAAACGATAGAGGAGGTAATCCATCCACACAGCTCCTATCTCTCGCTTCGCTTTGTTTATTGAGCAAACTTTATATATTTCTTATTTTTGCGCCAATTTCGGGAGGCTGTTGTTATTGGGCGCCTGTTTGGAGGCGCTTGTTTATTGGCCCGCAGACTGATCGAATTTGTGAAACAACTAACTTTTGGAGACGAGTGCTGCTGACAAATTGATACTGAGATTTGTTTGAGATGCTTTTTATTAGTTTAAATAACAAAAAAATGTACCAACAATTATTTAAAAATATGGTTCTCATAACCTAAGCATCGACGACCTACGTATGTGCAAGCGTAATTAATTAATTCATCTTTTGGTTTCATTGAGTTGGTGGTAAATGAATATATATGTCCTAGAAATTTGTCACTATAAAAATTTGGCAAATAAATAATGTTATTTAAACTTATTACACGCAGGTTCGAATGCTGTCTGTCTTTATTAGTTTCGCTCATATTCCAATAGAAGTTTAAGTTAACAATCATAATGCGGGTTAAGCACTTGACAAAATAACTCAATATATATTACTTGTATTGTTACACTGGAAGTCACTATGATCACATACATTTACATCGTTTCCCATAGATTAAAACATAGTATCCCGCATTCTCTTCTACCGCGTGTAACCTCAATCAATCGATTTTATTACCCTCTAGTGCCATTAAGTAATATCGAATTTCTTATTTAGTCACAATTAAGGATGGAAGTAGAAACAAAACTAATGTAATTAATGCAGGCACGCGGTGACATACAATCAAATATTGGACGTATGATTAACATGGGGTGTGGTCCAAAGCATGAGCTTACAGACTCTTCTGCTTATTACCATCATGTTTAATCTAGTGTTAAACCAAACCTGACATGCATGGCTTAGCAAATTTGAAAAATAAACGGGTAAATTTGATAAATAATTGAAGGAGCAAGATTAATTTTAGGCCATAGCTATATCGCTTACCATCAGGCGAACTGTGGACGAGTTCAATCCCGTTTTAGTTAAAACAATGTGCATTGTTTTAGACTTTTAGACTGTGGCAATAGTAACCATCAAGGTTTCTACTGTCTAAACGTACGCCTGTACACTAAAAATTTACCAGAAAAGTATTAAAATAGAAACGAAATATGGTCTTTCTTATAACACATACCACAACAAACGGCATACCGACCGCTGCGAACAAAGATGGCGGATTTACATAAAAACTGTTTAATCGTAACTCCGGGCTATCGCGATCTCAACATATTAACATAAATTAATCCAATAAGGGACCTCATCGATTTATACGCGACTAGCAGACGCGTGTGGCTGTGCTTGGTTATTATGTAAAAAAAACAGATACGGCAAGATACGGCAATGTCAAAAACAAGATTTTATATTGATTTCCTTCTCTTAACATTCATCTATATTCAAATGTTTTGTAAATGGTTTTTAACATAATATTTTCTTACATATAAAAGAAGATAAAAAATAATTTCAATAATTTTTATTAATTAAATAATAAATAATTTCTTATGTATAACTTTCATTGATGTATCTACAATTCATGTCTAGATGGATTATTTTATATAATTACTTACCTAGACAATTTTCGACAAACAATGAAAAGGCGTCAAAAAATATGTCATAAGAATACAAGCCATGCCATGCTATATGTACAGGATTTTGCAAGAGAACTCGGGATTCTATATTTTCTTTATCATTATGACAACATTTAGTATACTTTTTTTTTTATTAATATAACTTTATTTACAATAATAAAATATAAAAACAAGGGAAGAAAAACTAAACATACTACTTCTAACTACTACAAAAAGGGGCACTTAGAAAATCTTTAGAAAAGCCTAAAGTTAATCTAAGTGCTCCAGCCCACCACCAGAGGGCAGCGTGCCCAGCATACTGGCCGCATTACATTACATTACATTATTTTTAGTATACTACATTTATTTATTTACCTGACTAATTAAATAATTCAAACAAACAGACAAACGGACAAACAGAACCTTTACAAAGTACCTACTAGTATCGCGACACCTCCATAAAAGAGTATGAAGGTGCTAAGTTATGGCAAACGATGGGTTCCATTAGACGGGACATCTCGTATTAACGGGTCAAGCCAGGGGTCACACTTGCAATACAAGATTATTTATTGATATCGATGCGATTTGGACTGGATGGGTTTTAATGGTGCCTTGAGAGTTGAGTGAGAAATGTAATAAAAATCTTCAGACAGAATTGATGGACAGGGAGTAAACATGAGTCTCTTGACTATGTATGACCCGTTGTTTTGTGGTTAGTTTAGTGCAAAGTTGAGGGCCAGAGTTTGTCAGCTACTGTTATTGTTATCGGCCATTGAGTACCAAAAGTCTCTTTTCTTGTTCGCCACTCATCCTGGTCCTAGGCAGATCTAATCCAGGGCCAGAGATGTATTTTAAGAAATCTCATTCTGTGAAAGACTTTGCTTACAGACCTAATAATATTTAGGTAAGATTTGAAGGTTCGTTTGTGGTAGTCATGCTCTAATTGCAAGAACAATTTAAAATAAAATTGCATACATTTTCAAAATACAAACTACAATAAAAAGTAGGCTATTTAATCTGAAGAGAATCTGGTTAGAAATATTTTCTTCACGTAATATTAAAATAGAATAACTCTCCACCGCCTCGTATCCCGTCAGACCTTCAGCAAACAATCGTGCAATACTTTCCACACTAGTTGTTGTCTCCGGCTTCCCCCGATACAGTGCTCCGTGACACGACACTAGTGCCACTAGCGCCGGGAAGTATAGGAAGTGGGCCCTGTTTGTTTGTACGTACACCTGTAGCGCATAGTTGAGGTGATATACGTAATTGTTTTTTAAAGTAATTAAATAGACTTATAACTTATAACTACATGCATACAGTTAAACATCAACAATATAGTTACATTAGGATTTAATGGATACTCTTTTAGGACAGGCTTTGGTACATGAATGAATGAATGAATGAACATTTTTATTACAAACATTTTATCCTGAAGACATTTGAAAATTCACGAAAAATGTGTCATCAATTTACCTATATATTGTTGATGTTTTTGCAAATTACTGTAACGTGTTACAATTAAAGTGTTTAGTATGTGCAGAACCACTTCAACAAAATTTAGTGTAAATAATCAGCGTGTGAAAAATATCACTGTACGTATGTATAGTTACGTATATAAACTATAGTCCAACAAGCTTAACCTCTTGCAGGCAGATCAGTAGAAAAGAAACAGAAACTTTTAAATATTATTGTGGCATTGGTGCCATACAGTTAATCTACTCTCATGACAACTGCAAACAAATACCTAAGAAATATTCAATCTCAAAATACTCTGCTATTCGTGTGTTGATTGGCAAGATGCAATATCTCATTTTAAGTGTATAATTACCCCCTCCCCTCTCTCCCTGCCCCCCTCTCCCTGCGCCGGATAATAAATATGCTCTTCGCACGCATTCATACGATCGGTTGTAATTGACAAGGCAGCGGTGCTCAAACTTTATTTAAACTTTTAAACAGGAATTTGATTTTGTTTTACATCATCCTGGTTAATATTTCTCACTATATGTATATATTTTTTTTAGTATATGTATATATTTATTTTGAACCAACTTCAAAAAAGGAGGTTATCAGTTTGTGGGTATGTTACGCGATTACACCGTTATTTCTCTACCTGGAACCCTGTTTCCATAAAATTAGCTAAGGGGTCTTCAAATCCAGAGTTAATAGGTTTCAAACGTGCAAAATCTTAGACTACAGTGGTGTTTCACATGAGCACAGAATAAATAATAACATGAGGCAGGCTGTAGACAAACTTAGTAGTAGTGTAGATTTAAATAAATAAATAAATATTTCGGGACATTGCACACAGCGCCATCTAGCCCCACACTAAGCAAACGCTTGTGTCGCGGGTACTAGATAACGGATATAATACTTATATACTTTTCTTTTGTAAATACATACTTATTATACATACAAACAACCAGACTCAACACAAGAAATTATACATTTTTAAAATGCATAAATACTTGTGTCAGGCGGGAATCGAACCCGCAACCCCTAGATTAGAAGGCAGAGCCACTACCAACTAAGTTAACAGGCCAGTTAATTAATTTGATCTAGCTAAGAAATCATGCTTACATTAATCTCAATACACAATGAATCTGTGCGCAGTAAAAATGTAAAAATGGGGTGTCATAACGGGGGTTAGCTGATAGATTTAAAAAATAATGTAATTTTTAGGTAAAAACAAAAAGTATGTTATATTAAGCCTTTTCTTTATTCCTTTATTAACCAACTTTTTACTGACTGTTGATTAAAACCGAGTAAACTTTGAGCACCCCACCACTCACTGCATGCCTTGTGCGCTGGTGAGATGATAGACGAGTGGTTGTACCCCGTGTACATGTAATACGGCCGCTACAACTCTACCGGCCTGGCGCTCCTGTACTGACTCGATAGCCAGGTACTAGTAGGTACTAGTAACTACTGTGGTTAGAGATTGGTTTGTTTTTATTGATAAGCTACCTAATCTATACTGTTTAAAAATGTATTTAGAAATTCTATCATTTCACAGGTTTTTTTTAGCACGGTATAAGCTTACGTTTGACTACAGCCTGCCTGATGTTAAGCACCACTGTAGTCTAAGATGTTACATGTACAATTACAAATGTATGTGTCGGCACCTACAGTTAAAAAATACTTAAAAGGTTTGTTATGTCAAATAAAACTACATTTACGTACTGCAGCAGATTTTATAATATGTGATATACTAAGGAACCTTTTGATCTTTTATTGAATAACCACATTAGTATTTTTTTGTGATATTTTAGTTAAATAGCTATATTCAATGTTAAGAAGCCATTACATAGAAAAGCTATTTTGACTACACAGCAGAGCTGATATATCGGGTTCCATCAAAACCCAGGATTAGTTCACACTAACAAACCAGTCTATGTGCCCTAATTTAGCTACTAAATTAACCGGTGACCTCGCAGGTGACCTCCCCAGGTGACTCCAAGGTCACTCCTGCACCTGATTGACACACCAATCATTATCCTTCAAATTGCGTGCGCGGGCGCATCCAGGCGCGGATGTATAATTTGCCGCCATAAAAACATGCACTGATGACAGATCCAGTGCGAAATTACCGATTTTTATGATGCCAAATTATATGACTTACTATTCTAACTTTAACACTGACTAAATTTAAAGCCACCCTTATTGATTCAGAAATAGAGTTCATTTTATTTTTAATGTTGTTTATAATATTTTGGTTACTTGGTGTCGTGGGAGAGGACTGAGTGATAGCTGACGGATTGTCGGTGGTTTTGTTTGTCTGTTTGTTTGCTTTAATGTGTGTAAGATTGATGCGAGCAGCTAATTGGGAGTGGAGCTTTTGATTGCGAAAGCTTCGAGCGGGGTGCTGGTAGAGTATTTTGGTTAGTTTTCTTTGATTTTAAAGATCGACATGTAACTGAAATAACCAATATAATACACGTACCAAAATCCATGCTCAAATTCCATAAGATAATTAGAAAATCAATACGTATAGATAAAGGTTCTGCATTAAAACTTTTTAAAGAGTTAACATTATGTATAATGTTACTTTTTATATCTAATAAAAGGGAATTTCCACAAATATGCACATTTGCATTGATCTTGATCACCTCTAATAACTTATGACACTCTTTAAAATATTAACATGCAATGAAAATAGTTAAACTTATCTATTTTTATCTATTTTTATTTATTTAGGTACTCTCTCTCTTTGCGTCGATACCCCAATGCTGGGGGTCGTGACCATTCATGTCATCATCTTTCCTTTTACGATGTTTCGCCACTTTCTTCTATTCCCAGCGACGTGAACTGCATCTGCTACACTTGTGTTGAGGGCAACTTTTATCTGATCAGACCATCGCGTCGGACTTCTCCCTCTAGGTCTTTTACCCTCCACTTTTCCAGTAACAATTAATTTCTGCAGATTGTCTACGGATTTACGTGCAATGTGTCCAAAAAATTCCAAAACTCTCCGCAGACAAATGGTTGATAATCGGGGGAGGTTATGAAGTCGGAGTTCCTTAAGAATAGATTGATTGGTTCTGAACGCAGTCCATGGTATACGCAATAATCTCCTCCAACACCACATCTCAAAGGCGTCTATTCGTTGGCGATCTTTAGATTTGAGCGTCCATGCCTCTACTCCATAGAAAAATATGGAGAACACTAAAGCATTAACAAGAGAGATCTTCGTTTTGTTACTAATACTACGGTCCTTCCATACTTTGTCGAGCTGCGACATGGCGTTTTTAGCCATTCCAATTCTTCTTCGGATTTCTTCCTCACATGATCCGTTGGCGCTAATGTTAGAGCCCAGGTAAATGAAATGGTCAACATACTCCAAATTTAGTGTACCACGGAGCTCCAACTTAGAAGCGCGATCCACAACCATCACCTTGGTCTTTGAACGATTAATCGCTAGTCCCATTTCCAAACTAAATTTCTCCATCCTGTCTAGCAATACAGACATTTTGTTTTCGTTGGAGGCAAAAAGGATAGTATCATCGGCATACCGGAGATTCTGGATCTTCTGCCCGTTAATAGATATTCCGCCATTCCAATTGTCACAAGTATGCCGTATAATATGTTCGCCGTAGATATTGAAAAGAATGGGGGACAAGATACATCCTTGACGTACTCCCTTTCCCAAACCAAAAGGTTTTGAAAATGTTTTCTCTATTCTCACTTGTCCTTTACTATCGTAATACAGGCCCTGCAACAATTTCACTAGATGTTTTGGAACACCCATCTCTTCCAGGACTTTCCAGAGCTTCTCCCAGTCAACGCAGTCGAAAGCTTTACTGTAATCGATAAAGCACATCATGAAAGGCACATTAAACTCGTATGCTTTTTCTATTAGCTGACGCACGTTCAAGATTTGTTCTCGGGTGCCCACGCCTTTCACAAAACCAGCTTGCTCCTGCGGAATTTGCCAATCAAGAAAATACCTGATTCTGTTGTTCAAGATGTGTAGCAGTATCTTACTAGCATGCGAAATTAGAGAAAGTGTACGATAATTATCGCACTTTTTTGTAGATCCTTTCTTATGAAGCGGCAGAACTATAGAGCTGGTCCAATCATGGGGCCAAACACCCGTACGCCAAACAGTATTGCAGATATTATGCAGCATATCGATTCCAGTATCTCCAAGCATCTTAAGAACTTCAGCTGATATTTCGTCTACTCCTGGAGCTTTTCTGATCTTCAAGTTGTGTATAGCAGCCGTGATTTCAGCCCGCAACAGTGGCGGCTCAAGGTCACGCTCATCCAACACAATAAGTGTCGTCGACGATGGAACAGGATTGTTGTACAGATCTTCGCAGTACTCACGCCATCTATCTGCAACTTTGTCAAGGTCGTGAATGAGTAAGCCATCCTTGTCTTCAATAACCCAAGACTTAGGTTTAAACTGCTTAGAGAGGAGGCGAACTTTCCTGAAAAGGTCTGCAGGTTGCATCTTCCGTGCGTGCGTTTCTACTTCGGAACATAAGTTCAATATAAAATTGTTTTTGTCCTGGCGACTGTTCTGTTTAATGCTCTTACACAGTGAAGAATATTCAACCGTCTTTTCACTGTTAAGTCCTCCGCATTTAAGATCTTTCCTCTTCTGCACCAGTTCCCAAGTTGCATCAGTTAGCCAGATGTTGTTCTTTAACTCTTTCTGAACTGGCTGGTATTGTGTCAAGGCGTCTAAGACTGTTGATTTGAAGGAGTTCCACTGAGATTCAACATCATTATACGGTAACGAAATATCCTTCATTTTGGTCTCTACAGCATCCCTGAAAGCTGGTCGCATTAGTGGATTGAGCTGCCTAGGTTTAGGGGTCGAATCTTTCCTTATGGTCTTAAAACGCAGAGCAAACCAGACTACCAGAAGATTATGATCACTCCCACAATCTGCTCCCGGATATGTCTTAACATTAGAAACTGAAGAGCGCCAACGACTATCAATAATGATGTAATCAATTTGGTTTCTATAGCGATCTCCTGGGGACTTCCATGTATAGGTACGACGTGGATGGTGCTGAAAGAATGAATTCATAATACTGAATTTTTTGTCTATACACATTTCAAGTAGTCTTACGCCCCGGTTGTTTCGCACACCTAGACCAAATTTACCCACCACATTTCTTACATGATCATCGTCAACCGTATTGCCAATTTTCGCGTTCCAGTCTCCAATAATTAATGTGACTTCCCTATTTGACAAAGCTCCGAGGGTATCTAGTAGCGTGTTATAAAAGTCATCTACGATCAGTTCATCTGTTCCTTCAGTGGGTGCATAAACCTGAACCAGGTTCAATATACAGGGCTTGGTGTTTAGCTTTAATGTGATAATCCTGTCTGAAACTGGGTTATATCCGATTATTTAGGTACACTATTATGGTATACATGCAGTACCAGCACAGTAAGAGAACTTACAAATCTCATTTTTACTACAAATTTATTCGGCCACAGTGGGGCTTTCCATACCTAATGATGTAATTTACTGACAAATAAATATGTAAATAGGTACAAAGTTTAAAATGTTATGCTGTCACTCATGTATCTTCTGTGTATTGTGTTGTGTGCCTAATAAAATAAATAAAATAAAATAAAGTTTGTTTATTCTACTTAGTTGCCTAATGTCTCTATTCAGTTTTTTTAACGTGGGCAGAGTCGCGGGTTACCACATAGTTAAGTAAGGGTGCACATTAATTTTTAACAGCTTTTTGTGTCGTTTTGGTAGTACCTGTGACTTTTTAAAATTTGGTAAAAGTCATCTTTGCGGAATATTTTTTAATTCGATTAGTTAACTAAAATTGACGAAAAGTTGAAGGGTTCGAAATTCATATAGGAAAGTTTACATGCTCGTTGATCATATAAGAGATCACATAGAACTACTAAATGGTATACTTTAATTATGGTGGCATCAAGCATTTATAGTATGAGTTATTTTGTCAAGTACTAAGCTCGCGCTATGGTTGTTTAACTTAAACTTTTAAGTTACTTAGTAGTTGTTAGTTTATAATAAGTAGTAAGTTTACAGTAACTTAAATCAGATCCATCACAACAGGAAAAAATCCATATTGTACATAATTTGTGCAATTGCAATCAACTTATTCGTCATTGACTCCGGTCACTGACCCCGAGTCACTCTGCCTGCAATCACACAGACAGACGCAATAAACCCCCTATATTATACTGCCTACCGACTTTTAAGGCTTCATACGATCATATGTATTAAAATTTATTACTAGAGACCGTGCTAAATTAGTTTCTTTACATCTGAAAGCAGCACTTCTGCAACATTCAAGATGTTTCCATACAAATTTATTAGTTTAGTTGTTATCCGCGTGTAGAATTATTTTGCTCTATAATGTATAACGCTAGATGCGCCCCGCGGGTTTGTTTCAGTTCGTTAAGGGGTTATTTTGATTGTATTATTTATTTTTATATTTTATTTGTAATGGTGTGTTGTATGTGTTAATTTTTGTATAGATAAAGACTATTTCTTTATTATGTCGTTTAGATTTGTAATGATAGACATGAAACCAAACCGTTATGAGTGTTACAGGTGACTTGATAGAAGCTTTTAAAGACCAGTTTTACTACATCTGTATAAATAATACTCAATTAATAGTAGTATTGAACAGTATTAACCAAGTTTTGTTTTAAATCTTTTGAAAATGAATTGAATTATCTAACTTTTGAGCTAAGTTTATGACTAAACATAAATGCCTCAGAATCGAATAATTCACGCAACTCTTCCATGTTAATATTATTATTTGTGTGTAATAATGTATGTTTATATTGGGGGTAGTCAGCAGGGGCACAGATAAACTACGTTCTTTATGAACCTGAGATTCAGGTAGAGACCGACAAAGATGGCTCAATGAGTGGATAGAATTGAAACTACTTTTTTTTACTGAACCTTGATTGAAAATATAAGCTGGAATGACATTGGCTAAGTTAAGCTGATTAATGATTAAGTCCAATATTTACTTGTTTAAATTTCAGTATTGAGTTTTCTTACAATTTTAAAGCAGGCCTCTTTAATTCGTCACCCATATTTAAAGGCTGACTGCAATGACAGTTGTTTTACTTTAGCTAGTGGCATATTAATACTTGAAGCTAAAAAGTGGCATAAGTGCTGCTACCAGTGAGAAGAAAAGTTATTTGTATGGATTTGTATCAGGTATAGAGTCGAACTGATTCCTTTATTATTAACTTATTGAACGCCAGCGTTATTGATTATATTATAGTACGTTATCACATACTTACTCGTATGTAGGTACTTATTTTGTTGGATTCGTAGGTTTTTGATGAGTATGTATGTATATTGTATATGTATGTATGTATATTGTATATGTATGTATGTATATTGTATTGTATATGTATGTATATATCGTGGGTATTTAGAATTACTTACGTGAATTACTTACATTACACTAATGAATTACATGTAAGAATTTACTTATTTAATAAATAACTTTGACTTAGACTTGTAATAATCAAATTTTTTTTTCTAATTTATTAGGATCTAAAGTGATGAATGAATATTTAGAAATTTTTATTAGCACTATTCTCATAGAAGTCTTCTCTCTCTCTAGTCCGGTCTCAGAACGCAAAGAAAAGAAGAAAAAAGAAGCTTACAAACATATTTAATGCGTGTCTTTGTTGCTCTAGTTTTAATATATCTATTTAAACGCTTGCTTTATCAGAATTCACCATACTCCGTACCTTCTTATTCGTCATTTTCCCTACAAAAATACACCTTTAACCAGCTAACAGCCATGCGCAGGCTCCTTCGAGGTATTAACACTCAGAGCTGATGTTTGTCACCTGCGGCTTCACTCTCACCACATTACCATACCGCCGAGAAGCTGAACATTGTTATTTTGAAGACGTTGAACCAAGAAGACCCGTCACTATTGGGAAAAAGACTGACACCGGGTTTTTTGGTTGTCTACCATTTTAGAGGTAGATCATACTACACTGCGTAGTGGAATTTATGTTTGTAAGGAAAGAATTAAGCTAAAATAGGTGTATGTACTCGTACTTATTTATTAATTAGAAATAGACACAAAAAACCACTTACAAATCAAATCTGTTATATGGGTATATGATTATACAAAATAAGTGTAACCATTGTAAACTTGCAAGTCTAACTATTGTGCACAGCTTTGCATTTCACTACACTTGGATACCTCTGATGGTAAGCAAATTTTATTTCTTTAATATGAGGTGTACTTATTGTATGGAGGAAAGAATAGATTGTTGAACCTAAGTAGCTGTTTTTTTAACATGTTCAAGCTGTCCCTTAATTGCAAAATTCATTCGTAAACCATCTTATTTTTTTTTATTTGGTTTACAATATCAATATTACAGTTGCCATCCTCAGACATGAAGCGAAAGGTACCAGACAAATGATTATGTATCAGCTTGATAGTTGTCTCTGGATAATATTGTCTCTGGTTATATCTAAACGGCGCCTTAACCTCGGGGGCCGTTTGGAAATTTTAATTAAACTGGTTTGCCTTCACATTAACGCCATGTACGAACAAAAAAATAACAACTTGACAACGGACAGTGCTGACGGTTCTGTAGCATAATGTGTAGAGTTCATTTGTGTATTTACTTGATTTTAATAGATATATTTTTAATTAATAAAATCCACAAAATAGAATATAAATAGGGGTTTTAAACAAGACCCATTCAAATTTTGAATATACAGATACATTTTATTATGTCTTTTTTACAACAAAAACAAAAAATTGGACGGAAATAAAATTTATAGCTGTACGCACAGTTGACAGAGTGCAGTTCAAATTTGTTATATATTTCGGAAAGTTAAAAATTGTAATGAGTCAACGGTACCTTAATACCTTAATAGGTAGAGTGAAACAACATTTTTAATAAATCAATAAATAAAATAGAACAAGTTCATAAATTGAAACATAAATCTAATCTTATTATTAATAGAGATTAAAAATAACACATTTGTAAATGGAACCCGAAATCCCCTAATCAATATGGCACGGATCCCAAAAAAGCTAAATAAAATGGCGATTGCTTTGCCACCTATAGCTTCTCAACAATAAAACTCACTTGAAAGTTACTCTGAATTGAAAGCTCTTCGCAACGAAAACTTGTGAACTTTTACATTTTATACACTTTTAATGACGATAAAATAAAAATTCGCGGATTTCCTCTCGTCAAATTACAATCCCATAAAGTTGGTAATGTTCTCTTTAATAAGTGGACTTAAAACCACTCAAATTGATCTGATTTTATAATACAGATAAGGTTTCAGATTTTTATGTATAATTGTAAAGGTTAAAGAGTCTCGCTTTTGAGAAACAATATATTTTTATGAGGTAAAGAAAAATATAAGTACTTATACCTATACTTACAACTGATTTTTTATAAATATTTTTCGTTTCAATCTCAAGTTTTAATTTAGCAACAAATCGCTGCATGTGATACAAAAACATATTGTTTTTTAATTTAATCTATCAAACACAATGATGACAGAATTATTCTAAAACATTTGTTTCAATAATTAATAATTTTGTGAACCACTTAATTACCCTAAAACACCTAAAATTATATTTGCCATTATATATATGGCATTTTGCAAATAACATAGGTACCTATTTGTTTAAATAATAAACTAAACTAATTTATATTCGCAATGATAACTTATCGATATTAATCACACAATATAATTTACTCAAGCCTTAGGCACATTCTCAAAGAAGACCAACAATATATTTTATCTACCTATTACACCTAATACAGAAAAAAATATACATTAAGATCCAACTAATTAGAAAAATAATAAAAGCAGATCACAAAACGCATCATCCAAAACAGCAACGAAAGTGAGGTTATAAACGCGGGAAAAAGGTATGCGTTGAGAGGCGGGGGGCGGGGGGCGGGGCCTGGCTCCGCCCGCGTGCGAGCGAGCCCGCCGCCGCAGCACGCTAGGCAACTTGTATGCCTCTCTCGCTCTCTTCCATGCTGCAAGGTCACCGCGCTCTGCAATGTTTTGACACACGACTCACTTGACAGCGCACTCTTCAATAGTGCCATTGGAAACATGACCATATTATTGAGTTTTATGGGTTTCTTCGAATTTGTGTTTTAGGTACTGAAATGAGTTTGGTATGATTAGAAGTTTGTCTCAGTGATGGAGTCATTTTTACTAATAAATTTATTAATTTTAAGATTTTTTAATAGGAGCTTGTGACAAAAATTACATTTATTTCAATTTATTTATGCTAGTCTCAGATAATTTTTGATAGGTACATAGTTTTTTATAAGCAAGTTTAACAAGATTGAATATTAATATTAAAATAAATAAAACCGAATACAAATAAAACTGGTATATATCGTATGTTTACTGAGTTTCTTGAAAAAATCTGCAAAGTAAAAAGGCAATGCAGTGCAAAAAAGTGGTGCATGTT
>OZ026812.1:1791268-2058691 GCA_964023185.1 Macaria liturata | reverse complement strand
CCGGCGGGGCGGCCGCGGCGCGTCACTCCGGCCGCGACGCGCGCTCCGACCGCACCGTGCCGCGTGCTCCGCGGACACTCGAACGAACGCCGACTCGCCGGTCACGTGCAGTGCCAAAATATTGTGGAAAACACGACTCCCATCAGTGCCGGTCTTACAGTGAAGTGAACACGTACGATTACAAAAAAGCCATATTTGCCGACGTCCGAGCCCGTCGCGGCCCATCTGTTCAAATACGGTTGATTTGTTTAAGTTTCCTATTGATGGATTGGAATGAGGTTCGACGACATGCATGGTGTTTGATGTGCTGAGGAATTCGTTTCACGTACGCAGAAAACAAATAGAAGTCGGAAAACAAAGGATATACGAGAGGCAGTGGAGTGGCAGTGCTTGCTTAGCTGCGAGACGGACAGGTGGAGCGGCATCGACTGTCAACAACACACACTGCTACGACCAGAAGGTGAGCATATTTAATCCGAGTAGCTACGTGACACCGACACACTGCCTCCACACTCATGTTATGACTATTTAATTTTTATGGCATTTAACAAGTTTGTGGACGGTTTTGGGCATAATAATTCAATTTGTGCCGTGTTTTGGTCTTGAAATAGTTTTGGTAAAGTTTGGAGATGTGTGCGTGAGTGTGAAAAGTTTGGGACGTCCTGAATTCAGTATCAGTGAGGATGGGGCTCTCGCCCGCGCCGGTGCTGCGCGCCTCCACACCACACATGGCAGCCGACCTGTAGGTAGGTATGCGGAGGAAACTACAACTAATGTTGGTTTCAACGCGTTTTTTAGTTTAAGTGATAGTTTTTATCATTTAAAATAGAAAGTTTAAAAATTTTAATTGAGATTTCTATTCAATATCTACTACTGATTTTATAGACTCAAAGTGCCTACCTACCTATCAGATGAATACAGAATAAATTTATTATCATTGGTTCTAAAATTTACCATACTTACCTACCTATATCTACAATGCTAAAGCTATGTATTAAAATACATAAAGCCCAATTCTTCCAAAAAAAATCCACTTAAAAATGACAGAAGGTTAGTACCTATAAAATAATAACACGAACTAAGTAATCTAAAATATCCATTCCCAAAAATATGAATTTAAAAAATTCTCATACATACATATGTACAAAGTGCATAAATCGGTAAAGCACAGAACAGTGGTCCCTTCAAAAAGCACGTATCTTAGACCTTACTGCAGTCCGCCATCTTTATTTTGGTCTTGCAGTGCAGGGCGCGCGGGGGGGAAGCGCGGGGTGGGCGGGGCCGGGGGTGGACTCTATATGCGTGCGGGACGCAGGCAAGGCACAGACTGTACTGGGGTTGCTATTTGGACGGAGTCACACTATTTGAAAATAAAACAGCTTCCTTCGCTCATTTATTTAACTATTAGTCCTTTATTATTAATTTTGTATTTTTTTCTATACATATGAAGATGTACTCAAATAATTTTAAAATTAATTGGCTTAGCAATATCAAAGCTATTACTATACCTATTTCCTTTTTTATTTTATACTTGGATAGATATTCTTCATTATAATGTGATATCATAGACAACAAAATACGCTAACTATTTAATTTCCAGGTTCTGTTCATCTTATTACAGCGTTCATAGAACCTTCTAATTTTATACCAACATTAAATAATTCTTTATAATTTTCATTCTGTTTAAGATGCCGGTTTAATGCATATGTTGTAATTATTCAATACCGAATTAATCAATTTGAACCAAAATTTGAATGATGTATTTTATAACTACCTACCTACCTAATCAATAAATCAAATAGGTACTTTTCTAATTAGTGCTATTAATTAATTTCAACGAATTAAAAAATCTATCTGGTGCTATAGATGCCTCTATCACGTCAATATGTAGCTATGCTTTAAGTTGCTTACTACATCCCATATATGTACTACATAACCATATAATATATTATTATGTAGTACCTCATCATCATTGAAAGGTCCACGCTCATGACAATATTTTAAATCCAGAAAACAAAACAAACCCCTTTCCAAAAGCCAGTGTTACACGCAGACCGCCATAATTCCATGTTTTTATGAAATAATTTTGACAGGACATTAACCGTCGCCACGAAATTTATCGACACCATGTGATACGACATCTGCTCTATGCATGTAAAAAATCTATAGATATAATAAAATTCCATAACTTTCTGACTTATTTATGACATCTAGTAGGAATATATCACTTTTTGTTGTCCGCTTTTGGTGTTCACAGAATGTTTTTAACGAATTGTTTGATGTTTGAAAATTTTTATGACGAATTTGTCATAACTTGATGGGACTTTTGATGATTTTGTGGATCATAATGTATGGTAGAGATATATTTCTAGTATTGTTTTATTTAAACGATCGTTTCAATAATTATTTTTCATAAGAATTAACTATTCGCAAACAATAATTTTGTGCAAATTAAGGACACATTGACACACAAACATATTTCCAGAAATGACACGTTTCCTTAATGTGGTCATAAACAATGTCGGTTTCAGTGACAGTTGTCATCATTTTGTGGCTGACAGGTGACAGGTGTACCAGAGTTACTTGATACTTATTGCACATCATTTTATTAATACGTTCATTAATCTTGCTCGTACTTCAAAATAATAATAATATTTTAATTTGTATGCACACAATATGCAGCTTATTATGCAGGTAGGTATTTTTATCCATTTAAGTTGTAGATTACGATGCACGGGTAATGTGTCAATCGTTTTTCACTCTCCACAACAGAATTTAAATTAAAGTTTGTTTTTATTTTTATTCTTTATAGGAATTTAATCATTGTGATTCAGATAAAATTATAATGGTACTCATACTGTGTAGGTATTTAATATTATTGTTGGTATCGATTGAATTGAACTTATTCATTTATGGGTATTTACATTATTTACTTATTTTATTCCAAACTCATTTACTTAAATATCCAATTTAGTTCTGTTATTTTTTTTAATAAACTGTCTCCTCTATTCATCTTCTATCATTATAAATTGGAACTTAAATTTGCTTTTGTGTATTCTGTCTGGTATTTATAGCCTGGAATTTTATTTTAATTTTAATTTGGAACACATACGAGGAACGTCCTAAATTTTATATTATGTATACAATCATATGGGCTAGATGGCGCTGTGTGATATGTCCTGAAATATTTATTTATTTTATTTATTTATTTATAACAAGTATAATAAGTTATTAAGTTCCTCAAGTAAATAAACGACTCCTGTTCTTAGCTCCGTAGAACATAACATCACAACAGTAGTGTGTCACAAGTAGAAAGATGATGATGATGTGTGGGAGTCTCTCCAAGTCATCAGTCAGCCTCGCTCGACCAGCTCTGCGCGTGCGTGACTGATATAATGACAGCTCGGCAATTAGCACAAATCCAAAATGGCCGCGCCCGCGCAATGTCAATATGGCGATAAATCATCCGCCATCTTCTCATACTATATATTATTCAATTTATTTTTATTCTCAGACCGAAGACAGGTTTACTTAATTTATATATTCCATATAAATCGTAAATTTTAATTGTTATTTTAACCTCTGTTTCGATATAAATCTGTTTGTTGTGTTGTATCCGAGTACCGAAATAGACTAGTCCTCTGCGGATGATGAACTTGAGATGCTTTTCTTAATGGGTGGTCTTGAACACCTTGTCTATCATAGATATTGTATATTAATGTTTAGATTAAAATAATAGTTTTGATTTGTTGGGTAATAATTAAATTAGGCAAAAATAATTGTCAGTAGGTATGTATACGAATATATTATACAGAACAGGTCGTTACTAAGGTACATATAAATTGCACGGTTGGACATATCTTGAAGGTAATAGTTTTTATATACTATTAAGTATATGTATTAAGTGAAGTAGTATATTATGTATTCTTTTATTTAGCAAAACATTGACTTAAACTAGTTTACAGTTAAGACATAGATATACCCTGTAGATACATAAGGTGTAGCTAAGTTAATAAGCAAGCAATGTAATTACTAGCTAAACATTATGAATTATGAAACTTAGACTTAGCACTTGACTTAATAATCTTGACTTGTCATTATTAGTAACTACTTAAACCTATCAATAAAGAATCAAAATATCCAAAGCAAATATATTTATTTTTATGACTGGCTTCAGATAATAACCATTGTAGTTTACGACCCTGGCAATACCAAAAATTTGAATCACATTTTTTATTCGAAGACGCCAAATTATTAATTTAGACGTTATACAAAATCATAATCTATTATTATGATTAGTCGAATCATCAATAAAATATAACATTTACTGTTATATGTATACTAAACGTAACGCAAAGCTGAATTTACGGTAGTTTTATGAGTCTTTAGTAAACTTTTACGAGATCATCCTTAACAGCGACCTGCGCGGTGATTGAAATATTATTTCCTATAGAACGGAATTTATTTTAGTTTTACAGTACACAGAAGTAAAAATATGTGAAAGTTGGGATTTAAAAATAGTATGTTTTTTCCTGGATAAAAATATTTATAATCTATTCAGTACCTGATGTTAACTACGTACATAAGTAATGAATTTTCACATTTTTTTGATCAGAGTTAAACACCCCGAAAATTTTCTCAAACTGTAGAAAAAATGAAATTAAAATCCAGGCTTTTTTAGTTCCAAGGTTGAGACAGGTGCTGTGTTAAGCTCAGTATACTTGTTATCTCGGTTGCTGTATTTTGAAATCTAAACTTGTTTCCTCGAGCCCACAAATCCGTTGCAACGCCATTAATTACCGAGGCTGATACAAAAACCCATAAACGTGTCAATTAGTTCTAGATCTCTCATTAAATTATTTCGTGTGACTTTGAGGTGGAATGTATCTCCTCACCTCGGGTCAGCGTTGTTCTTTTTGTCCGAACTAACGTCCGTCACACATTTACATAAATACTACATTAGCTGTGAGTTAATTGACACATATCACGATTTATACGTGCCTTACAAAAAGCTGAAATCAATCGGAATTTTTAGTGTCTCCGGACGAATTTTTTGATCCATAAAATCGTCGGTGGCTCGCTTGATAAGACTGCCATTACCCGTGCGATTGTCAAAACTCCCGCCTTGATCAAAAGCAATTTGATCCGGATTTAAAATTCATTCGTTCATTCTCAGTCAATTTCGTTCGTGGCGTTCCGTAGGCCTCTGCGCCCGTTTTCCGGGTCTGTGAGGCAATCTTATTTAAGATTACGCAACTTTAGACGATGCCAACGGAATCCGCGCCGTGCTTCCATCGTATGCTAGTCATCTGCCGAATTGAATGTTTCATCCACCTGTCCAATAAAAATAAAGTTTTAAACAACGCATCCGAAACGTTCCTAACAATCAATTAATCTCGCTCGTATCAAGGCCGCAATTCGGAATCGCTCGATTCCTCTTTGATCGAAACGATACCAATCATCGGAATCATCGAAAACAATGTAAAAACATCGTTACAGAAACAAAAGAAATCTGTTCAATCAAAATTAGTACGATGAGGAAAACTCTTCAATGTGGCAACGCCGAACGCGCGATTTGTTGGCGCGAAAAAAACATGGCGGCCACGGAGAATCCGCGTCTATCAAAACGATCTCGCATACGAATTTGCGCCTTATCACCGCCCCGCGAGAACTCCCCAGCCGAGTTCGATCCGAATAGATATTTTGGTGATCCGACTTTGATCTCGATAGGTCGTAAATTCGTTCAATAATGTTTGTTGAATCGAATCATCTGTTTAAGAATGGCAAGTAAATGTTTGTTTTCTATCATCCGGCGGGCGAATGTTGTTCGATTGGGCTAGTTAGCGTTGTTTTGACGGTCTCAATCGGCGGCGCGCGCCAATAACGCTGTCTTCACTTCATTGCCGCCGCAGTAGCCGCGTGGGCCGCTCCGCCGACTTACATCACTGCAACCATGTGGGAATGCTTCTCATATCTACACTAAATCATTACACATGTCATGCGTAATAGATGGAAACTCCGAATTATTGTTTGAACTTGTCCCCAATGATGTGACCAAAAATTCAGACCCGATTCAAGTAGTTATCTACTCTTATCTCTAACTTACCTGTAAGATATTTCTATCATTTTCGTAATTTTTGCCCCTAAAAACTAGGACTAGGTGACAGTTTACCATCATGTACCTGAACTAGAGACCTGTGTACTGGTAAAGAGCCGATTCTCAAACAAAGCTGTGAGAACAAACCTTAAGTAGTTAATATATTCCATATTCCATCCTCTTCAAAGTAATGTCAAATAAAACTGCCTACCTCAGATCACACCAGACTATAAATCAAGACACTGATAAGAGCCACCTAGCCCAGACCTCAGAGCCCCCTCCGTAATTACAAACCGGTCCCAAACTTTACATTTCCCAAAAGCATCAATCTAAACAATTTTAATTTTTCTCTCTGGAGCGCGAAAACTCCACAACAAGGAGTGTGGCTCGGGACTAAATCAATATGATATGACAGTTAGGGTCAATTTATGGCCCTCGGTTAATTACAAGGGGAGGGGCTTGAGGCGCGCGGCGGAGGGGGAGGGGGCTCGTCTAATGAGTTGTGAAGACGAGATGGGTGCTCGCTTGATGCGATTGTTCGCTATTTACTCAGAATATAGGGGTTGGAACACTTTTGCTGCGTTATTTACTTTCTTCTTCGGCTTTCGTTGTAGGTAGGTATGTAGGACCATTAGGCATAAATATACTTAGTTACTATGGCAATATGGTGTAGTATTGATGTGGTTTCGATAATAATAGATGCTTGAATAAAGAAGCAAGAATGTATCATACACCTAAAAGCGTATTGTCCTCTTTTTGATAACCGCGAACGAATGCCTACCACAAATAAAAATAACCGGGAGTATTATATAAAGGAAGTTTTAGCGTAAGAGAGGAGACTTGTGCCCTGCAGTGGGCTCTATAAGCTGATAATGATGACTTAGCGTTTGGTTTAGTACTAGCTAGCAAAGTCCATACTTATGTGAAAACTTAGTCAAAAGCGACCTATGTAGGTCTATCTATCTATTGATATTCCCGATCTCAGCTGACAGAGTCACTATTTGTATTTTTGGGTACTTTAGCTATTCCTGAGTTAAGTCTGTCGGTCTTTTAGCAATCTAGGCCGATAGGTGACCCATTTCTAGTCATCATTCTAAATTAAAATACTTTATTGATGGGTCGTCTGAATGTATGGTATAAGAATAGATTGACTAGCAGAATTCAATATCTAGATCTTTTTAGGTGACACTAAATGTTTTTGAAGAGAAACACAATCCAATATGTGGCTTTGTAGGTTGTACTAGGAATTAGCATTCATGACATTGCGAATTCCATGATACTATAGGTAATCGCATCCAACGATATAGGTATGATGCAAACGGGTTTTGAAATTGTAGACCAGAGATGCCACTAGCCACAAAGTATGTGACTTTAATCTAGGAATGTCATTAGATATTAATATTTAGGTACCAATTGCTACTATAAAATATGTACATTAAAAAATATTTAACTATAGTCATATTACAGCTATTTTTATAAATATTTTTAAGTATTTCAGACAAAAATAAACAATATATACACATATATACACTAATAAAACTAAATAAGAGTATGTACATTTAACCTAAATTTAAAACATCTACATGTGGTATGGAGCCAAGAACGCTGGCTGCATTCCCACGCTGGATTGCTATAGAAATCCTTTGCGCAAGGAACCAGCCAGCGTTCTTGTCTCTAGTGATGTCATTCAACCTTTTATTCAATTTTTTTATAAAAGACTTCGTGCTTTTACCCCACGGACCAAAAGTTTCGAAGCCAATTAAGCCAAGCTATTTTTTCATCAGTATTGATAACAGTCCTTAATCTGTAGTAACACATAAGCCTATTTCGTGATTAAAATAAAACAACTGTGAGTCCCAATTAAGTATGTACTTAGTTAATTTATAATTACAAAATTCAATCCACCTTTTGACCTTTCTTCTTATGAATTAAAAATGATGAACTTTGTTGCTGAGAGTTTTGCAAGCCCTTCTAATAAGAGCTTCTAACCTGACTTAACGACTGCCGTACTATGACAACAGACCTAAAGCTTTCTTAACTTTGCCCTCAACAGTACTTTGATAAGCGTCAGTAGCCAATTTTAAAGTCAATATACATCTGACACCCATCACGCAGAGTGGCCATTAAACTAGACACAAGACAAAACAATAACAATGGTTATTAATAAGAAATATGCCCAGTAATTACGTCCAATCAGTCGGCCTGTCAGTCTGTCAGTCTGTCTGTCAATCTGACGTTGACGCAATCTGGAGCGCCGATCTATTGATGCCAACGCAAAAAAAAAACATGTGGAATTAGATTTTGATACTGAAATTAATTATTTAGTGTTATACAATGGTACGGAATAAAGAAGTATTATCTACTCTACATTGGTTGGGTGTAATACTTTGGAGCCTTTTAACATGGCCAGTAATATTGTTATAATAATACAGTTTACTTTTTTACTAAAGGTGTAAAAAGTTTGTCATAAGTAAACACAAATGTAACAGTATGCAGTACTTTACTAGTAAAAATGGTATGTTGAGGCACCTTAAATATAATAGGAGGACAAAATAAAGATAGGTAATACAAATAACTCTCGTGTTAAAAAGGTAACTAAGTAAAGCCACAAAGCGAAATTAATCCGCCAAAATTGTAAAGTTTCCTCAAGCCAATTAAAGATCTTCTTCGAATAAAATGAGAGTGGCAAACTCTGGTGTCGAGAGTTTATCAAGCTGCCCTAAGGGCCTTTGACATGGCTTAACGACTGCCGTACTAGATAAACAGCCGGGACCTAGAATTTTACGTTTCAGCCGACCCACGGAAACGCCCAAATGGAATGCTACTTTTCGGTCACCCATCCAGTCGGCCTTTGCTTAACATTGGTAATCGAATGTGATTATCTTCGCTAGCAGAGCTACGGGCGCTACGCAAAGATATACGCCAAAGTAATCTAAGATTGCCAAATTTAATATAATGACTATTGTAATTTGGCTTATAGTTTTAACTAAAGAAATGTGCGATTGTAACGTGTAGTAGGAAGGTAGCAAGCATCATTACACCCCCCAATGTAGTAACTCGATGGAAGTAGCTCGGCCCACTCCACTCGATATTTATTAAAATGACGTATCGGAACACTCGGCAGTTAATCAAGGTAATATATTAAATTACCATAATTTCCACTTATTAATAACATCTAGCTTCTATAGCAGGAAACCATAAAATAAGAATGACTCGATATTTACATAAAATATTGACATTTGCTCGATTGTGACTAAGATATGATAAATTGTTTAATTTTAAAAACGGAAAAATAATTTCCATGTGTGTTTAAGAATGCCTGATTAATTTTCATATTAATAATCATTATGGCTCATAGTTTATATGTATAGTAATATATTGTATATATTCAACGTCAACGGTTATGTAATGAATATATACATTTATGAACGAGTATGGTTATGATATACTTAAGTAAGTGATTTCAACTGCCAACTAAAAGTCGATGAATTATTATGATATGACCATTTGAGTATTAACTAAAATCAAAGTCAATAAATCAGACTTCATTTTTAGGCAATTAATCTATAGGTACCTAATAATATAGGTATAATAAAACTGAAGTGTTTGTTTGTTTGTTTGAACGCGCTAATCTCAGGAACTACTGGTGCGAATTGAAAAAATATTTTTGTGTTGAATAGACCATTTATCGAGGAAGGCTTAAGACTATATAACATCACGCTGGAACTAATAGGAGTGAAGAAACAATGGAAAATGTGGAAAAACGGGGAAAATTATTCATCTTTGAGAGCTTTCGTTGCGTGCGCTGAGAAAACGGTTCAAGATATCATAAAAATATGTATGAAAGAATTATTCCTCTTGAAATGATCTAACAAAATGTCCGCAGCAGTATATGTCTATCTTTTGAGGTTAACTCACTAGAACCGTTTTTTGGTAATAACTATTCCACGCGGACGAAGTCGCTGGCACAGCTAGTAAAAAATATAATTCCCAAAAGTTCTATAAATTAGTGTAGAAGTGCATGAAACCAAAACAACAACTTGTTTAGTGAAAGATTATATAATTATAATTAAGCTAGTTCTATGCTGCTATAAAATAAGCTGTATTTCATCATCATTATAATGATAATATTAGTTCAGATAAAAACCAGTGTAATTGTACGAAAACTTACAACTTTCTTTCGTCTTATACTGCATTCAAACCAAATAAAGGAACAAATCAACCACATAAATAACTATAAGCGGATCAATTACAAAAGCAACAATAGAAGGTACTCAATACACAAGCATCTGTAGCGCCGCTTTAGGGTGGTGTGACTCAGCACATTCCGCCCGTCTGTACGCAGCGGGGATGGATCTGTGACTGATCTGTTGATTCGCTATTAACTTGTGCATTTCAACTATTTTGATGAACATCTGTACATTTTGATGTGTCATGTAGATAAACTCACATTTTTCATAGCTGCCTTTTGATACATGAAGTTATGAACCTTACAACCTAACAAAGAAACGATTTTTTATTTTTTAGCTATTTTCAGATCTTCAATTAAAAAAAGTAGTACAAAAAAGCACACTAGGTGTCGCTAGTAGTAAATTAATTCGTGAATGTGTCGCTAGTAGCAAATAAAGGTGGCGCCTTTTTAGCAACATTTGTTAGTAAAATTAACTTGGTATACTGAAAAATCGCTCCTAAACGAAATAGACATAAAAATAGCATCAAATTAAAACATTGTTTTCGTTCAACTTGTTCCGAATTAAATACATTTTTATCAATCCACATTACACAATTAAATAAAAGAATTACTAACTAAAAGTCACTTAAACAAAAATGATTTCAAAAATGGAACGTGTGCAGAACTCAGTCGCTAGGGTTGGCACGTCGGGCCGCTTCAGGTGTGCGCTGTGTGCGCGGAGGGAGGCGACCCTGTTGAATGCTGGGGACACCACGCGGCCGGAGAGACTAGGATAATGGGGAATGGGTTATTGGTTGTGTTTATATTTGGTTATCTTTATGTTACACAATGTGTGCTATTTGTATAGTAAACTATTTTAAAAAATAGGATTTACTATACAAATATATAAATATATAGAAATATACAAATATTTAATTATAAGTGAAGGTACATGTTTTATTGTTGCATGTTTGTACGAGTATAATGCATCTTAATGAAATGTTGTATCAGTATTTTACAAATAAATTTACGCTTTTGAATTGTGTATAAAAAACTGGGATTTGTGTTGGGCTATTTATGACTGTATGCTTTGTAATTGTATAATATTGGTTAAATAAGCCAAATTATAATATACTAGCCTGTGCCAGCGACTTCGTCCGCATGGAATAGTTATTACCATAAAAACAGTTCTAGTGAGTTAATCTTAAAAGGTAGACATATACTGTTACAGACATTTTGTTAGATCATTTCAAGAGGAATAATTCTTTCATACATATTTTTTTGATATCTTGAACTGTTTTCGCAGCACACGCAACGGAAGCCCTCAAAGATGAATAATTTTCCCCGTTTTTTTCACATTTTCCATTGTTTTTTCGCTCATATTAGTTGCAGCGTGATGTTTTATAGCCTAAAGCCTTCCTTGATAAATGGTCTATCCAACACAAAAAGATTTTTTCAATTCTCACCAGTAGTTCCTGAGATTAGCGCGTTCAAACAAACAAACAAACAAACTCTTCAGCTTTATAATATTAAGTATAGATAAATATATGTCCATGTATGTGCTTTATTATACCCCTTTTACGATAACATAATAAAGATTAGGTTAGATTTCAATCGTATCCCGAAAACCCAAAACCCACAGACACTGCGCAACTCCCGGCGTTAAGTGACGATGATCGACAAAAACGAATGAAGTGCGATTATATTAACACAAGCTTTCATCAATTTGTAGAAAAAATATAACATTGGATAACAAATGATGTTGTTTGTTACGTAGAGAGGGACGCTTGTGGAAAAACGGGCCCAAAAAGGCCGGATCGGGCCGAGAAGGCGCTCAAAGGGCCGTGATGTATTATGGCTGAGTGAGAGCTATTGATGTCACGTGACGCCGCGATTTGATTCTGATCCGATGAAAGCTGTTTTTGCCAATTTCTTGACTCGTACAGGTGATGGCGGTGGGAAACTGCAAATGGATTGACTATGTGACAACCCTACTACTTTTGAGAGATAGTGCCGTGACTTTTTGAATTTAGGAATTCACTTTATTCATGTTTTTATTGTTTCACGTAGACAAAAACAATGTGTTCATCTGGACGTTTCGTTTCAATTTGTAGATAGATAGATAGATATCATTTATTAACATACAGAATTACAACAAACTTATTACAATAATAATAAGAGTTGGCATCAGTCATGTTTCGTCAAGCATTGATACAATTTTAAATTAAAAAATCTTATTACCAATTAAAATTAAATTAAAATAAATAGAAATTAAACTTATAATTATTTTAGCTGTAGATATCGAGTAGGATTTATTGTTAGAATATTCGAAGTACCTACTTACATACCTAGTAGATTATCAATATTATCATAGTAGTATGTTAACATAATTTTACAACAATTTAAATTAAAATTTATATACATTGTAGACACATATTTATCAGTTGAGTCATTGTCAGCAAAAGCTCACAAACATCCAACAAATCTTCAATTTTTTTCAACAAACAATTTGCTTCGTCATCATTCGGGTCACATCAATCGGAGAATGATCATTTAAATGAATAATAGCAATTAAAACTCATCAATAGGGAATCAAGGATCACTCAATCAGATGATTGACGAAATGACGAATCATTCACAAAAAATGACAAAGCCGTTTTGTATCATTTGAGTCGGAGATTTGTTTTGGGTTTGTGATTGTATCGACCAGAGATGATTTTGATTGTGATAGCCATCTGTGGTTCCTTTGGGATTTCCAGCTTTTGGATTAGATTACGTAATAATTTAATTTTTTACTTGTTTTCCTATGAACATAGTTGCATGCTGAATTTGTGCTTTTCATGCATACTATGCCAGTAAAGATTTTGGTTTTAATTTCTGTGACTTTTTACGATTGCTGGTGAATAGTAAAAAAATATAAACTTGTGACGTTTTAATATACCTACATAGACACCCTTTTACCAAACATTAACTTAAGAACACCCCATACCTTTCAATTTGTGTCTAAAAGAGTAACCTCACTGCTTATAGAAATTTCTTCCAGACAACTTAACATAACTTTGTATTTAAACATTACTTAGCATTGCAAACATCATTAGACAAGCAAAGTATAGTTAGTTACATTGACGTTGAGAGCGATGGTTTGATAAGTGACCGTCACGATCCGTCCGTCAGTCTAGTTCCTTTGAGACGACACTGCTTGTCGGTACCACCTCCACAAACATTGGGGCATGGGCTCCGTTTCGAACCAATGTTGGATACAGAACCTTCTTTGTATATGCTATTTTCATAAAGTAATAAAAAAATATTTCATTTTTTTTAGATAGACTCACCAACTTGTCTGATGTTAAGCAACGTTATAATCTACTGTCTAGCGCGCTTGTCTAGAAGAAACCGATTTACTCTCGACTTGAAGACCGACAAATTATAGTTCAAGGGTATTAAATAATTTAATGTTCGCTATTTGGAACAATCGTTATCGTTTTTCACATTTAATCGTATTTTAGTCACGTGATACAATTAACGCGTATAGGATTCTGTGAAAAATTTATGCATCAAATACTAATTTAAAACATAGGTAGAGAGGGATTAAAAGAGCGGTTCAAGGTAATTTTATATTTTTCTCACCACCAAAAGAAGCATCTATCTACAACATTAAATCTGTCAAAGTATTCTAGCTGGGTCCACGTGGAACCCCCCTCGCAATGACAGCGCGCCGACAAAGAGCGCGGCCGACAGACCGCCGGTCATTTCTAATTGTGTGATTTGATACCAAAACTCATTGTCCAAAGAAATCCGACAACAAACCTATCTAGCTATCTACCAACACAAATTTATCTCGAAACCTCACGATTTTCGCCCGATCGTAATTAAGAGTCGCTTTTTGATGAAATTTCTCAGTTATCTCGGGATTGGTTCACGATTCTTGTAGTCAATCATGCAGTATTGAAAGTTTTGAGTTAACCGTTGTTTCTGTGCGCAGTGATATAATGATGGCTTTAGTTTTTGTTCTTTTAAGAATCAAAACCGATGCAGTTTACATCTGCCTGCATGATGTTAAGCCGTACTATGCGAACCTAAATGGTATTTTTAGGTATTCATTTTCATAGTTACTATATAGATTTGGGGATGGCATTTTTACTACGTTGGTAAATTTATAAAGAACTGAAGAAGGCCGCAAGTCAGCAGAATAACAAAAATGTTAGTAACAGTTTAATAAGATTTAAATAAAGCTGATTGTATGTTTTCAAGTGTCATCAAACTAATAAAATACAGTTTCAAATATAATGTTTTGTTTTATTTCAGAATCCTGTGGGGAATGGCGCAATAGGAGACCAACGTGAGTTACAGTTTTTCTATACTAAAAATACTTAAATATAAACATGGTGCAGTAAGTTGAAAAAATATTTTTCTTTCATCTACTTAATAATACAAACATTTTTTTCTGCACACTTAATTATTTGTGTGAGCTTAAACAGACTTATGCGTAATGAAACATCTCTTTTTTCATGCGACATATAAAAATATTTTTAAAAGGAGAAGTTGTATAATTTGTTCTACGAATGTAAACTATAGCTACTTGTACTAACTAGTACTATAGTTTTGGTAAAGGTCAAACTGCACTAACTTGCCATCATCAGTCAGCATGTATCAATGCGACCACAAGACATGTTCCCTGAATATTTAACGCACTACGACTATGTCGTCCAATGTTAGTGTCCATCTTCATAATGGATTTGAATGTTGCTAAGTGGATCGTATTAGGATAGGTCAATGCTGGATTCTGGTCAACCATCAAAAAGTGACAAAGTACAATGGAGTTGCTATATCAATATGTCAATGTACATTTTGTTGCAAGTTAACAATTTTTTAGCATTTATATTGAAAACCGTTTGTAGGCACAGAGTAAAACTTAAAGCTAAACTAAACTTGATGCTTTCTTTATCAGCACGTGTCTTGTACACAATGTATGCCACATTTGACTAGTTGGAAAAACGTCAATCATATAACTTGAAACGTGCATATTTATTTGATTACTTATGTTTTTTTTTACGTGGGATAGGTTTACGTTTGACTACAGCCTGCCTATGTGTAAGTAATACATATTATTATTACATACATTTAATGAAGTAGTAGGAGTCAGCTTTCCGATATGCAATCATGAAAGAGATTGCCCTCTCATACGAACTTACTTACTTTAGCTAAAGCTTGTAAAATGTTGCTAAAGATGATAATGCTGACGGCACTGCTCAGTGCTCACGTGACAGTTCCAATCACGAATCACTATCACCTCTTAATCAGGATTGCGATCGGCAGATGTTGCACAAATCTTGCCTCACTCTACGGGAGGCTCTTAGAACTACGGAAATAGATACATAGTCTTAGGTTTTAGTTTTTACTTTTATGTTTTGAAGTATTCGACATGTCTAATAACTATCTATATACTAACTTATTTTACAGTTAAAATGTAGAATTATTTTTATTTATTTTTAGTTTTTTTTTATTTCTTACCTTAAAGATAACTTAATTAACAGAGTTTTGAATTTTATTTAAATTGACCTTAATGTAGAGTTACCAGTGGCTACCGCACTAGGTACCCCTGTATCGCAGCAGCCACAGGTGCTTTTAAAATGGTATGATTTAAATATGCAGCTACGGTTTTGGTTCATAATAGTTGAATAATTTTACAAAAATAGATTTAAGCGAAAAACAACGGACGACGTGTGTGTTTTGTGTGTGTGTGTGTGTGTGGTGTGTGTGTGAGGTGTGTCCGTGTGTGCGTGTGAGTGAATATAGGTAGGTACTTCTACTTAAGGATTTGGATGAACGTTTTATCTATGACATAAGTCACCAACATACATATGTACTTACTAATTTCTTTATCGTACTTTAACGCCAGAATAATGATACAGATTTGATTTGCGGACAGAAAAGTTTGCGAATGGTTTTGGGCTTAAGTTTGATTAGTTGTTATTTCTAGAAACATCTTGTGTTGTTTGGCTAGGGCGGTAAGTTAGTATTAAACTAACGGTGATTTGGAATTATTAATGTAATAACACGTTATTACTTCAATGATTAAATTCGTCTTTTATCTCCAGACTAATTAACTGATCCGTAGAAAAAAATCTGATGCTCATGGGGCAATTTTGCAACTGGCCAGATTCTTTCCCACTTTACTACAAATAAGAAAACAACTACATTTTCCATATATACTTGCCCCTGCCAGCCACAAGAATAGCAATCTACCTCGCCGGCCAATTAGCACGGTGTTGGAACAGACAAACAGACACACAGACACGCGCCGTTAACTATTCACACGACATGTCTTGTCCTCTATTCTGAGGGAACATGCGTGGAAGGCCTGGGAAAGCTACTGTTTGTTATATCATGTTAATAGATATATATCTCTTGAGTCGTATTTCTTCATGACTGAGGGTCGTGACTCCCCCACACAATTGATTCGTTAGGGGAGTTCTCTTGGGCAGCTACATCGTGGTGGGCGCCCAGGTCTTTCCACGGAAGACACAAGTCCTAGGATATTGTGGTCCTCAAACATGTTGTTTCCTCACGATGTTTTCCTTCACCGTTAAACGAGTGCAAATTCTTACTTAACTTGCAAATACAAGCCATGGGTGTAGGGCCGGATTCGAACCAAGGTGCTTGTCGATAAAACGCAGACACTATAACCGCTGGGCCGCACTCGCTTTTTTATGTTAGTAGATATTTACCTTTAACTACGTTTTTCTAAGGTTAAGTTGGATTGATGGATTGCGTAGGGATGAATCCAAGACACTATTTAACAAACCATTTTTAAAAGCAAAGTTTGTTTTAATGTTTTGTAGCCGCAAGTAGCCTGTTGCTACTAAAGACAATGTGTTTTCTATATTAAAATCTTGAGAGATGCAAGAATAATATAATTTTATTAGATTTTTTGTCCAGTCCAGTATTCTACTCAACATTTTCAAGTTCTATGAACATTTTTTCTTTACTTTAAAAGCAATAATAAGTAGTGTATTTTTATAACTTTTATGATCTGTTTTACTTTAATAGCAAACAGAAGATTAACGCCGGTGTATAGCACCGGGACCGCTAGTGAAGTTACGGATACAATTAAACATAGCTTTTACTGTAACTTGTGAAGGTACTTTATGGCTCTTATACTTAACTAGCTGTCCCGGCAGACTTCGTACTGCCTCAATCGATAAATAAAAGACCTAAACTTTTGTATAAAATATTTTTTTTTTTCCTTTTATACCTTCCCTAGGCCTCCACGAACATTTCAAGACTAAGATAAGATAAATGCGTTCAGCCCTTCTCGAGTTTTAGTGACACTAACGAACAGCAATTCATTTATATATATATAGATAAATAGATTATAAATACGCATTTTTTATATTGTTATTCTCACGGTAATAAGTACGTATGTTTGGGTTGTACTTGCCTAACAATACACGTCGGATGTTACTGCAGCAGCTGGAATAAGTTAGATGCATTGTTTTCATCAGCCCATTGCCTGGATCAGCTTTACTTATCAATCGTTTTTGCAAGAGAAATTTTTTGACATAATAGTCATCTATCCCCCTTCCTTAATGTACGAGTATACGCCTGATAGTATCTACAGCCCATTTCGTGTGTACTAATCTGAAACGCGGAAACAGCGACATTCGCGAATTCCCGCGTAAATCTACACGAGATTTAGCGTCGCATCACAGGGGACATAAAACTCATGCGCTTTACGATCCTTCTCGAAACGTCGACGAGACGCTGTCAAATAAATCAATTTAATCTCTCAAAGACAATTGGAACATTGGTACATTCACTCAAAACCAAATGTGAATATCAACAAACAATTTTCAACTCTACGACATGAAGCTAAGGTTCAAATTTGTTCGTGTAGTAAAGGTAGTTATATCCGAAAGAGCAAAGTTGAGTGTGCGCATATTTCAAGTCTAGTTTGAATTACCGTCTAATACGGCACAAAAGCTTGTAATTGTCGACTTTTATATAAGTCGTGTCGGTAAATCTTGTTGTACGTTTGTGTTTGTATCTATACAATGAACTTATAGGTCTTTTGTATTAGTTAAGGTGTGGACATATTGAAGTGGTTGCATTGAGTTTGCGACGAATAGACAAAACGTTTTGAAGATTGCAATTGTCTCTTTTTTTTAATATTTTGATGTAACTACTACATAATATTTATTTTATTGTCGAAAAATGGCTTGTTCTGATTAACGATATAAGCATATACGGGCCTATTAGATCTGTAATTTTTATAAATAGCAACGAGTAAAATGAATATCAAGATGGCTGTAAAATGTATTACTCGTAATTAAAAAAAAAGTAAACCCTATCCGTCTTATTACAAAACGCGGTTTAAATTATTACTCCAAAACTTTGAAAATAAAAAGTGGGTTCTTGTTGTTCAGACATCACATTACAAGCAATCAAAATGTCAACAAAATTTGGAGCTTTGATTTAACATTGGTACATTTTGACAGTTTGATAATTATGACAGTAGACAGTAAATTTTCAAACCTCTAAAACGGACTTATTCTAGGCTTATATTTAAACCACGTTTTGTAATAAGGCCCTATGCCACCGCAATCGCCACCAAATCAGTGTACCCCACCCTTACAAACAATTCCTCTGAGTCTGCAAATAGGCCATCAAACGTACCATGTACTGTACTGAAGGACAAATAGTACTAATATTAGTACGATAGATGAGCGTCCGACTGTCTGTCCGCGTAGTTACAAGAGTTATGGCTCAGTTATGAAGTTAATCATTAATATAATATCGTCTGAAATGTGCGCTGCTGTGCTTTGCTTCTCGGAAGTGGGAGGGAGAACAAAACGTTTGGACTTGGTTTTAGATTTTAGTCTATTTGCTACGTTGAGATACAGTTGCGCGGTTGCATTTTCATATTTACAAGCTATAGTTATGTATACATAGTGCGACTTAAAAAGCAAGAAAGATCAAACGCAGAATTACCTAGTATAACATATCTTGTACATTAATCAAACAAAAAGATTGGAATGTTGACAACAAGACATACCTAGGTATTGTGTGGCACAAAAAAGTTGCAAGTTAAGATGATACCTATTAAATCCAACTTTAAACATTTTTATGCATATTGTCATTAAACCTGACCTGATTCTTTACAGGTTATGAACTACTTTTGGTTAAAATATCAATAATTGATAAAGTTAGTAAAGGTTCTATCTTAAAGTTATATGAAGTCACTTGACTGTCAAATAGAAACCCGGTGTAATATTAGACGCAATGCAGGCGTAGGTCTTAACTTGTTCACTGCAAAGTATTATTGAAGTAATCGATTTAGCGACAGTCAACTTGTGATATTTCAGTGAAGGTGATCTAATCTACAACTTGAAATACATCTGGCTCAAAATAAATGTTGACCGAACTATGCATTTATCTATGTCTTGTTTTGTAAAATAACTTGTACGACAGAGAAAACTATCTCATGTCGCTTACTTTATATGTTCTGTAACTGTTTTGACATTTCAGAATTTAATTATCATATTTTCAGATTTACTCTTTATCAGGGGCTCTTGAAAACTCCTGACACTGGACTTAATGAACACTCTCATATGATTAGAAGATGACTGTTTATATCTGCAACTTTTATTTTAGTAACTACCGCGATATACAAGTAAATAATTGTGATAAGTTAATTCGTATTCAACTAATCAAACCTCAACCTATCACAACAAAGTTCCCACGCCCAACAAACCTAACTGTCAATAAATACCTGCCCCATAATATCATTGATTCGACGTCACTTGTATCAGAAATACCCGAAGGTCGCCTGTAGGAAATGTCAAAGTATGTTATTGCGACAGAGTCTGTCAACAGCCGGCTAATTTATGGGCTCGCTTCGTGATGTACTTTGACAAATGGCGGTTTGTTACAGAATGAGGAATAAATATGATCGTGTAATGGTATATGTAGCTGGCGCTGTCATCATTCATAACTGTGCCCAGTTTACATGGAGATGGTTTGAACTTCGTAAAGTATGAGTAAACTAACTCACGGAATATTGTGATTGTGACTACGAATATGCGTTAACTTACATATATCATAATTGTGAGTGATTAGACTAGTACTAGTGGGAAGTCGGACTTCAATTTGTTTTTATAACTCTGAGTGCATAAAGTTCAAAACATTTGTTAGATTAAATCATTACACTTTCCCACTATGGATGCATAGACACCTTGGGAAGAACAAAGCTGTAACAAAGTGTTCATGTTGAAAGGATTTTTTTGTCATTTCATGAACAGAATTGACAAACTCTCTAACATCGAGGTGTGTCTTCTCGACCGACCGTTCAAACGTTTGTTCTTTGTTACAAATTGTATAACAAATAGAAGTGTATCATTTCTAATTTATTCAAAGCTGCGCAAATCAACATTCAAAACAGCCAGTATAAATTCGACCCATCAGGCGGGGGTCAATCTTTTAATAAACAAAAATGAGAAAACTCTCGATGACCTCCATTGTCCCGGGACAAAGAATTCGTTAATCGTCTCGGCAAGTCCCGGGTACGCAGATTCGGGCTATTGTCCCGATCTATTGTCCCGGGATGCGAAAGCGCAAGGAAACTCATTATTGGGGATCCATTCGATGCTGTGATTGTTGTACGCACTATGCCGGTTCAACGCTGCGTCTTACTTGGTATCTAACATTTATTTTGCGTAACATAATTTCACAACAAAATATTGCTTGATATGAAGTATGAATTTGTTATTCTAGCTTCCTCTCCTAAGACTAAACTTTTCTTTTTTTATTCGTAAACTAAATATTGAATAAAGCTTTTGTTAAGGGTTTTACCTACAGTGTGTTAGTCAACATAACTTGAGAAAAAAGATGTAAGTATGTAAATCCCAGTTATTTGTTTTCGATAGGTAAAGAGAGCAGTCATTTGAACATTTAAAAAAATTATAAATTATATTGACGTCAGATTTACTGTCATAAATAAGAATTTCGTAATTTTATGTCATGTACAATGATCATGTACCTGCAATAATATTATACTGTGCAAAATAAAAAAACGCACCATTTCCCCATCGTAGTGCGTTGTGTCTAGTCGGCCAGCACCGGAGCGTTACCAAGATGATGAGATAATGAGCTCAGCGACGGAGCCTCATTGTTTGTTTGACATGACCATTGAAACCTGATGCGGCCGATAACAAACATTATTAGTTCTGTCTGACAAACAGACACGGCTTCATTTGTTGGTTCGACGAAAATCATATTTTTGTAAGACGCTATGGAGCTTAATAGATGTTTAAATCATATTGCAAAAAGAAATTCCAAAAAATACTAAAAGACAAAGAATGAATGTAATTATGAGTATATACTTTATAGGTTCGTTTATGGGAAAGACCTTCTTCTTAACTTAACTATAGGTATAGAATACACTGAGTTCATTTACCTCCCTTGAGTGGTTGTCGTTTGATTTTACCAAAGTACCTAAAAATATATCCAAAGGCAGTTGAAGTACTCGTAACTGCTATGCTACGCCGTAGGATGTCTACGAGTGTGTGGTGCTACGCGGCTACATATACGGCTACGTCTAATATCACCTATAATCCATTTCATATAGCAAGGCACCTGTGACACATATAAAACGTCACTTGTCAATATCATTTTGACAATTGTAATGATGTACTGCAGTAATTCGAATTAGAAATTTACCGATTATCGATTGTAGTTACTTATGGCTATTTTCATCTGCCTATCCTAAAAATGTTATGTGAATTACCGACAATCACAAAATAATATTCGTCGAACCCACAATAAATTCCTACAGATAAATTAAGGAAGGGACAAATTGAGAAGAAGAAAAGAATACAGTTATGATAAAATAATATTGCTAGTATTGCCAGTATAATATATTATGAAGCCAAAATATATATTAAATTATTCAAATGAAATTATGATACACAAAAATTTTATGTTTTTCGCTATATTTTTTATGATACAATACTCATAAATACCTTCCTTAATTATTTTAATATAAAAATCGCATAAAATCATTGTGCTTGAAGTACATAAATCATTATCTCTGATAGATCGAAATGATAAATACTTGTTTTTGCGATATTTTTGTGATGTCAAAAATAATCGATTACCAAGTCCCAACCCAACGAAAATGACGTCACAATTAGCAGTAGTCCGTAACTTTGCTGTGCGATGAAATTTAATATTTTATTTTTTTGTAACATTGAATGCGAGTATGTACACGCGAAAAATACCCTTTATTTGGTGTCTTATATTTTTTACTGTTTATATTAATAGTTATTTTTGTTAACTTACATAATGTTTTCACTAATAAATAGAAATATTTCAATATGAGCATGACGTCACAATAATTTATGTGCATGTTCTTTTACGTTCTACTGACCTGTCACAGGTGACTTGCTATATGAAATGGACTATAATAGTGGACTTTGAATATTTTGATTCAGTCAGTTAGTATTTTATAAAGCTTAGAGTATTTCATAAAATAAACTAGAGTTAATCAAACAAAAGATCTATCATCAAGCACATCATAAGCCTTATAATACGTGTTAATTTCACTTCAGCCCATTTTAGCTAATTCAATATTATTTTATGTTATTTGAATTGTTGTAAATTTAGATATTTCTACGCATTACATTTGTAGAAATCTACATCAATATATGGTAAAATTACCGTTATTTTACCTCCATTGTTTATTCAAATGTCTTGATTTACAACTAAAAATACTAACTTATCCATAAAACAAGAAGAAACAAGACATTTTCATACAGATTCATTTCCTACAAGGCAATACAAGGTTATTATGAACGTAAACATCGTTTTTCGATCGTAAAACTTCGTATAATTTCTCCGTAACTCTTCAAGCTTTATTTATACAGGGTGACTGAATTATTGCTTCCAAAATAAGAAAGGCGCCAGGAAAAAGTAAAATCTAAGTTTGTATTTGGTATCTAGACTTTTGCAATCGATCTTGTGCGAATGTTGCATAACGCTGAATAGCTACGCTTAACTTGAAATTAAGTATGTAATTGGAGATATACGTACCTTTTTTATAATGTGGCGGATACCATTCCTCAAGAGACGCAAAAGTTTAACAAAAATTTGGGTAACTAGTGTCCAGACTTTATTATTGGGTCACCTATCCATGATGATGGCTTATGTAAATTAATCGCGAAATCATAACCTTATTGAGTTAATTTACAGCTACTATTTATAGCGCAGTAGTACATTGGATATAAGTCGTATCACCTTGTATGCATTGGCTATGACAAACAGACAGACAGTGGGCCAGGTCGTGATATATCTCGCGGTTTATTGCCGCCTTGCTGTGTACTACAATCCTAAATAGGTACGAGACAAGGGACTAGCTTGGAGATATAAGCGGAGATTTTTGGTTAATTTTATATCACTGTAAATATTTGTTTACTTTGCACGTATAATAGTAGTAATTAGTCAGCTATGACTAATTATAAAAACTAACACAAATGACTTACGTTAAAAATATCTGAAAAACTGTACATATTTGCATTATCTTACTGTGTGTGAAAACAGAAGTAAGCTAGTTTAAGTTGAAATGCGTTGGTGAAACAAAGAAACACAATATATAATTTATTCTTCTTACCACTGTTTAAAAAGTTTTATTTTCGTCCACTACAACTACTCGAATTTAAAAATAAATCTGCTTCCTATCCCTCGCACCACTACCAGCCGCGCCCGCTAAGGCGCGGCGCACACTGGCGCTGCTATCACGCTATCACACTCGGCGACAAAACGACGTCTTCATCACACCTAGCGTGGGCGCGACTCACTTGTTTCTAGGCCTGCGACTTATTGACACACTGCGAGTTGAGACGAGTTTGTGTGATTTTGTTGGATGTGATAGAAGAATCCTATCAAACTGAAACAACATTGCATAGAAATCGGTTTCGTGGGCAATAAGTAGGTAAGTAATTAGCTAAAATACTTTGATGATCAGTTAGGTTTTTTTTTATTAAAAATAAAGAAATACTAGTCAGTAGATATCACAAAAGAGAAGGACTTGTATTTTTCATTAATCTATTTAATAAATAAATCAATTAATTGTTTAGCCAAAATAACATTACCCGCTGTATAGCGAGACCTTTAACTTTATTAACTATCGATTACTATAATAATTTAAATTGTTGATGATAATTTTCCAACGAACAAAACTTATTCGGATCATAAAAAAGTAGTAAAATCCATGACGACCAGCATCTCCTATTCTGTTTTGGTTAATCGAACTTTTATCGCCAGCCTTTTAATATAATGGCGTATTTTAATAACAATATTGATTTTTGGGTTTAGTCTTATAATCTTTGATAGAATTATGGTCAAATATTTCCATAAAAAGGTTTTATAGCTTTGTTTTCATGCCGAGACTGCCCGCTGTTTATCACGGCTGCATATCATTACATTATTTCTAAAACAATCTTATTCGAGTTACATACTTAGTGTGAATTACTACATCTTGCACTCTGCGTCCGAGAAAAAAGCAATTTACTTATTGTTATATTTCTCGGTTTTCTAAAAAAAGGCGTTTTCTTGTCGAGTGCTAAATAAGACCGACGTTGAGTGGGCGCTTGCGCCGGTGGTCCGCCATATTTGCATGCGCCATCACGCGAGGATTGGCGGAGTGTGTCGCGCGCGGCCGGCCACCGAGGTAGCCGGTAGAGTGTGGCTTGTATGATGCCGCGCATTTGTGTACCCGGCCTTATGACGCCGCTTTGCCGGTACTTTGTTATCAATGAGATAAGCAAATTGAGTTTGACGAATTCGGAATATTAAGCGATGTTATCAGAGCGCTGCCCGGTGGTATCGCCGCCGGACGCCATGTTAATGAAGATTGCTTCGGATCTTGAGATTTAATTAAAAAGGAATATTTGTTTTATTTTCTTTATTGTGGTTTATTGAATGCTTTTTAGTAGCTTTTGAATGCTTCAGAGTACAATGCGCATTATAAATTATTCCTTTTTTTGTAATTTGCAATAGAGATAACAATTACTATGTATATGGTCTAGTACATGTTGTGTGGTCACGATAAGTCAATTAGATATGGCTATTTATCGATCGTTATAAATTGCACAATCAGCAGTTTCTATCAAACCTAGAAATAAGATAAAAACTAACCTCAAAAATAGCCTCCAATAAAAACCGGCGATATCTCAATAATTAGCATAAAAGCTCGCCTCTTCGTTAAGCTTTGTGCTTAATAAAGCTCGGAGCTAAATAAAGCTGGAGCTAATTCAGTATCCGCGCTTACAATTACAATTAAGGCGCGATAAATCCGTTAAAAGTTGTATAATTTAAGGCGTCGGACCTCACGCGTGGTTAATTAACGATTGGAAGAAATAAAGCGCGTCTGATAACGACACCTGACAGGGACACATCCAGGGAGAGCGGGGTAAGGGGTCTTGGATGTAAAGACCAAACATCATTTCAAAACGAACATGCTTTTTTAGAGTTATTCTGAAATGCTAAATCATTACATGGATTCAGCTTGACCTGCATGCAGTTCAGCTAATTTGGCTAATCAACATTGAAAAGCACTTATTGTTAGGTATTAAGAAATTTGAAAAATTGTTAAGATCCCGCTCAAATAGGTGGTTCAACTGATATGAATAACAAATACAATACAAATACAAAATACAAAATTTATTTATTTCCATATTACAAATATAACCTTAATTCTATTACTTAAATGGCGTGGAGTTAGATTAGAATCATAAATAATTTCACTGATTTAGCAATAAAACTGTTTTCTTATTGAAAGTGGTTGTTGCCAAGTTATTTTTCACTGAAACTTTGTAAAATTTTGATAGAGTTTTTAATAAAAACAATCAAAACGCTTCATAAAATAGACTACTTACTTATGCTATGTTGTTGCTTGTGCCCTCTCTCCATCCTACCTCCAATGCTGTAGTACCACCTCCCTGGTATCAGTGCGTGGTATCACGCTGTAATGAAGCTATGCAAATCCCCTGATTCGCCCACTGGCGGCGTGCTTGAAGGCTGACTGATTGAGGCCGGCATTTACTTTAGAAAGAGGTTAGAGATTAAATAAAGTACTAATAATTCAATTTTACAAAGTACTATGACTTTTTTAAAGTGCATTTTTGAAAGATATGCTTGATAAAATTTGATGATTGCTGAAATTGCATGTTAAATATTCCTATGTCAAATAGATTGATTAATTTTGATTAACTGTTTTTTGTTATTTTTTCAAATAAACAGTTGATAAAATTTGAATAAACTTAAATAAACATTGAAATTCAACATGCAAATTCAGCAATCATCAAATTCTGTCAAGCGTATCTTTCACCCATAAATTTATAAGTTTTTCATCTTTTTTTTGTTGGTGTATTGAAGTACTATAGTTAAATTTATGAAAAACAGCTTTAGCATTTAAATGTTAATATTTCTCCCATACAAATTATTCAATACTTCATTGAATAACATTTAGACGTTTACTTTGTAAGACCTGCTGAGACCTAAAAGCCCAGTGTTCCAATCTCTCAAATCTGGTCTGTGATTGGCTCACATTACCGACATTACCAGCTAGTTAGCGGTAGCATTAGATACGGTATAAAGCTCGAAGCACACAAGCAGCGTTGCGAAGGTGTGATATGAATGTAACTCCTTTATTGTACGACAAAGTTCTCTATTTTAACTAATAAATGGAAATTCTTTCAGAGTTTTCAGTTAAATACATATTTGATCGATTTTTTGACATTACAACAAAAAACTCAGTATTTACAAAACCCATGGCTCATATTCCATAGCTTTTCAGAGTAAATGGGTTTTTCTATACAATCATGCTACACATTAAACTACTGGGTTGCTTAATGTCAGGCTACGACAAAAATAACAGTAGCTACATAGTTTCATTTTTCAAATTCAAGGCATTTATTTTGACACACAGGACATAACAATATATACATATACATTGATGTATCCCGTGCGTCAAAAAAGGTCATACCTCAGCACTAATGCTGCAGATTGCTCTACAGCTCTAATGCGTTTTAGTACACGTATAATTTGATGATCAATGGGTAATTAGTGTATTACCTATTGATTGTAACATTACATTCATTGGCGCTGTTTGCCCGCTATTCTCTCGCTGCCGCCCAGTGAGCCCCCTGCCTATCCACCTGTCGGCAGCTTATCACGGTGTATCGGCTATCTATCCCCCGCGACAGGTAGCTGCTCTCATTCTGTCGCCTGCCTCCTGTTTAGGACCTGGTTTAGTAAACATGCTGATTGGCAACACTAAGTTTAGGGTGTTTAGTGCTGTTTAGTTATGAAATCCGTGATTAGAATTGTAATACGAGAGTACACCGACCTGTATATACATTTACTGGCGTACTGACAAGTCTGATTCGACGATAGATTAATTGATTAGCCTAAAAGCAGTGAAAAAACTGTATATAAGCGTATTTAAACGTGACACCCAAAGCCAAGAAAACATGATCAAAACTACACTGCAAAAGCTTTGTACCAATTAATTGTTTAAAACAGTATTGTATCATGATATCATCTTATTTGTCTCATAAAAAACTAATCTCCTTCTACTCACACAACACATAAAGCAACGAACACGAACATTCCCCCTCAAACATTACCTGATGAACACCATAAATCGTTGCAAAAAACGAAAAATTAATTAACAAATGTGCAAACATCTGTACTCGAATCAATACAGAGTACAAAAGGCGACAAAAAACGGAAGGCGACAGCCCTGAAAAAGCATAAGAACAACATATAACTCATCTCAGGCTGAGGGGGGAGAGGGGAGGAGGAGGGGGGTTGGTCGTTTTTCCAAACGCGTATCTTCATATCCGGACGTGTGCGAGACTCAGTGCAGTGGTGGAGAGGTGAACGTCGCATTCACGAAGGTGCTATGTATGAGTGTATTGAACGGCGATACTAGATTAAGATTAATCCTAAAACGCTCACATACGCATAAATCCTCACTTTTACATTACACTTATTTTTTTTTAATTCTTTGCTATCCTATATGTGCCTAGTCCTGCTTAAATATCTTATTGCGATACAAAATTCATTACAGGTGTATTTATGAAACTGTTATTTTATTCAAAACTATAAGTCATTCATTAATATTGTTAGCGGCTATTTTTTATAATTTATTTTTTGAAGGAATCCAAGCATCTTACACACTGGTCCTCCTGCCTCCCCCACAGCTCAGACAATCTGCAATCCGTTCGGTTGCTCAACCAGCGCTGTCTCATAGCCTTCTTGACAGCATTCGACGCCAGACGAAACAACTCCTGAAAAAATAAAACAAACACACATACATAAGGAACAATATACATACTCAGTATACAGTACACAGAACACCTCCCGAACAAATTAAACTGAAGCCAGCCAAGTTGTGAATACAGGATGCTGGTTTTTGAAAGCAGGGATGGAAGTGTTTTGGGATGGAGAATTGTTGGTAATAGTGTGGTGTCTGATTTATTAATTACCTATAATTGTTATCACATACATATAAGTTAAGTATCAGATAAATCTGTAGTAAATATGTCAAATTTGTGAAGTTAGGGTGGCAGTTTTAAGTATGTTTCAATTGGTTATACATTTTTTAAGATATTCTCAAAGTAAGTTTATTTAATAATCTAATTGTTACATAATAAAAAAGCCAAATAGCCCAACAGAGTATTAAAACATAGTGCACATTTTACTAACAACAGATCAAGCTATCTCGATTGCCGTCAGCTGCCACGGCCAAATACTGATAAGCAGCCGTTAAAAATATAAAAATTGCATTTGAAACGATATCTCATGTCGTATCGTACCTGCCCCACTCGATTATCGACACTATCGATATGACAATCGAGTCTGGGTTTGATCGAGTCGAATTCAATCGATTAACCTACCTCAACCCTTTAAGAGATGCCCTACGCGAAAGTAGTAGGTACTTGATGTCTGATAAAATGCCTGTTAAGACTATTTTGACAGTTTTTAATCAACTTACATAAAATTTTAAAATATATATCGATACAAATAATAAAACTGTATTGGTTTGTTTCAGTTTTTATGTATTTGGTAAATATAATCGATTTATTTAGTATTTTGTTAATGTAATATTGTTCCTTATTTTCTCCGCTTAAAGCTCTTCTCTTAATTAAATGACTAATTAAATGCATATTAAAGCAAACTGGTCGCTCACATCTTGTCTATCAGCTCTCAATGTTAATCATAACATTTATTCTATAAAATTACGTGCAATTTAATACTATATCAGCAGTAATTTTAGCCTTCTGATATTACTATAAAATAAGGTGGGTATTAAAACTATTTCTGTCTTTTGATCCCGCTTCATGGCATTTGTGAGTATTATTTTCTACTATACTTATGGAAGGTCGTAAAATTTTTAGTGTCGTGTAATTCCCTGGGTTGGACCAATCAGGCAAGCCGCGGGGTGACATCTGCGCAGTGCCCAGTGACCGCAGTAGGTCAAATGGATACACTTTTCCTTCCATTTCCAATTGAATTGTATTTTATTTCATGGCCTAAATGAACAGTATATATAGTTTAAGTGCAAAGAGTGTTTTTTTAAAAACACCATTTATATGTATTTGCACACATCTAAGTACAAGCTGTAAAGTCCAAGTCCATATTTTTTATCACATTGGCTTGAATATTTTAGAACTAAAACCTACCTTAAAATGGTAGTAATATCACTGTGATTCCTAGACTTTGTTCGTTCTGTCACTTGCTACTATAAAATACCATAACAATGTCTTTTTAGATACTTCATCGCCTAACCCACGAACAGTCCTATAAACTCTGTATGTGAACATGTACATATTACCGCGATAAAATCTCAAGTTATCAGCCTTAAAACCTTATCTATAAAACTTCTCTTACTGCCACTACTTGCTCTCACCAACATTAGGATCTAACTTATGATTGAGACTTGGCATTACCGTATTTTAAACGATAAAATCGTCCCTTGTAGGTGTATTGCTGATTTTCTTTTATTGCAAGAAACTTTAGACGTTCCGAATAAAGGATTGTGATTGCGAGATGGAACTCGTTGGACTAACATATTGGATAGAGGAGGAACAAATAACACCAAGTATACGGCTCAAGTAAATATGTTGTGACTCAGCTATGTATGTATAAAGTGTAGGTGGTAGGTATTGTATGTAGTGTTGTTTCTCTGTCAGTGATCTTGGTAGACTATATTTTTCGTTCTTGACTATAAAGTTCTTCTTTTAATTGTCGTTTGCATATACAGGATCTCTCTAGAGTCGCATTTCCTTATGGCTGAGGGTCGTGACTCCCCCGCATAATTAATTCGTAAGGAGAGTTTTCTTGGGCAGATACATCATGGTGGGCGCCCAGGTCCTTCCCACGGAAGACACATGTCCTCGGATACTGTGGTTCTCAAACATGTCGGTTTCCTCACGATGTTTTCCTTCACCGTTAAGCGAGTGCAAACCCACACATGACTTGAAGATACAAGTCATCGGTGTAAGGCCGGATTCGAACCAGGGCGCGTCTGAATTTAAAGCAGACACTGGAACCGCTGAGCCACACTCGCTTTCAAAGGATTCGATTTTACAGGATATTACTGAGATGTTCATGTGTGTTTGCTCCTACACTATTAGTTATTTGTAGAATATATGTGTATGTATAGGTATAAATACTTTATAAATTAATTGAACCAACACTACAGTCAACCCATCACAAACAAAACAACCACATATCACTGAGAAACAAACCCATGATGATCAAAAAAACCGATTCGCCGCAAAGTGAGTCCGCTGATGAGTACAATTGAGATTCATGTCCAGCGGCAATGTAGGGCTGATTCATGAAGACAGGCGACAGACACGTTTGTCATACTTGCATTGACAGACCTAGTTACTTGCTATTAGATGGATTGCCCTCCGTAGGAGCTTCATTGAATTCAAAACACTGTATTTGTACTTCGACTTCCGTGAGTTGGATTACACGAATGAATTGAGTAGGTCCCAGCTCTTTTTCATAGTACGAGTATGTCGCTTAGCATGTCAGAGTATCCTAGGGTGTTTTGAAAACTCTCCACAGAACAGTTTGATGAGAAGACGATCACTAAAATAAATAAATACGTCGATCGATTGAATAGTGGTAATGAAATGAACGCTTATAAATGGGCATATTTTTTTCCATCTTCAATTCTGCAAAAGAACGTCGATTTTTTTAACGGAAGATATTACAGTTTGTTCAGTCATTGGCAAATTATAAACTTGTACAATTAAACCTTACAGCTGTACCAAATAATTGCTTATTTGAAGCCACTCGAGGTATTTTTACGATGAAAAATATCGCCAGCTGATGGTACGAGACAAATTATGATTATACTGTTTTCGAAACTAAAAGTTACCACTTACGTCTGTATTACAGTTGTAAAAATAAACTAGAGGTGCTCTGTGCGCGGGCCCCAAGGGGCCCGCGAGGGGGGTTCAATAAAGGGGGGGGGGGGGCTCCGATATATATGAAAAAATATCCATAGGTCTCACGGGCAAAGTGATGATGAAATTCGGCCTTCAGCCTATCTTCTTCCTCGATTTGACATCACAGCACTTGCTCCGTCATTAAATTCATTCTGAACCATCAAAGTGATAGTGAAGCTCGGTCTTCGGCCTCGCATCTCCCTAACTTTGACGTCGCAAGTCCTGCACTTGCTCCGTTTTGTTCGGCCGTAGGCAAATGTATGGGATTTGCATTGAGATATTTTTTTTGTATGAAAGCCATCATTTTTTTTAACTATTGAGAACATGCATGCAGTTCACTCCAATATTAGTTGAAGCATCACCCCCTTATCTCTTATAGTTTCCGAGATCCTCTGGGGTACTCAAGGGTCTGATGGTCAAAGTGATGGTGATGCTCGGCCTTCGGCCTCGCATCCTCCTCACTTTGACGTCGCAAGTGCTGCGGTTCGGCCTTCGGCCTCACCGCATCACTTGCTCCGTCGTTTTGTTCGGCCGTGGGCAAATGTATGGGATTAGTATAGAGACATTTTTTTTTGTATGAAAGCAATATTTTTTTTTAACTATTGGGAACATGCATGCAGTTCTCTCCAATATTAGTTGAAGCATCACCCCCCTGTCTCTAATAGTTTCCGAGATCCCCTGGGGTACTCAAGGGTCTGATGGTCAAAGTGATGGTGATGCTCGGCCTTCGGCCTCGCATCCTCCTCACTTTGACGTCGCAAGTGCTGCGGTTCGGCCTTCGGCCTCACCGCATCACTTGCTCCGTCGTTTTGTTCGGCCGTGGGCAAATGTATAGGATTTGTATTGAGACATTTTTTTTTGTATGAAAGCAATATTTTTTTTTAGTTATTGGGAACATGCATGCAGTTCTCTCTAATATTAGTTCAAGCATCATCCCTCTGTCTCTAATAGTTTTCGAGATCACCTGGGGTACTCAAGGGTCTGATGGTCAAAGTGATGGTGATGCTCGGCCTTCGGCCTCACATCCTCCTCACTTTGACTTCGCAAGTGCTGCGGTTCGGCCTTCGGCCTCACCGCATCACTTGCTCCGTCGTTTTGTTCGGCCGTGGGCAAATGTATGGGATTTGTATTGAGACATTTTTTTTGTATGAAAGCAATATTTTTTTTTAACTATTGGGAACATGCATGCAGTTCTCTCCAATATTAGTTGAAGCATCACCCCCCTGTCTCTAATAGTTTCCGAGATCCCCTGGGGTATTCAAGGGTCTGATGGTCAAAGTGATGGTGATGCTCGGCCTTCGGCCTCGCATCTACCTCACTTTGACATCGCAGGTGCTGCGGTTCGGCCTGCGGCCTCACCGCAGCACTTGCTCCGTCGTTTTGTTTGGCCTAAGTCAAATGTATGGGATTTGTATGGAGCAGATTTTTTTTTGTATGAAAGCCATAAATGGTTTTAATTATTCGAAATAAACATGTAGTGGTCTCCAATATTAGTTCAAGCATCACCCCCCTATCTCTAATAGTTTCCGAGATCCCCTGGGGTACTCCAAGGTCAGTTCCACCTATCACCAATTTTTCATCGATTTTTCTTATTTTGGCTTCATACGTATACATTAGCTTCAAAAAACTGAACCCGACACCCCAGCAACATGCAGATCTGCTCTCCAGCCCGTCAAAAATTTGACATGTATGGCGGCCATCTTTATTTTTTGACATATCGAAATTTCGATTTCAGATATGGAATCTGCACCCCAAAAAACCCCCGGATGCAAAAAATCAGCTTGCTGCGGCCATTTTGAAATTCGGCCGCCATTTTGACGACGCCATCTTGGATTTTTGCAACCACCGGAATACGTCCCCCTAAGCCCTCTATGACATTTGTTCGAACACCCCCCACCTATCTCCAACCGTTCCAGAGTAATTCACATTTGAAATTTGTATGGCGGCCATGTTTTTTTGTATGGCGGCCATCTTGGCGGCCATCTTTCCTTCAACTACAAGCAGTTCTAACAAAAGTTAGTTCGAGCACTCCCCCTCTATGTCTCATAGTTTCCGAGATCCGTTGGGGTACTCCAGGGTTTTTTCCACTTTCAGCTGATATCGGATTTTTCCCGAGGTCACTGAACCCCCCACTTTACAAAAATGTATAACACTTGGGAGGAAAACGACTCCTTCTGGGAGAACAATTCTGTCAGTCAGTCAATCAGTGGTAATTGAATTTTATATAATATAATGGTAATAAGTCAGTACATTGCACTTTGATATATTATATTGCCAATCGTGAAATTTAATTTAAGGAGATCTTATATGATTTCCATTTCTCAGACGTGCCGTTGCGACAATGGTTATGAGTTTTTCAAGCATTTTGTCGCAAGTTTCAATTACATTGTTTCCAAACTGGCGTGTGATTGGAGAAACCTATTTGAATATAAGCACTAACGACTCCATCTAGATGCCCTAGCGATGCCCTGACAACCTCAGACGTAACAGAATTAAACCTGCAACCTGATCCCTGCCATTCAATCCTTTCGCTAAATGTCATCGTAGGTTGATACTCACACAACACACACCATTCCCAACTCTATTTTAATAATGTAGGGTGTAAATTCCATCACAGCCCGCGAAGAATCTAGTCTTATTAGCCGAGCATCAGTATCCATCATAATTTTGCCTCATTTTGTAATGCAGCGCGATATTTTCATATGCAGCGCCGATTTATTGCTGCGGTCCACATCGACCTAAGAGCTCAGGACATAAAGGTTAATTTGCCTTGTTTATTTGTTGTGGTAAGTGGTAATATAAGATGCGTAGGTATCTGGTCGGTGACGTGAAAGCGGAGTGATGTGCTCTCAGGGCATTCGTATTGCTAATCTCGTCATGCCCGTACTTGGAAACGTGTACTTTCATCCGATCGCAGAGTTTACTCAAGTTTCATTTATATCTTTCTAATGTAATATGCAGGTATGTTAGTGGGTATATGAAGTAGGATAAACAAGCTTGTGATTTCTCGTTCAACGATTTACAGCAAACACATTATGTAACGTGATTCTACAGGAGCCTGTGTTTTTTGAGATTGACATTCTATCCGTTTTACATGGAAAAAGTGTGTTTCATCTTTGACTGTAGCTGTAGCGATGTTTAGCATTTGGTAAGTTGTAGTTCAATGAAACAATGGCAACTAGTCCACACTAGTCTAGTGCAAAGGAGTCTCAATCCTCAGCAGCGAGGGATTCGACTACGAAGAGAGAGTCCGATGAAACATTATAAGTAAAATAGACATTTTTATTTAAAAAAAAAACCATTCGACGTAGTGCGTTTCCCACGTTTGTATTATCAAAATTTACCTCACCGAATTTCAGGCATCACTTTTGACTGGCTATTTACAACAAGTACAGTCGTTTACAAACTGAATTCGCAATCGAGCATTCGGTCGGTACTGTCAAGCACAGAGCTGGTTACCGCAGGTGATAACAATTAGTTTGACAGCCCATAATGTGCAGCGCACAACTTCACGCGCGTCAATATATTGCACGCTTTGATAGCTTGCGCTGCGATTTGTAAATTATAATTTATAGCGTTTGTTTTGGACGATTAATGGTAACGGTTAGCAAGAGATAAGTTTTTCTATTAAATTTATTTTTGGCATCCAAATTGAGGCTGATTAGTAAACAAAATGCTTTTATAGATCCAGTGAAATTATATAAAACACTATCCTGCTTGTTCTTGTGCCACCTACCTGCATAATCTTAGAGATATACTAAAAGGTTTTTATCGATTTTCACATTAAGGATAAGGTCAAACATATGGTCTTATAATATTTCTACAAGAGCTTCCTACCAAAAATCTGGTCAAAGAAAGTGTTATTATGCTGTAAATAAAATAAAATAAAATAAAAATAGCCTTTATTTCAGAAGCTTCAGCTAATAATTAGTAGGTAATTCATTTAGTATTCATTACAAAACAAAATTTCAAATGTTATTAAAATGGAAATATAACAACAAGAACACATTGCAAAATTAGTTTTTCCATGTCCATAGTTATTATGCTGTAGTGATTATTAAATATAAATAAATAAAATGAAGAATAAATTGAACTATTTATTAATGAAAATAACAGTACACTTACCTATCATATAAAAAAAGATAAAAAGATAAAAGATTTTTATTTGTAAACAGATAAATGGGATACAATATAGTGTTGCTATGCCTTCTACTGTAGTGTTAACTGTGTAGAAGGCCGGATCTTCCAGGGGATCAATTTGTTTACAATTTAAATAAGTAACATAAAATTACTTACCTATATGCCGAATAAATTATTCAATTATTATTTTACTGCAATGACTTACGCCTTCAAAATATCGTTACAATATGCCAAACCTAAGATAAATAAATATGGCCGCCGCGAATTTCAATTTAAGCAGAGCTCGTCCTACCGTCAATATCTCTGTTTGACATATTTTTAATCAACTTAATTATCTGGCGATCATTCAAATTAATCAATGACATGCGATATCTTAATTAAGGCTTTATTAATAAACTCCAATGAGCCAAATAAACTGGACGTTTTTCATGAAAGCCTTATCAGTTTCGGGCAGTTTATAGCGTGCGATCTGTCTTGGCTGTTAGATTAGCATAAAGTGGTATAGTGGTGAAAAAAACAATACCATTTTATATGGTAATGCGGCCAGTATGCTGGGCACGCTGCCCTCTGGTAGTGGGCTGGAGCACTTAGATTATCTTTAGGGTTTTCTAAAGATTTTCTAAGTGCCCCTATTTGTAGTAGTTAGAAGTAGTATGTTTAGTTTTTCTTCCCTTGTTTTTATATTTTATTATTGTAAATAAAGTTTTTTAAATCTTAAAAAAAAAAAAAAATTATATGCAGGTTAGGTGTTGTAAGCATTACCTCATATTCCGTATAAAATTACAATAGGTGTAACATCCAATTAACAAGTTATTAATTTAGTACCTATATGATTTAGAACACATCTACATCTACATATGTATCGTGTATTAGTTATTTACGTGTATCTACAGTAGCTTTAAATTTAGTCACAAGAAACTTTTGGTGCAGAATAAGAACGATTTTTTTATTGTGTTTTTTCAAACGCCTACAAAATCATGCAATAATAAGAAAACCAACCTATTATTGTAAGCCATAGAACTTTTACGAGTACGACACAATCACGACCCCCAGTCGTGTCGTATCCTAAAAACGGTTTCATATCAATATCCGGCACAGCGCAGGTAATGAGGGGTCGGTAATTAAACGTCGCCCGTCATCGGCGACGCGTCAAATTATACGAAATGACGTCACCACAGTCGAGCGGAAAAGCGCGCTTCTGTGACGTCATAATGCCTCATTGCTCATATAGCTGACGTCAGACTGCTGGTCCATTTTTGAGCTAATTATTTTCATATTTGCCTGATGAGATTGTATTGAAAGAAATTTTAATACCAAATAGGCATGTTTGAATACGGTCTGCCTCTTTTTTTGTACACACGTATGCTTTGATGAAGTCAGGTACAAACTAAATAACATCAATATTCAATAATATTTTTAGTACCAAGTCCTTACGCTAGAAATACGACGCCAAGCTAGAACTAGCAACATTTCATCCAATTCACTATTTTTGTTTCATAATTTTTTGCTACACCATCCCGGGCGTCTCACGCACAAATCACTCAAGATGGCGTCCATAATTTAACGCGAGCTGTCAAAAGTGACAGATTTATGACGTTTCTTTCACGAGCCAGTGACGAGGCGCTGTGACCTTACGAGAGGGAGCGACTTACAGGCGACAAGCTTTTGTGTAGTTTTGTTAGAATTTTATACGCATTCTACCAATGTGGAGGAGAGTTTGTGTACTAAACTGTTCATTGGGATTTGTTAAAGATTTTATTTTATGTAACAGAATGGTCATAAAGCGTACATTATGACCATCAAAAGGTACTATGCATGAGTAATTGAGCATGCTAAGATATCTGACAGAATCTACATAAAGAAGACGTGGGGCTTAAATACTGAAGAAACATGAAAAAAATATCGTCAAAATAATTGAACCAATTTAATACTTATGTCACTAAAGTTAGAGTCATCTCAACACAATGTGATCGATAAAAATGTTAGTAAAAATACATAATAAATTATAAACCCATAGATCTCAAGTCAGCTACGTGTGATAGCATTAAAATAGCTATCGAGCAATAATGGTGTGTGTATGATTTACATCCCATACAAATATTCCCATACATACATACATGCTGCCAATAGCGAACATCCCCTGAATCGAGAAGTAATTAACTTTGTAATCAGCATCTTATATTCCAACATGTCGGTTTAATTAACTTACGCCCCGCGTAGGGAGGGGAGTTATTGATATTTATAAATATTGGTTGTGTAGGTAGGTTTCTTTTTTTACATATATTATATGGTGACTAATAATTTCTTGCTAAGTCTTAATCCAAAACGCAGAATTTTGTATATCCGAATAAATCTGGTCACTGCACCTGATCAAACCGTGAGACAAATATAATTTTTCAATGATAAATTAACAGAAACAAGGCATCACTAGACGAGATACTCGATATTCGTATTTGGAAACATATTCAGTATATTTACCAATTACAACAAGAATCACATTTCATACGTCAGATCACATACCTAAGTTGACCAAACTGTTAATTAAGAACATCTACTCTCCACCACTAAATAATTGCTATATTTTTCCTCCCCCTCCCCCCCCGGGCGGGCCGAGGGGAAGGGAGAGGGGGGCTGCCGCCGCACGTCACCGTAAATCAACCAAAATAGTAGATAATAATTAAAATGTATGACAAGCATATTTATGGCCAATAAATATGTCGCTGAAGGGCCCTTTTTGCGTGCGATCACCCTTAACTAGATGGATCGATTTGTTTTAATTGTGGTTTTTGTGGACTATGGTTGTAGAAGGTACTTTGTGGCAGTTTCATTTGTTGAATGACAATCGCTGGTGAAGTTTTTATATGATTATAAAGATTTAGAATTAAAACATAAAAATATTAAACAACTGCCAACTCAGTTTTTTATTTATAGAGTTGCATTTGTTGAGTTGCATGCATTGCAAATATAATAATATTCAATAGTGAAACAATTGTAATAATATGAACATAGAACTTTTATTTTTTGTCGACAAGCAGGCATTCCTAAAATTAAGTCTATTCATCTCCACACAGGACAACAATTCGCATAATCCCAGACAAATGGCAAAAACTGCAACAAAACAAAATCCTGTTTGCCAAATTTTGCAATTTGCACAATTCAAGACAAGGAAGGCATAAATCTTCCCATTCTATTATTATAAACAATAGTTGAATGGGCACCATGAAGCATAACAATAATGATTGAATGAGTTCCAGGATGCTTAATTTTTTTTGTATATACTTATTTTTGTGTAGGGATTGTTTTTGATGTCATTTAAAAGTTAGATATAATCTATTAGGTATTTTGTAATAATTTGTTATATTTTTTACCAATTTTACCTATGACACCACCTATCAATATACAAATTATAGGTATATTGTGTATGTAAAATAATCAAATTTGTTAAGAAAAACTAGTTTTATCGCCATCAATAATGTTATTTAGATAATTTACCATGATTACAAAGTGTCGTCGATAATCCGCGCCCACGCAGCTAGAGGCGCGGAAATGAAGAACTGTTTAGTGAGTAGTTAGCTTCGTAGTACCACCCACAGTGATTGGTAAAACTTAATGTAATAGATACACTTATCATATTTTAAAGGTAACAAAAATAACAATGGCAGTATTAAAAACAAACGTTACTTGACCTATTATAATAAGTTAAGTGAAAATCATGTAAACACTAGTATTTTTATAATTTTATAGTTTATACTGCATGGTTCCAAATTATCTCTATATTTTGTCTTTAGTTGCTATGTTGCTTTGTCTTATTGTAGTACATTGTAAAAATATTTCAGTCCATATGCCCTACCCCATTCGCTACTGCAAAAATTTGTTATCCAGTAAACACCTTTCACCTTCCAATAAAATACATTGGAACCTTTACAAACCGTATCAAGAAGCGAGTCAATAATTCACGCGCGTCGTTTGAAGAATCAGCATTATCTGCTTCCGCAAAGGGCGAGCTATCTGCAAGTCCCACATCTGTCCCTACATAAATCTGTCTCATATGAAAAGAATTAAAACGTACCCTATTGTAGAAGGCTGTATAAATCTTCAAGATATGTTTGTGAGGGACGCGCGACGCGTCGCCCGCGCCCCGCGGCCTCCGTGCCCGCACGCCGATATTTCACAAGTTTTTGACAGCCGATATGGCGCTCTAAACGCCACCTGCCCTGCTCTGGAGCTGCGACATGCTGACTTTAGAGATAGACTGTAGAAATAGATCAATGGTAATACCTTCAAATCAAATCAAATATACTTTATTGTACACCAAAATAAAGAACTCAATTGAAGAAAGTGGAAGGTAATCAGGGACATTGGGTGACCTTATCACTAAAGTGATCTCTTCCAGGTAAACTAGTACCTATCTTAATAAGTACTTTTATAATAGTGATACGAAACATAAACAAATTTAATTAATTGTTACGTCTTGCAGTTTACATTCTAGTAACCATTCTGGCAGATAGTTTAGTGGGCTAAATTAATTATTAGTAGGTGTAAACACTGATTAGTTTCAAACCACAAGAAAGTAAATTAAGAATGATATACCTGAGACTTATGAATAAAGCATAGTTTCATTTATAACGTACCTATATAAAATTATTGTGCGTAGTTCATATTTTATATGTTTTAAATTTATGTTTATTAGCTGCACCTAAAAGCACATCAGTAGCCTCCGTTAACACACCAGCATTCCATAAAAGCCATTTACGGTCGATTAATACCTCTTCAAATGAAATAACTTCAATCAGAAATCAAAGAATGAAACAACCGCTGTCGGACCACTTAATAAATTGTCTGATTCGTATGGAGAGTAAAAAAAGTAAATAAATCCAGTCACCAATAACACTATAGTACTGGCTTTATGAGGATGCCCTTGAGTTTGTTATCGGGACGACGATTCTTTATTGACACTATAAAGTGGAAACATACGGGCGTCCGTCCGTCCGTCACCGCGGCGGCGGCGGCGGTATATAAACATCCAGATAATCGACGTTATTGCAGACGCTGCGAAAGTTTTACGGCAATCTCGTATCTTCTGATAAAATAGACTGGCAATTTATTAGATTACTAGCTTTTTGTTTTTGTGTTACTTGTCGGTCTTACCTGCATAAATAGTGTGTGAATTCGCTGAGAGTGAATTTGCTTGTAGTAATAAAAATATTCCTGACACTACTTGAAATCGCCATATTTTTTAGTTATCAAATAGTGACTAGTAATTGTCACATTTCTTTTATAGTTCAAATTCATACACGAATAATGAAGTTTCTTTACAGTGTCTTTCTATTATTTGATACGAAAATCCTGTGCTGAAGCATGTTTTAAAGGATCGGGCACTTTTTACTTTGCTAAATTAGTTACAATGATCGAATTGACCATTTGAACTTCCTATAAAAGAAACGTATCAAATTTCCAAGGAAAATGTATGTTACATATTGTCAACATTTTACCACTACCTATTATGTCAGTTAAAACATCGCCGCGTTTCTGCCACTTTTACCGTGTCGTATGCATTCACCATTACGGTCTGATTTACAAGGCTTTAGCGGAAAGTCCGAGCCTGTGTGATGTCTCGTGCAAGCCACCGACTCAATAATCGTTAAGACAAGATGCGTTAATTCCTTATAAACCATAAAAAAATACTCCACTTTTTGATGGAGTTTCAATTGGTTTATGTGCCATGTTTTTGTAAATATTTTAACGTTTTTTTCAAATGGACTATGTAAAGCTTTGATCAATTAAGAAGTGCGTTTGGTATTTTCCATTCCCTCAAATATTTTAACCGATTTAAAAATGATGAATATCTGAAAAGGTTATTGCTGATATAAAGTTTCTTGAATACAGACTTATACACAAAGTTTTTACATACTCGTATTAATATACATAATTTAAATTTACTGATATCCATATTTCTTGATCAGAGCTTGAGTAAGATCTCATAAATATGTGTGATATGTGAGATTGAGAAATGACGATTTTTCCAAATTCGGCAGTTGGATGTGGGATCCACCCACGTTCCGGTCACGGCTTGTCGAACTGTAACCTTCTGTCGTAATAATAATACCTACAATAAAACAATATTAAATTAATCAAACTCACCAACAATGGTAGTAAGAGTGTCTGCCATAAATCGGTCCATATCAACGAATCACGTCATTGTATCACGTTACAGATGTACTAACATGTCTGTGAAGGAATCGAGGAGCCACTGTCACAATTCCTGGAACAGAAATGAAATATTTTCATTGACAAGTTTTAGTTTCTCAGTTTCACGGCCGCGTAATATGTTTGGTCGAACTGCAGGACATTGTCTCTTTGATATCAAATTTATTACGAGAGGCTTATTCGAATCATTCGACCACGTCACCCGCCTCCGATCGACACTCATAAATTCTGTGACATATCGACCAAGTTCCCAGATTTTTCTGAACAATCTTCACCAACATAATTGTGCATCTCTCACACAAATTTGACGTTTCTGTCATTAAGATTTAAGGTTCAAATTGATACGCATCGATGATAAATCGAAACTTTGTCTCCGATATCTCTTCGTGTCTTGCCTCATATTAATGACGGTTGTTTTTTTTTTAATTTATCGGTGAATTTATTTAAGTATGTTTAGTGGCTGGATCTCGGGTGTTACTCATTGGTTTACAAGAACTGATCAAGATACATTTTGAGAGTCGATTAAATTATGTGACGCCACTGATGGCCGACATCCGTGGGAGAGACTCGACGGACATTCTAGGAAACTACGTCTCTAAGTTTATATAATTTTATTTTATCGATAGTGTAATGCAGTAGACGGTAGTAACATCAAGGATCGTAAAGTATGGCTGAAATGACCATAAAACGTGTTTTTTCTCCTATTTTATTGACCATCAAGATCCAATCTCTAGTAAAGGGTTTAGATACCGCCTGCACTTTAGATCGACAGTGGCGAAATAGTTCCAATGGTATTATTGAGAACAATTGTACTTTTAAGAAGAGCTTAGAAACTAGAAATATAATAGTAAAAGTATAGATTTTCCGACTTATGGTGCTGATAGATACGCATCTTATGACGTGCTGGCAACTGCTATAAACGGCAGTTAAGAATTAAAAATTAACTTGTTCATTCGGACATGAAATAAATTCATAAAAAATGAAATGTCCTCCTATTTTATTCAAGTCATACAGTTAATTTCTCCCTCAAAGACTGACTAATGTGTTGTTGTTATTATGTGTGTGTTGTAACATGTTATTTCGTTGCAGATGGTAGCTGGTGGGTCGCAGGCCGGGTGCTAGAGATGCGCTCCAAGCAGCAGCCACGTCCGTCCTACCGCTGGCTCAACTCTAATGAAAACGGTAAATAAATAAACTATATAATATGTAGTATATCATGTTCTTTCAAATCAAATCAAATCGAGATTCATTTATTTGCACGAATATTGTCATACATAGTAGGTGTTACATAAATGTGTTGTATCAAATGTTCTGCCTATAGGCGTACAAATGTTAGTATTATGGCTAGTCAAATTATGTGTATATTTTCTTTCTTCGATACCAAAAGATGACAAATAACACGTGAAGCTATTGCAGTTTCTAGGCATGTAAATAAAAAAAAATGATTTTTTTTCGGACAACATAAGAGATCCAGATAAGTGTTAGTAAAACTAAAACTATGCACAGACATCCCGTTTTTGGCTTGTAGAAGATAAACCTATAGTAATTTTATAATAACATTGAATTTTAACTATGAGTTATTTAGTAAGAACTAAATATGTATATGCAACTTTTATAACAATTAACAACTAATTAATTACATCAAAATGTTATAAATATTTCCATGTCAACGTTTTTAAGTTACAAATGTTGTGTCGTTGAACAGTTTAAATTATCTCGTTACCGTATCTAAACTATTTTGAAGGCAGACAAATGTCTACAACTAGAAATACAAGTTCTGCAACCTTCTACCGACACATTTACATTTGACAATCCCATCTCAATTATGTAATCAAAAACTCCACGGGCATTAAATCAAATAAATTGTTTTGAAAAAATCTTGAGCGGTTCGAATTTCTTGCTTTTATTTTTTAGTAGCGACTCGCACGGGGGGATTTTTGATAGTAAACTGTGGACAAATAAAGCGTATGCTAATATTTGCCTACTGCATCGGAATCTTTATTATACTATTAACTGAGAATCATGTCGATAAGTTGAGACTGAAGTATTTGTGAAGTATTTTTATTATACATTCAATAATCGATGTCAATCACCTTTCATAAAGACCTTCATAGAGCTCTTCATTTTTTCTAGAAACCACCAAAAGAGCGGCAACAATAAATGTTATTATATAGAATTCATCATTAGCAAAATCCTATATGTGTGTATTGTATATCTCATAGGATTTTGATGACAGTATATATTTGAAGTGTTGCAAGTATTTGAGTACAAATTCAGTCGCTGCAGTCCTTAATTTGTATAACAATCGGACCGCGAGGCGTGACGTGACGACTGAATATTCAACTAAAACCTGCCATAAATATAAAGTTATGGCCATAGAAAAAACGGTTTACAAAACGCAAATGTAATAGTAGGTTATAACTCACAGGTCTTTTTGTATGAAACTAAGGCACCGTGAAGCGATAAATAATATTTATTTTCGCTATTATACGCGTTTTATATGACGTCATGTAAGCGCCGCTGCATCGGGGTTGCTGCTGGGTGACGTCACAATAAAGTCATCTAGTGGGTAAAGTGGTTAATTAAAACAAAGCTGAAATTTAATTTTATTTACAATAATAAAATATAAAAACAAGGAAAGAAAAACTAAACACTCTACTTCTAACTACTACAAATAGGGGCACTTAGAAAATCTTTAGAAAAGCCTAAAGATAATCTAAGTGCTCCAGCCCACTACCAGAGGGCAGCGTGCCCAGCATACTGGCCGCATTACCACGCTGGATGGCAATGCTGATACGTTGAGCCAGAAAAAGGCCAGCATTTTGGTCATGCGTCGCGTCAACCAAGCGCTCCGAGAGGTTTTGGAAAATAGTATGGGCTCCCGGACCCCACGGCCCCAAAGTCTCGACTCCAAAAGGCTCAAATATGTAACCTCGGCCGAGGTTAGCATATTTGCGTCTCTTGTGATGCTCGGCAATAATAGCCGCTGCTCCAGCCCGACACCGTGTCAAAGACAGATGAAATGAAATTGATTTCGTACCAAGAGATCTCTCCTAAAGAGCCTCCAAGATAATATAACCACTGCCATACTGGTTTAAAAGCCAAAACCCATAATATGAATATATATGCACTTTTGATAAAGTACACAAATATATATTCATTTTTTGTATCGGTCAACGCAAATGGATAAATGCGCACATTTCATCTTGTGCTCAAACTAAAGAAACAAAAAGCTCGTTACATAAGAAATGTTGAATATGGCACTAGTTTATATTGCATTGCTGATTGTTATCAGCAATTACTTAGCCTCTTTATGTACGTCTTTCAATTAATAACTAGTGTCTTACTACATTGAAATGCTTTCACCACATTTCACTTCACGATGTATGTTTATACACTAATTTATTCGTTTTTACAAACAATAAAGGCAGGCGTTGCACTTAATAACTGACATTGCAGTTTTTTTCAGTGATGAAATTATATCAATCATTATTTGGTTTCTTAAGCATAAGTTTATTTTAAAATTCTATTGTCTTAAACGTTTTGTACGCATATTAAATTGAATAAAATATCAAACTACTAAGAAGCAACTGCATGTATAAGCTCACTGCAAGTTTTTTACATATTTTCAATCAATAATAAAATAGAATTATGTATGTATTTACGATTCTAAATCATTATTATATTTTAATAATACGAACGTTCACATACCGTGATAGACATCTATATGAATTCAGTTAACTTTTTGCTCCACTGTAGGTATATGATTGATCGACTTGCACAACGCTATTGGATCGTAACTTTTGAATATACTATATTAAAAAAATAATAATTATTGACTCGTGGTTATAAATAAAGGGGGAAGAAAACTAATAATTTAACGTCTATACGGTAATAGAAATCAAATAGTTATAAACTTCTCACTTGTTCAGCTTTTTATTTTGTTCACACATGCGTAAGTAGTATAATTCTATGACAATGAATGTGTTTCGTATTCTATCAGTAAGTGGAAACTATCATAGTATTTTCACACTCTTTTCCCATATGAAAGCTTGTAATAAATAACGGAGGCGGGAAGATATATTGGACTCATTCAATATAATCACAAGTAGAGCTACAGCGCTTTATATTATATTACTTCAGTTTACATGACTTACTGCATTTTTTAGAATCGGTTGTATTATTTAATTCTATATTATATGTATATCAAAGAAATTACCATACACTAGTTTAATGAACCGTACAAAGCTATTTATTTTTTATCTAATCATCTTTTGACAGCAATCAAGTGACTAGTACATATTTGTAACCAAATAATGATTTTTGGTACTCAGTTAAAATAATTCCAAATTTTTCTTTTATGTTGTTCAAGCTGTGTACACTTATCTTAGGAATTTGTTCTGGATCAAAACCAGTTTTGAATGTAGCTTATTTGGGAATACATTCTGTTTTGTGTACCATTATAAATAAATAAATTCCTGAATTAAAATCAGTGTTACAAAAGTTAATTACTTTGCTCAAAAGGTGAGCATTGCTATACAACGCGGAAATGCCGCCAGCATTTTGGGGACCTTTCCTTCTACTACAGGCATTTTAGATTAAGTACATATTTTAGTTTTAGAAGTAGTTTAAGTTTTTATTCTATTGTTAGTATTTAGTTTTTTAAATTAGTTTTTAACAAAATGAAATGTAAGTTTTTTAAATCAGTGTTATGTACCTAAGCTACTTTTTTGTTTATTTTAGTTAGTTATTTATTCATTGAGTAGTTAGAAGCCTATTTGAGACGGTCAGTGCACAAAACATAATTTTTACATCCAGTTCAAAAAGAAACTTCAATTTGACATTTAAGCGTGACCAAATTACAATTAGGGTTAGCAGTTACGATAATTTCTTTGAAAGCATAACAGGGAGTATATCACAGAGAAATGGGCAGCGACGCCATTCTGTACAGCTGCGACGAATTCCGTGCACAATAAGTAAAATAATAAAAAGCGCATAGTTTAGCTTAATTTATGACCCGCCGGGGACAGGGGCGGACCGGGAGCTCAGGACTTGGGGGTTTGATAGTGAAATACTGGACACTGGCATATGATTATGGTGTGTAGTATTTTTTTATTAGTTAGATCCACCAAACGCCAATAGGTAACTGCAACGTTCTTAATCGAATATTGATTAAAATTGACAAGTTTATCACGAGACCACTTAAGTTGGCCAACCCAGGGGTATGAACACCACACCCCTCCAGAGTCCATCCCTGGCTGCAGCCTGATTTACTAGCGTGCTTTCACTTCACGCCCTTTGTCGCTACTTCGCCGATTGAGGGATGGATTGTGCAACATCACTTGTAATTGTGCGTGTGTTTGAGTGTGTGTGTGTGTCTGTTTCTGGAATTTTGTAACTTTTGTGTGTTTGTTTGTGGGTGGTAAAATAATGCGTACTCATAGAAAGTTTAAGAATAATGTGTGGGAAATCTCGTGGAATATAAACCAATTTAAAAAAAATCTTTATTGTAACTATTGACTAATTATTTTACCAGTTTTCTCTGTTTGATCTCTCGAAAATACAAATAGTATTTTCAAACGTTGCTGGTCTGTTATTATACACGAAAATACGGATTAAAAAAATGTTCCAATATCAACACATAAAGTATTTATATTTGACATTCAAAACTTTGTTTGAAAATTCGCCCCTAAACATAGACGTACAAATTGTCTGCTATTTGATTATCATAATCGTGTAAGTTGTATGTTTGTTCCAACAAAGAAAGTATTCTAAGCAGCTGTTTAAAATACCATCGCCTCCATAAACGACGCTTAACACCAACAAGACGAAGTCAAACCTACGTTCCACTTTGCGCATTTTTACGTTCTTTCAAAGTCTCTTTAATTCAAAGACACCTAAATAGAGTAACTCGAGTAACTGGTAGAAACACTTCTGCCATCTATTGACTTTTGTTGGCCAAATATTTCAGTTTCAATTATAAGACTACATGAATATCTCGTTCTGACTAGACCTATATATATATATATATATATATATATATATTACAAAAAACGTTCCTCACACTCACATGTCGTGTAAACCTCATTCTCAATCATTTATTTGTTCATATTAACAAACCAATCAGCATACAGTTAGATCACGTGATATTTGTTACACTATCACATCACTATATGTAGTTTTAGTCGTCTATTGCGACTCTCGTCGTCGTTTTTTCGTAATCATTTTACCGACGGTTTTATTACCGGTTTTTATGTACGTGAGAAAACAATTGTCGGCCGCAAACTGGCGGCCACAATAAACGGACCGACTTTTGTCGTTTTTAGTTTTACGATTTTCTTTTGACTTCCATGGGGCTTACGTTTAAGTTTACGCAGACAAATTTGGTCGACTAAAGTGAGCTTTATTCCCTTAGAATAAGAGTCATAGATCAGGTGACTTTATTGCTTTTTTGAGCAATGTTTCCAGTGTTAAGCTTTATTGGTCGGTTTATTGCTAATGTCGGAAGTTATTATGTTCGATGGTTTGTTAGTTTATCGGTTTTTGGTAAAGGGTGTTGAAGGCTTCGCAAAAAGTTATTGACTATTGTTATCTGGGTTTCTGTTATTGAAAGGGTTGACGAGTGAATTGACTGTGGAGAGGTTTTACTGTTGCTGATTTATGATGTGTCTTATTTTCTTTTTTTAATATTTTGATTTTACTTATTTTATTTAAATAAAGTATGCTTCCAAACCTGAGATTAATAATTGCACCAAACATAATATCTTTTGTTCAGATATGGTTAAGAAAAGGAAATATAAAATGATTTACTCAATAGATCATCGAAGAATCAACAAAATTTTGGTTTCAGTTTTAGTTTCTTCACAAAGTAAAATACCAATTTTGTTGGCTCAAAAAAAAACGTTGACTGCCACAGGCAGTAAATCTATTAAATGAAATCGATCACTCAAACATCACGGCTACCGGCTATAAAATCCGTCATAAAACGAAAAAAAATCTGTCGATTTCGCATAAAAGTAGTGTTTACAAACATAGTGAGCGTTAATCTTTACGATCTTTGCCGAATTGAGTCGAACCCACCCGACTGTGGCCGAACACACGATCTCTGATTTATAGAGCTCCCAATAGCTCCTGCCTTTTAAAAGCTGAAGGAATTTACGAGTGTACAGTTTTATAACTGATTTTATCAGTAGTAAAGTTTTACAAGCGATCTGCGAACTATTAATTAAGGGAGTCATTTGTGTTTTTTTTTTACTGAGCCATTCATTTGAGAGTTTTGTGAATCATTTATTTTCTAAACATAATAAATTATCAGGATTTTCTTTTCTCCATATCACTTTCATTGTTGTCATATGTTAAGGTGTAAGCAATTGCGTATATTTTAGGTACACAATGTTTGTTCCTTTTCCATGTTCAAACACCTCAATCACTTTCTGTCACATTTTCGTAGAATGGATGATATTTATTTGATTATATCATAAACACCACATTTATTTATTGATGTTTACATTTTTGCTCAGCTTAAAGCGAGTGCAAATTCATAAACCCATACATATATAACACGCCATACTTACAAGTACTCGTATAAATGTGAAAAGACAGTGCATAAATTGTGCAGTGACATAGATTCGCTCAATATGCCTAATTACGGGGCCAATGTCACTCGTGCGGTGACACAGTACTGCTGTGTATGTAGGAGTGCGGTTTTAGTGTTGCCATATTTACCGGGAATTAACTGTTTTAGGAAAATATGTAGGTATAAACTTCAAATTGCCCGTGAAAGTTTTTAGACTTTAACTTAACACTAAACTCTTTGAATAGTCTGAGCCTACACTTGATTTTGCATCTTTCTTAAGTTCTTCATACACTTAAAAGCAGGATCAGTAGTGTTTGAGAGGTGTTCAATCAATTTTCTTTGTAGTCGTTTTCTTTGACAGCATATGACAGGCAGTTATTTTGATCACTAGATCAACAGAAGAAGCTTCGGTCACAGAGTAGTGTGTGGGGAAACACTGCTCTGTGGCCGAACCAGCATGTTTGTACAGTTTTTTTTGCTCGATTTGTACCATGGAATGGATGAGTATATTTTATTCGTATATAGCAACACAAGCGACCTCGTAACTCGAGCCGGCGTCTGTGGATCCGGACGGTGCAGTTTATGAATGAAACTTTACACGACTACTTCGTACTTCTAGTTTATCATATTACTAACCTTATTTTACACCAACGGTAGACTAAATGGCTGATGATGATGATGATGAGGGTTATTCATCACATCTTATCATTGATCACTATACTAGCTGGGGTATTCTCATATTGAAAATAATCTACCAGAATTATAAAAAACGAATTTTTTACCCTGGATTGACAGGAATGCTGATGCTTTTGTTGATTTTTAGAGTATATAATATGTAGATTATTACTTTTCACTGAATTATAGCCTCTGATATATATGTAAGCAAGGCTGTGTTATCGACGATGACCATGTGGAATGGAAAATTATTCCAATAAATTAATAAAGATATATTTTGAAATATCAAAGTAAATTATGGAACATCACAGTTTCTCGCCGATCTTCAGCGCCTAAATTGTAAGCCTACAATGTAATGTAGTCATAATATTTGCAAATGTATTAACGTCACAATTAATACTGACCAAAATATATTTGTAAACTGTTGATTTTATTAAGACAGTTGCATCTTATAGGTAAAATGCAAAGAAACAAGTAGGCGTATAAATCAGTTTAATTAATATCGATTTTTACGGCTTCCTAATTCTATTTCGTAGTAAAATTTTGTTTGTAAAATCGATGCTAAGCGTGAATTTGCATCGCTTACCAATTTATTTGTCATAAAACTTCAGATTAACCAATAAAATTAGAGATTTATTGGAGCAATAAAATAACAAATGGACCATCTAATTAATATTATTAAATGTTCGCTTGATGGACTAGAAAAATCAGACATTTTGAATTTATAGCTTTTATTTTCAATGTTTTATTAAGACGCTGACTTTTGTTACTTCTCTGGGCCATAAAGTTGCATGAATTTGACGTGTTTATGACAATACTGATGCGAAAATATAAAAATATCATTTGAAGATCGTATTCTTGATGTTTGATGAAGGTAAACATGTATTATAAAGTTTTATATGCCATCTTTCATCGTCTCCGTAGAAGTGTAAGAAACTTAAGAATCAAGGCTTTGGTTGAATTTTAATATGTACCTAATAGTGATGTCATTCCTCTGAAATACTTGAAACAAACTTTCTAACATTATTATGTGTAGTGGGACCCCAAACTTCTAAAATCTAGGCAGGTGGTGAAGGCGTTGAAAGTACTTATTACCAGTAAATGCCTTTAACCTTTTAAATCAGCTATTCCCTGTGGAACAAAATAAATAAATAAATAAAAATAAAATATTTCGGGACATTGCACACAGCGCCATCTAGCCCCACACTAAGCAAACGCTTACGTGTCGTGGGTACTAGATAACGGATATAATACTTATATACTTTTCTTGTGTAAATACATACTTATTATACATACAAACTACCAGACTCAACACAAGAAATTATACATTTTTAAAATGCATAAATACTTGTGTCAGGCGGGAATCGAACCCGCAACCCCTAGATTAGAAGGCAGAGCCACTACCAACTAAGCTAACAGGCCAGTCAATATAACTGTAAACGTAACAATATGACAATGTGTGGTCTAAAACTTAGAAATGTAACAAGACATGGTGTGCCCACAACATGGCCGCTCCACACATTTATCACGTCCATATTTTTGTAAGTGTCAACTTACATATTAATTTATGCATGAGCACCTAATCGGATTCAATCCGAACACCCAATTCAAAGCTAATCAACGCAGTGCCAAGCCGTTTAATTTACAACCTTTCTTCTACCAAAGAAGACCCATAAACTACTCACTTTCCTACATTAATATAGGAAACCGATGAAATGTTTCAAGTTAAAAGCCGACTAATTAGCGTAAACTATAAGATTTCCAAACGAGCGATACATTTATCTAAATGTTGCTATAACGGTAGCGAAGTAGCCAAATTATTCACCCGAATATTTGCATGCGGATAATCCGGAATTCTTGTGTCATTTCAATATTAATGTTTCAAACGAATTATATTAAATCTGTCGTTTGTATGAAAAACTTTGCGTAAATCAATTTGATGCGTGTCATTTATTCGGGTCGAAACTGTTGATATTCTGATGTGACCCGTCATTTATGAGGCGAATTTATGTATCGCATAGCTGGCTTCATGGTTATTTTGGACGAAATTAATAATACTATTATTTATGAGGACACGTCTCCGAACTTGTTTCTGAGCTCGTGTAAAATATTTCAGTTATATGCGATAGATATAAGTGCATTTATTAACTGCTACTAAAAAGTGTTATGGTCTACATTTTGAATCCTTATTTAACTACTACTAGGATTAGTGAAATGAAATAATTAGGTAATTGAATTTTAAAATGTGTAATTACTTGTGTTGAGTCTGGTCGTTTCTATGTATAATATAATAAGTATGTATTTACAAAAGAAAAGTATATATGTATTATATCCGTTATCTAGTACCCATGATACAAGCGTAAGCTTAGTATGGGGCTAGATGGCGCTGTGTGATATGTCCTGAAATATTTATTTTATTTTATTTATTTTAATTAAAATAAATTTATGCACCTAAAAAGAATTGCATAGAATTGACTTAGTCATTTAGAAGATTTTTTTGATACTAGGCATTTCTAAATAAAATAATAAAAAAATTAAAATTCATTAGTCTGTATGGTGTCTAACATCTATTTAATAATTATGTATAGACAGAAACTATTTATTATTTTAATTCGGAGACATCATTTTGAGATGTTTATTGATTTAATCTGAGGTTATTTTAATAAATATACCTACCTATACATGCCTACTCGGACATTTAGAGTGAGATATTAGAATCGTCACTGAGTCCGTTACTTGGTGACGTATCGGGTTCCAAATCCCATGTTATTACAGATAATATTAACAAATCGATTATTTTATGTTATCATCACGATTTATGCTAAAAGTTAGCAATAAGCACAAGGTTTAAGCAACATAATGCGTCTCAAAATTTTATAATTCATGCTATATCTAAGCTAGATTTGGTGAAGAGAAAAATAGGAGTCATTTCGCAAGTCAGTAGCAACATGTGACAGCAAGTTATGAGTCTGGCGAAGTACATTAGACATCCGATAGTACACATTAGTGTTATCTTTCTTTTCACGGCCATTTCCATAATGTGAAGATTAATTTTCATAATAATTGTCAAATTTGCGTAAAATAGTAGCTCCGTAGAGTAGCTCTCGCCGGCGGCGCTAGAACCGGTCTCAACTCTTCAAAATTAACCGACGAAAGCACCGCACAGGTAACTTGATTCATTCGATTATATCGTATAATCCACGTTTTACACCAAATCCAAAGTTGACACGATTTTCGTACGACATGTTTATCACCGCTGCCGGTTAAACCAATAATTTATTTAAATTTGGAACATGCACATCAAACATGACGACAACATCAACACTGGCCGGAAACTTGGAAATTAGAAAACAAAATAGAAGCGCCAATTTCGAATAGAGAAGGTAGTGCTGCAAGTTAATGTTGTAAGTTTATTCAGTTAGCTCGATTTTCGATTTGGAGAATCGTTATCGATGGCCTATTCAATAACCGTTTGGTATCGATATAAATTGTTATTGGCGACGTGAGTTACCGTTTCGGAGATGGTATTATACCTCCACGCAGACAATCGCATAAATATCCAACGGGGGTTTATCGTTATTCGTTATCTATTCGCGAGAGATCGAAAGCTGTTGAAAGTTTGAGTGGGTGATACCTCCTTTTATATGCGTGAGCCGATAGGCCGAATATGTTTGGGAATAACACTTTATGTGTTTCAGCACCGCGATAGTTTCACGAAAATATGTTCATCTATTTGTAGCACGAATAGAGATTGCTTCAAAACTAAACAAATTATTTATCGATATTTTACCACGTTCCATGTATAACTGACAACAAGCGAACTTCTAAGTTACGCATGGCCATTTAAAGTCAGCAAAAATAGCGAGTCGATTAACTAGTGATGTGGTGTGAGTGCAATCGACTCGTGAATCGAGATGGATGTTAATGTCGGCCGAAGCTGGCTGGATGGATGGCGCACCCGCGGGACTTCTAAAATAGTGTGGATTACTAATAATTTATTTGGACTGTCTGTTTGGTTTTTATAGCTTGATTTAGACTGATCCTCGATAGCAATCAGACGCTGGATTGACTTGTTGATTTATAGACACTTGTGCGCATGAGTTTATAGTCGATTGATTGATTCACTGATTTTTATGAGCGTTTCTTGTTAAGAGTATTAAACGCGAGTTACCATAATGAAGAAGCAGTTTTTAAAGGGTCGCTATTAACCGGGATTGTAATTTTGAGCTGCTTATTAAAATTATTTATAAACTATTAAATTTTTCATAACAAAATATGACAGAAACAAAACTTGAAATATAAAAAAAAAAACCATCCAGTCAAGTGCAAGTAGGTTCATTAGCGAGGTTGTCTCACGCTGTTTGGCGCATCCTCATCCCGTCAAAGATTAAGCGAGTTGCAGTAAGTACATCGCAAGTGTAGGGTTGCCCCGACAACTATGACGTCACACCTAATAAACTCCTCGTGACGTTGGACAAAATCTGACACAGATAAATAGGTCTAAGTAACATGATGTAAATATTTTGAAGAACTGTTCTGCCTGGTCTTTCACCATAGATGCATCATAGATCTGAATGCTAAATTTTCTAAGATTTTTTTTGTAGAGATATATGGCTACATGGGTAAAATAAGGTAGTTGTTTTTACATTCGTCGACTCTAAGAGCAAAATGTTGGAATTATTCGCGTTGATAGCGCCGCTACGCTTCAATGAAATTCACTTATTACACTATATTGGTCTGTCAATGCTAACAATTAGAACAATAATTATAATGATTTCTCTAAACCAGCGCTAGGTGTCTCTGATTAATATTCCCTTTCCTCGCGACGGTGTCACCTCTTCCCGCCAGGTGTCGCGCAGTAACGCGCGCTGACAACAACCCAACTCAACTTTGGCGGTAGGGTGTGGAGTAAGCCATAAGGGTTTTGAATTAAAATGAAGAAAAACATTTTTTTTTTGAAAAAGGGATAATGACTGTAAACAATCAACATGTAACTAGGTATTACGGTTTAATCAATATGTAACAACATACTTACGCGAAATTACACGTGAGTGAAAACCGACCATAACCGTAAATATTGATAAGAATGTCCCACAAAAGTTTTAATAATAAAGTAAAAAAATGTTTGAGTATTAGTTGTGGTCCGAAATGTTTCAAAACATTTTTATCACAGTAAATGAATTTACGTCTGTTGGAACAAATAATGTTCTTAAAATAAAATGCAAATAGATGCACATTGTCATTTCAGAACAGATTTTATTGCACATCTTGAATTAATAATTAGACTAGTGACACCTGGAGGTCACCTTATTAAATTTGACATTCATTAATTGGCTCGTCACAAAGCAGTATAAACAATAAGTCCGAAAACATCATGGCGCATTTAAACTAATTTGACTTTGTTTATTTTTGGCAATATTTTATAGCCATGTCGCCACCTAGTCATGACATGACCTACGCTAATTTCTCGTTTGGTTAATGCATTCAAATGCATTCTATTACGGGTAAATGACCTTATTATAAATGTTTTATTAATGCCCAAATAACATCTGCTTGGATCTAGATTTTAGTGTTAAGCTGGTTTATAAACGAAATGATTTAACATGGTATGGAGCATACGTTTGTTTATTTTGCAGTTGTTTTTATTATATTGATTTGTCTTATTTTTATTTGTTGTAAAAAATCCATTTAAAAACATAATACACAAATCATGAACATTAGAAAAGAAACACACACACATAAACAAAACCGCTACCACTCATCCCTTGCCCCGTCCATCAAACTCGATGCCTGATAAATTGTATCAATACCACAAGCAAGCGACGTCGGGTGCCTTCAATAGTGTTTACCTTGCGCAGTTTAACACCCCTATTAGGGATCGTCGCGGAGTTAATCACGTTGACGAATTATTGGGATCAACCCTGTCACACCCAGTTAGAGGCTTCAGAGGTTCAACAAGTTATGCAGTTTTACTGGTACATTTGATGAAATGCAATTGTCTCGTCAAGCTACTGTTATGACCAGGTTGAATAGATCTACATACGAGTACATAGAGTAAGCTAGCTATGTTAATGTTTTAGCAGAATGATTCATATAGTGTGTTATCAGCATCGAACGTCTTACGATAGAATAAATACATCAAATCATTTGTTCTCACTTCATTTTCTAAAGACATTAATCATTGCCAAACCAAAAGCTATATTAATAAATGTTCATGTATATTTTTTATTTGTCTAACGTGAGTCGTGACATATTAATAAACCGATATAAACAATTCAACTTTCTGATTACTAAGATCTTTACTATCAACTTTAAATCCCTCCTATTCTACCTACATAATGTAGCAACACCGCACCTAAACAGGTCCAACCTCATCGATCATAGAAACAAACTGTTATTGTAAATCACTGGCACAGAGCAGCCAGCAGGTGAATGCTGCGCCCGCGCATACATCACCGCGTCGAATAGCCAAATGTCATACGTACGCGCAACCGCGCCGGCACTGTAGTTGCAGTAGGATACTTATCATATAAAATAACTTTCAAATCTTTTGTGAAAAAAAAATGTATTGAGCACAATGTCTATAAGGTCATTTAAGGATAATTAGATTTATGAAAGGAGTTTCACATATCTGAATCTCTGATCGGTCTGAATTTTTGTACAACTTTCATCACTTGCCTGACATATAGATATACCATTAGTTAAGATCAGAACCATAGCCAAAAAAGACCCTTAATTATTACCCTATAATATCAAACAGTCAAAGGATTTTATCCTTTTTACCGAACCTGAACTAATCAGTGATAAGTTAAGGACTGTGTCTTTTTCACGTTGATACATTTGAAAACGAGTGAAATAAAATTGAGCACTAATCAATGTATCACTAAACAATTTATATTTCTATGTAAACCAGTATTGTCGTGACTTGTGCTACTGCGGCAACAGCGCCCATGTCAACAGTTGAGTTACTCGGTCGTGATAGTTCGCGACGCCAAATGCCGAGCGCTGTCACTGTCACTCGTGATGAGTTTATTTGCTCGTTTGTTGGCCGCGCCATCTATACTTATATCTACTGTACTATTCATATACTGGAAGGAGAAGTACTAAGCAACTTACTTGTAAAATACATTCATTATTATATTCTTAATGAATGATAGTGATGGTCTAGGTGATCTTTAAATTCTGTGCCTTTAACCAGCCTCGGGTCTAAGATTTTTCGAACCAGAGCAAAAACATGAGAGTTACACCCCGGTTATAACTCAATTTTAGTACTCATCTTTCTAAATAATATATTGTTACATAATAGTATATGTACAAGGTTTTTCTTATGCTTTAATGTGTTAACTAGTCGATATGATAAAGAAGTTACTAGTTACCTTGTATGTATTATAATATCTTTAGGTAATCCAAACCAAATACTTACCTATTTTGTAAACTGTGACAAAATGCCAATAGTATAATGATTTTGTGCTATGGTTTAATGGTGGGAATAAATATGCATGCAACAAAGTTACTATTGATTTGTATGCAAAACAGCCGGGTCATAGGAATTTAACATGCATAGAATGAATATTGAGTGATTTAATAAGATAATTCTTCATATCGAACGAGAGAAAATACTTTAAAGACAGGATTTGAACAGTTTTTTCACAATATAATATGTAGGTAGCTTCTATTTCAAGCGAACAGAATAGTACCAGACCATGTTTTTTAAATTTATTTTTAGTTTATTGTTTTTTGTAATCATTAGGAAAGAACAAGAACATTAAGCGAGTGTGGCGTAGCGGTTCCAGTGTGTGCTTTTCATTCAGACGCACCCGGGTTCGAATCCGGCCCTACACCAATGACTTGTATTTTCAAGTTATGTGTGGATTTGCACTCGCTTAACGGTGAAGGAAAACATCGTGAGGAAACCGACATGTTTGAGGACCACAATATCCGAGGACATGTGTCTTCCGTGGAAGGACCTGGGCGCCCACCACGATGTATCTGCCCAAGAAAACTCCCCTAGCGGATTAATTCTGCGGGGGAGTCACGACCCTCAGTCATGAGGAATACGACTCAAGAGAGAGAGAGAGAGGAAAGAACAACACCTTACTAACTGTGATAATCACAGTGCAGTGCCGCACATTTTCCTTCCCCCTCTAACTCCCCTGCATTGTTCTCATCACGCCGACTCAGCACTAACCAGAGCGACGGGTGCTCTTCTCAATTCAATCAACTTCAACGTGGCATTAACTCAACAAGTCTGTGTAACAGGTTACTGCTGCTCTGTACCTACTTAAAGAGCAGTGTTTAAGGGCAATATTAATATTTGGGATGGTGTCAATTTATTATTAAAACTTTCGTTAGACGTTTTTATCAATATGTAACTAAAACGGCTTTCACAACATACGCGAATTACACGTGAGTAAAAACCGTTTTAGTAACATATTAAATGTCACTGTATTATAGTTCCCGTAAGGCATGATTTAATTTAATTTTTGACGTAAGTGCTAGCCGGTTATTACAACTAAATATTAAATGTCGTTGCAATTTAAAGTGTTGATACTATTTGAGCAATAAATATGCAATTGTAAATGAACGTTCAAATCGCAAATGAAGATACAGTTATTTTATTTGAAAGCACGGTGCTCAAATAAAATATTGGTACAATAAATATGCAATTGTGAAAAATCTATAAGACCATTAAAGTAAACGATTACTGATTATCTAACAACAACAAAAATATCTTTCACATATTAGTTGTTTGCTTAAGAAATTATTACTTTTTATGATTGGAAAAATGAGTATATGTAATTTAGATTTATATAGCATCAACAAACATGTTATACCTATTTATCATGTAGCTTTTAAATATATACTTGAAACCAGTTACGAAGCTTACCTAGTACCTATTAATCATTAATTTTAATTAATTTCCTTTATCAATCAGCTTGCAAGTGTTAAATTGAAATTGTGATGGCGCTAATAAATTGCAATTTATAAATTACAATTTGGTGCAATCGTATTGAAATTGCACCTGATAGTTTGGCTGATCAGGGAAGGAGGTGATGTAATTTTGTGGATTATGACGTCACGTCCCTTTTCAACCATTGTTATTACTTTAGTGTTTATGACGGGGAGACACAACCCTCAGTTTTGAGGAAATGTGATAAAGGAAGCGGATAATTTTATGATACATAAACATTTGTGTGCCCAACCCTAAGTGTGTGTCTAAAGTTTGATAATTGTATAACTTATGCTTATTTTTTATATTAAAGTTACTAATCGATTATAAACATTAATACTTTTTTAGCTTAAAATAAAAATAAAAAACTATTTTTAATCTAGGAACTTTTAGGATTAAAATCTTGATGGGAAATATTGGGTTACTCACTAGACACTAGTATTATAAGAAACCTTAACATGAATCTGTTAGACGTGTCCAAACTTCTTAGCTTCTAAACAACATGCATAAAGTACTACCTAGTTTACATCCAGATTAGTTCATAGTTAGTATGAACGCAGGTGCTGTAATGAAATCTGTGTAGATGATTATCGATAATTTCGCTATAATACCGCGCGTAATTTATGGCGCGTTCGGATGTGTATGCGCAGATAAAAGTCGCTATTATCTGCCGTTTGGACTAGTGACGTGCTTGTAGCGCCGCGGTTACGTTAACGTAGTTCGGAAAGTTTACGATTTGGCTGGTGTGTTGTGGAAGCGTAACAGATTACTATGATTCGCTATATTTTGGTAAAGTTTGAGTTGTTTTTGACACGATTAGTTTAGTAGCTTATTCTATATACACTAATTCATCATCTCGTTTTAGTTACTCACACATTAATTAATACAAAATCGGCAAATCTGAATCCGGGTTGTAAAAAACATTTTACCCATTTTGTAACTATTGCTAAAAAGATACAAAATGTTTGATAACATTTGTGTTTATACCAATATCGATACTCTTTATATCGACATATCCAATCTCATCCCTAGCCCACCATTACCCGGGCACTACACTACACGGTGCATTACCCGAACAAGCAGGAGGTGCGTTGCAATTATAGCACGCAGGTAGTGCAGTTAAATGGGGAGTTAGAGTTAAGTGGTGACCTCTACGCTACTATAGTGATGGGGTAGCATGAGATGAATTGGAATCAGTGAATGAATGGAAATAATTACTAAAACTACTTGTAAAAATATTGAGTAACTTCCTTCTCGGCAAACATGGGCTATCTTTAACTTCGTCTCTGCTTTCCATCATGCAAGATTGAGTTAAAAACAAATCTATACATGAAAGATAAAAAAAATAAGAAACAAGAAACAATCAATTACCATTAAAATTAACGAGGATAACAAATCATGACAAGCAATCTACCAGTATCTTTGTGTTACTTAACTTACTTAAAAATATTATTTGGTATATAATATATATCTAGATCGGAACTCTTCTCTAGTAGCATATCAATTTTCAATTAGTTCGGCGCACCGCGCCGCTCCGTAATAACTACTGATGATGGGGCTGTGTTTCTGTGTTTTAATCAACATTTATAACGTATGGATGTTAAATGCATTTATTCTTCATAATACTTTTAGAGATAACTTTTACAAACCTACGTCATAAATATTTTATTCAAGCTAAGCTACTGCGACAGATTATACTGATATTTCTATCGGTTTAATGAGCTTTAAATTTGCAAAACTCTAACCATCAAAAAATAATAGCGGCCTCTTTACATCGATCAACAATTCAACAAGCAACAATGACCCCAAAAGCCCCAGTAGCCAACAACATCATTAACTTCCCATTCTATTTCCACCATCTACTAATACGACACGACTGCAATAAACTAACCCTCATCACTTGCCCTCTCACTCTAACTAACTAAAATCCCTACTCGTTAGAAAGAGAAGTGAAATGGACGCAGGGCACGCCCACGGGTGCGCCCGCGCAAGTTTTGCGACAGTTTTTCTTGCAATAAACAAGCGGTAAAGTGAAGGCAGTGACGTGAGACAGTATATTTCAATTTGCGATGCCTTAACATGGAAATGTCTTTTGATGTCGCTCGTTTATGTGCAGTTTATGTGTGTGTACGTTTGTCTGTGAGTCTTATAGTTGGCTACTTTATGGGCCGAGTGGAGGCTGTGTTGTTGCTAATGTGAAGCCTCGATTCTAGGTTGGATTGTTGGGATTCTTGTATGGCGAATAAGTTATGTTATGTAGTAACTTTTGAACTTTAACTTACTTAGTCGTGTAATACGTCTTATTTTATGCTTACGACATTTATATCGATTTGTCTTTGATTTGGTTTTTTATTAAATCATGCAATTGTCTTCTAAAAATCCATCTCAGTTAAGAAATTCTTTATGTAAAGGCAGGATAAACAATAAAAGTTATAAGAAAAATAAATAATGATAATAGAAATAAATATCATGGGAACTAACACCGGTTCATAAAAATTACTTACGACTTTGATGGACCCCAAACTTGTTATCTTGAGAATTATAAATTAGACAAAGGTCAATTAAATGAATTCTTTATTAAATTAAAATAAAACATCAATGAAGGTGGCGTAAGTTATGTATTTTTACTATTTTTAAATCGCTTGGACTATTTATAATTTATCAATAGCTTATCATTATAAAGAAGCGAATGTGCGTTTGTTGATCTTTTTGTTCCACTTTCAAGTCTGTGCCGCAACAGAGCATCAGATCGTCGTCAATTTTGTTTCAGTGCTAGTATGTAATCCTATATCCTAAAAAAGACAGAGTACTTTTGTATTCGGTGACATATGAACCCTTAATTCCGAAACAACGCGAGCAAAGCCAAGTAGTTATCCACTAGTAAAATATAATATAAATTCAATTTAATAATGACAGTTTGTCGTTGAGAGACGATTGACAGTTGATTTATAAGTCTGTTGATAATTTTGTCACGACCATTTTGAAATTAAAATAATTAATGCAAATGTATAAACGTGATTTGACTAAATGATCTCGTGATTCATGGCAGGTGAAGTAATATTAGTAACTCTTATGGAATTTGATGGCCGAGGATTTGAGAAGTCTTTCGAAAAGTTAATAATATTTAAACAAGAAAATAATTTGAATTGAGTACAAAAATTAACTAATTTCCAATAAAATTGTCTAAACTTTTTATACCGTTTTACTAGCATTTGATATTGTTCAACTCCGTCATGTGTATAGAAAACTGTCGTAAATAATAGCTATGCGTTTCTATATAAAATTTGTTTTACAGAATACATAGAATTAAAAAAAGGGATACTTCTTGGTTGGCTTTTGGCTGGTTTTTTAATTAATTACAGAAATAATATCATTGCTAGTAAATAAAACGTTGTACCTCTAGTTAAAATAAGTATAAACGCGAGAATGTAAGGAAGTGTTTACAATAAATACGCTGCAGCTATGATTCTCGCTACTAGCGACATCTGTATCATAACTTCAGCAGAGAATACCTTTGTGGTAACATATCTAAGCACTAAGTAGGTTCTAAAACCCTAATAGACGGCTACTGTGGTGAGCTTTAAGGCTGTATTAAGTTATGAATATATTTAAGGTATGCAAACTGTGTGAGAAATAGATGAAAGCACTTTTACTTAAAACAATAATAAGCTTTTTATAGCTAATTCAGTGTTTTTGAAAGAGTTTTGGGATTTTAAATACATATTCATAACTTTTTCGTACAATAAAATCTGCACGGCTCTCTCTTACTTATGTAGTATGTACTGTAAAACTTAAACATAATATTATTACGAGTATATAGAATCTAAGATCTATCAAACAAACAGAGAAGTATCATAAACTGCAAGTGAGTATGAATGGCGCGCGGCGTCACTCGCGCACTGTTGTGGAATCAAACCCATTCAGAATGCGTAAAGAAAGCGAATATAGTACACCCACACTTGACAAGATAGTGCGGTGGGAGTGCGAGCGAGTTGCGGAGAAACAAGCGGAAGCGATTTCTAAGATATTTTTCTTTTTAATGATTTACTTTATTTTTATCGGTGTGTTTGATCTTCATAATAAATATCCATCAGCAGAATTCTTTATTTTCATCTAAAATTAAATTGTTAATTTAGATCTTTTTTTGTTGCTATTTATTTATTAAGTACCTACCACAGGAAACGTCGTTCAAGCTACTCCAACATTAATATCGTGTTTTTTGCCACATCAACAAAATCAGGTGTGAACATACAAGTTTTAATCGATCTTCGGATCAAACTGCAAGTGCTCTTTTACATCCTGCCATTAAATCACAGTAACGATATAATTTCGGTGTCAGTCGAGACTTAATGTTAAGAAGCGTAATTAAAACATGGCTTCATAATAAATTAGAACTAATGGACACCCACATGAAATCTAATACCTCATTTGCATGGAAATATACTGATAATATTACAGGGTGTCGTCAAATTTACAACCATTTACTACTGAATAAAAACAAGTTGGCATCAACATATTTACTAGAAAAAAATAATCATTAATGGATATTTTTTTCACTCCCAAGTTAATATTCAGATAATTTCAGTTCTACAATCAAATTTTTTTTTGCTAAAAATACTATGAATTTATCAAATGAAATTCTAATTGAGTTAATATTTTATAAATTCAATAGTAATTAACCACCCAACTAAAGAGAATTATAGAAACAGTTATTATTTTATAGTTACGAAAAAAGTAACTTATTAAATTCCATTTTTTCGTAGCTTTTAAAACACCACCTGTATACATTTGAGTAATAAAACAAAAACTAAGATATCGTTGCATTTGTCATCATAGCTGAGTTTTATTGCAGAGCTATAATGCGAGTGCATACGGGCGCATTACTAGGCTATAAAACTGTGACATTGATGTCACTCACATCATGTTATGGTGGATCTTGCGTCATTACATAATACAAATATTTTCCATTCATTACTGACTATCAAAAAATGTTCTTCCTTTGTGTATACCAGACTTGGTAAAATCCCTCCATGTTCTGAATTCTCATTTTAAATTCACTGTTTGTTATTGGTTTACCTTGTTATTCAGTCTCAGTCTCATATGATATTAAAAAAGATATTAGGTTTTTTAAATAAGTCATGAAATTTCTTTTTAATTTAAGATTTACAATTTCTGTTGGAACAACTGAATGTCATTAATGTCTAAGTTTTTGTAGGTTATTTCCCGCTTTTCGAAAAACCGCTACCACTTTTTTTTACCACGTCAAAATAACTCAGGTCGCAGTAGAGGCTGATGGCATTAATAAAACGTAAAGTCCATGACAAAGGTGTCTGCTGTAGGCCTCAACGTAACTCGCGCGCTGTATGGCGGCGAGGTGACGTTTGTCGTCTTTTTAATGTTGCCTGAGAACCTTACGTGTATTTAGCCTGGCTTGTGAATACCTAACTGCGCTTGTTTTTAAATACAGAACAGGGATTAGATCTATATCCTATTTGCATTAAAATGTGATGCATAAAAACCGAATATGAATAAATTAACTCAATTATCATACCTGCTAAACATCACAAAATAAGGGAACAAGCCTAATTAAAAGTTCCTACCGCAGCGTGGGCTGGATGGAAATTGACGATTTATTTTATGAAATTAGATATACTTATAAAAATTTACTTTACTTTACTTTAGTTGTATGGACTCCAAAGATTAATATATAGATTTCTAGCATTTCAGTTCTAAAACCCTTTAGTTAGTACGAGACTAGTGATCTGTCAATCCCAATCCCAACATGCCACCCATCAAGCCCACACCCCACGCCGCCTTTTTCGCCCAAGCCCACGCGCGGGCACAATGATTGCCCATCTGTCTCTGGGCGACCATAACTCGCCTTGTTTACGACCTGGAGCTCAATTAATTGTTTTTGGAGATGATGATGGAAGGAACCTTGTCATTGCGGTTTTGGTGAACCCTAGATAGAAAAAGTGAAATGTTATGAGTGTGCAGCGCTTTTAATGACAAGATAGGAAGGATAAACTGATCATTATGGGCCTTATTACAAAACGTGGTTTAAGTAGAAGTCTAGACCAAGTCCGTTTTAGTAAATCGAAAATTGTCTGTCTACTGTCATAATTATCAAACTGTCAAAATGTACCAATGTTAAATGAAAGTTCCAATTTTTGTTGACATTTTGATTGCTTGTATGTGATGTTTGAACAACAAGAACACATTTTTTTTTATTTTTATAGTCCTGGACTAATATTTAAACCGCGTTTTGTAATAAGACGGTATGTATGTTTATCTAACTACTGGAAATACATTAAAGACGCCTTTGGGAAATCTGTAGGAAAATAGAGCATGTTATAAATGTGACGTGCAAGTGTCATCGTATCATATGAATAATCTTGGTACTACTGGTTCAAGTGTATAATCACAACGCTTAAAAATATTTTATGCTTTTTGTTACTTTGACATAGTCTCAAAAAAGTTATCATAACTTTGTATAGCCGACTTATGTAGGCAGAATTTGCCCGGAATTGAATAGTCTCCGGTATTTTTGTCTTAGAAAGCTGATTTATTGCGTGATTATTAGCAAATTGTAGTTTTTGTGGTCGCAAGATAGATGGGGTATTTGTTAGTTGGCGAGTTTTGACCATAAATTCGTCTTATGGTTAAATTATTACCGACTTGACTAAGAAATATTTGTGAGTCATTAAAATTATGAGGTAACATGATGTCGGATAACGTTTTTATTAGTTTTCCGTTGAGATTATAATTTTGTGATGAATATTTGTGATAAATGCGCCTTTCAATGAAATAATTAGTTATAAAGTTGGTTTTGGTATTGAATACTGTTATGTGCACATACTTAGCAACATTATTATTAATAGAGCGTTGACATTAAATTTTTCATTTATTAAATGAATAACTTATTTGTGACTTACATAAACTGACGTGTATTTTTATATATAGCATGTCTTAGGTATTTATCTATTATCTTAGCACAGCATACAATATGAAAATAAGACATTAATGTATTGACATTTAACTGCTGTTTGTTATGAATAAATATAAGTATCTGTATCCTTTTTTGCTCTCTGTAAATTTTCAGCAGCTGGCTTTAGTCAATAATAAAATAAACTATTTCATAGATATTTTCTTATTCTTAAACATATACGAGTACATATTATTTCTATATACATTTTGTCTTGTTGTCTACATATGTAAACCCAGTTACCTAACCATATACCTACAAGCACAAGCCTTCAAAGCCGGGCTGGATCCGATTATATCCTGCGCTAAAATGGCATTACCGCTCTAAGATCCAAGCTAATGGGGCTTCATTAACTGCTTCCTACCTGGGACTAACTAGCGATGACTGGCGGGTTTGCGCGCCTAATACTTACTTACTACGAAATATGTATGCTTTCATGAGTGGTCTTAGAAGTTTGGCTGAAGAGAAAGTATCATAATTTTATTAACCTATTTCGTAGATATTGAATTGAGAGTAGGTTTGTTAACATAACAATTAAACATACCAAGTTACAAATATTTTTGTTATCTTATTTGTATAAATTTTAATTTTAATTACACCGTGTAGTCTCTCGGACAACTTCTAGCTTCCTCAAACATGATTTTAACAGTGATTTTGCACAATTTACAAAGACTTTTATATCGTGTCAATACGCAAGGAAACTGTCAAATGTGAATTGTTAGCATCCCTAATAATCAAAATATTAACTGTTTGGAATACCTTAGCTCAGCTATAGGGAAATTTCTTTAGTTAATTTTTAATCTATGTCAAGACAAACGTCTATGATTGACAAGGATAAGACTTTACTAGGTCTCTAGTTTTAATCTCAATTAAATGTCTAACATCCGGTAAAATAATTTATGTTCTGACATCAAAGTCGGTGTCCTTACAATTACTATATTAACTAGCCTATACCTAGTCCATGTCAATCATGTCCTAGGTCAATAAGTCTAGATATCCTAGCCCAGATATTACCTACACTGATTATATCAACCTGACCTATTGTTCAGATTTATTGGCCTGTCGATTGACAATTACAAATAATTGTTTGTATAGATACGGCTTAATAACGGGTAATAATTCTGATACAAGTGGTTTGGTTCGTAAACAAAGGTATCTGATATAACAAGAATAAAACTTATTTTGTGGAAACTGACACTTCTATTAAAGTTTTGAGCAATATTGTTAATAAATTCAGTATCTTACTTATCTTAATTTTCATAAATTTTATGAAATAAGTAAAATTGATGGCACTGAGATAAAGTGCACGATTACTTTTATAAGCTTCTTTCCCTGTTTTCTGTTAATAAGACACATTTACCTTAAATCGAATGTTACACTTACTCACGACACAAGCGTTTGCTTAGTGTGGGGCTAGATGGCGATGTGTGCATTGTCCATGAATATTTATTTATTTTATTTTACTTAAATGGCAACATTTTCTGATATCTTCAATTTACGCAAAAGCTTGACTTACGTGTCGTAAAGTATTGTATAAAGTTGAAATATTCCTTATCTGTAAAAAAACAACCTAAACATATGTTCCCCACATAACACAGAAACGTAGCTATTTATACAGTTAACCTATATCTACTACAGGTGATTGTTAAAGACCAGATAAGGTCACAATCATTCTAGCATCCCACTACAATTCTAATCGCACACAATACCATATACATTACAACTACAGGTACACACAAATCCGTACTTTTTGCATCACGTTTACGTACTTTAGCATAGAGTTCATTGACCTGGCTAGAACAATGCTCTAGAATCTAGATCTTATCGTTTATGTACTGGTAATTGTTTCTGCTAACAATCAAACCGTGTTTTACCTTGTATAGGAGATTTGTTTTACGTTCGCTGCGCTTTAAGAATGGATTCGTTTGATGACTAATTTGTACCGTACAAATTACAGTCATTATGGCATGGTATGTGTTAGTAGTTGTAAACAAACGTACATTTAATGTAGATAACTAATTAAAAAAAAATGTTGTTAGGGTAACACAACACAAGGTAAGTCAAATCTTGGGAATACATGTCAGAATGTTACATGATATCTGTCAATGTCAAAGGTTTGATCTACACAATCATGACGTCAGCAAGAAAGCGTAAAAGTTTTCGACACTAGTTTTCTATCGAGTTAGGTAAGGCAGAGTCAAATGCAAACTTAAACAACGCGTGGCAACGCGAAAAAGTTTTATCTGCGCAAGTAGTATTGTCAAATTATGTCTCAGCTATTCGACAAAATGAAGATCTACGTCTTCAATTAGCTCTTACTCCATAGGCCCCAGACATAATTCTTCACATCCATACCAAAGCAGAAGCTTTTAAAAATATCCTCACAATTAAACGGATTACTCCCTCTTCCGCTTTTTATCGAGTCTGTAAATTAAATCCGGTTCGATGCTTAGTCACTCTTCATTCGCTGAAGTCCATTCATTAGGGGAGGTGGGGAAAAAACGAACCACCCCAACGACACATTAACAATTCAAGGAGAGAAAAAAAACAACATACGTAAGGACTCGTGTGGGTCTTGGTGAGACAGACTTGCGACTTGTCGCGGAGAATTGCGACATTTTGTACTTACTTTTGTGTTTGTTCTTGGGCTGCCGCTTATTAATTCGGCATACCTACCTATATTTCGTAAACCTGTGTTTATGTCCAATTTTTCAATACGCTTATTTTCTAATAATTATTGTGTTTAACAAATACATAGAGTATTAGATTATTGTTTTTTATATAATGTAGATTGTTAGATTTGTAAATTTTCTTGTATTCTTCAACTGAGGTAACATGAAAGATAAGTTTTAAACTTGTACTTATATTAAGTTTTCCTGGGCGTATATTCGTAATTTATTACGGAACGAATTAATTAATAAGTGACTCCATTACGCAACAAAAACCTTACATCGCATAACAGCCAGTTCAGTTTAAAACACTTTTGCTAAAATCGCTGCTATTTTTCTAATATCTCAGTCGCTTGTCCGCCCCGGCATCCACACCATCTCTTCTGATCACGGCGCGCGACACAAAGAGTGGCATAATTAAACAGAACTCACTTGATTATAAATCAGGCTTCTACCTACTAGCTATGTGGCTGGAGACTAATAATGCAGTGTACAGTCTGCTTGTTGTTTATATAGGCACTAGGGAATGTAGAGAGACTTATGTACTTTTGAGCAAGAAACAAATTGTAATAGACACTTATAAGTTATATATTATTTTGTTTGTGTTGAATGGGTAAGAATGAGTGATGTTATGAGTTGTTATTCGCGGTTTTCATAAAAAATAAACAATAGATATCCATGATTATGGGTATGTTAAAGTACTGTTATAGGTAAAAAGAACTTTGTTTACTAGTTTTTTTAAAACTAATTGCATGTTAACTGTTACTTCAAAAATAACATAATCTAAAAAGATAATCTACAGTTTATGTATTGCTTCTCTGTTCATAAACTCATAACTTGATTACAAAATCGAAAATTGTATTTTATGTTCAAACAGTTGAACAAAAATATTGGCATCTAAAGATCGTCTCCAAAACTCCCCACCCTCCCCTACAGCTAGCTATATTGCGTCACCTGGTTTCCCCCGTCGTCAGTAGAAATGAAATGAAGTAACTCAGTCCATACGTTACACGGACAGATGGACTGAAGGGACAGGATTTAGGGATGGCACGTGACATAAAACTAAACGTACACCTTATATTTTTATCGATATTTTATAAGAAATATTATAAGAACTTGTAGTCTAAAAACGACGCTGATTATTTTATTAATGGTATTGTGAATACAAATGATTTCTTAATTCGATAATTAAATTACTTATATCATCTCATAATGAAATAACATATCCACCAACAGCTTTTTATTTATTAACTTACTCTAAAGTATGAATTTCCGGGTCGTTTTAGCAAAATAATATATACCCTATATATTTGAGACTTTGACAGCCCTCACTCACTTTCAAGGTTTAATTAAAGTCGAGTTAAGTTTCTACACAACTCCTTCGAAAGGACGCCGATTAAAATTTTAAAATCAATTTATTTCAGAGGTTTTGGACCAAGTCTTTTGGAATTTAGTTCTTATTTATTAATCGATCTGTAATTACTATGATAAGTACTTGCTCAATTATGATGTTATCTAATATCAACATTTTTTTTCAGGTAAGCAACCACAAAATACTTTTCGATTCTGTTTGGTAAGTCATTCTATCCTACTTGATTCAGAAATTAAAAAGGAAAAGAAACACAGCGAAAGTTCTTTACTAACTACTTTTATCGACATTATCAAAGCCGCAAATAAAATTCAGACTTTTTTGATATCTTAAAACAGTAGCTCTATCTTAAATTTTGTCAAACACAAAAAACACACATAATACAAACACATCACTTAAACCTCAGTTTAGCATAATGCGTGGTATAGTTTTAGTACGACATAAAACTCGAAACACCTTTGTTGTGCTCTAAACGAGTCGTAAAACTGTAAGCCATTGTTATAACAGCTTTATGTCTAAATTAAATACGAAAAACTTGTTATCGATAACACTGCGAAGTTATGCGGGGAATTTAGATAGGCTGTGGCAGTAATACAACTTTAGACATTTAAACTACGGTACGATACACAGTAAAGAATAAATAAATAGCTCTACACTTTGCATATACAAATAAGCAAAGGCAAATCAAAAAGAAGCATAGTCAAGTTTTTCTATATTTTTCTTAAATTACCTCTTTTAACCTACTTCCAATAAAAGGAGGTTAACTAGCCCTGAAAGTTTTTTAAAGCTTGGTAAATGCAGCTCTTATTTGACTACAGCCTTTCTAATAAGTAACACCTCTAAAATTCAAGCTCTAACATGCTTGCTTAGAAAGCTTCGTAACAGAATATTATAAATTGTTATCAAACTTACATAAATTGTTGTAAATGCCTAATTTTATCTGTAAGCTGAAAATTACTACAACACTTTCAACTACGATTTTCAATGAACTTGACATACTACAATACAGTACCACTTTACGCGTATCAATGCCTCTAACTGTATAATATGCGCGTATTCCGTGACCTGCGCCCACGCAGGCCGCAGTTATATATCACGTCGGAAGCCGAGGTGTACTAGTCGCATAATGTGCGCTAGACGGTGGGAAACAACTGCCGAGGTTGCAGATGTAACGATAGGATACTGATCTGGTAATTTATAGAACAATCTACTGTTAAACATACAACAAAAATGTGTTCGATCCCTTTGTAATCTGTGTCAATTTTTTTTTTCTGTTAGTACTCTGAAATGGTACTTTGATATATATAATAATAACTAACTCAAGTAAGTTATCGAGGCAATAAATATTATTACCTGCGTATTAAAAGAAACGTAAGAAATATAGGAAAAAGTAAACATATAATAAGCATGAATCAAGAAATAAATATAATAATGAGTATAAGAAATAGTAAAAGCACATAATTCAATGAGTACACGGAACCGAGCTCAGAATGTGTTCATTTCTATGCACTCACATAACGCAGTATTGATGCTTCATATAAACTATCCTGTCCGTTTCATCGCGCCTGTTTCTATGCCACTCTCCAAATGTAAATAAAATAATCAAATGTAAATATTCATTACGTACATTTCCATATTATTGTCGTAGCAAACGCTTTAAACCCTCCTCCGTACATATTTTTATGAAGACTCCCATGTCAAGACTCGTTCCTGTGATTTCTCAGTTTTGATTATAATTTTATGTCTAATATAGTTTAGAATTGATCGCCTATTATGACAGCTCGCTATGAAAGCGTTATGAGTTATACTGACATAGCAATAAAGTTTAAATTTAAACGGTTTTTTTGACCGTTGACAAAATGATGGTGGATGCTATTTATTTTATGGCAAATGGGGAATATTTGAGGTTTTTATGACGAGTAATGTTCTATTATTATAATGATATTTTATATTTTTATAGTTATTAGAGCGTTCGGCCGGAATCAATATTTTATTGTTATTATTGTGAATGATATTATTAGTTTGGATTCGGGAAATTGAGGTTCTTATGTGGGCATTACCAATATTTGATTTTGGTATCAAATTACGTGTTTGTGTTTGAATTGACTAAACAGTCAGCGTGTTTGGTTAATAAATGGGTTTATTGGGTTGTGCTATAGTAAATAGTTTTTTACATGCCTTCTTTACTTAAATCGTTGTTGTTCATTTTTGTCTATATATATATTCTTCTTCTCGATATTATAATATTTTATCTAATGCAGAACTAATAAGCCGCTTACTCATAATCACCTCACACTAGGTATTGCAACGACCATAACCAGCCAATGGGCGGCGTGTGTCGTTGTGACGTCACTGATAAGCGCTGATGACGTCATAATGCAGCATTACCGTCAGGATTGAGGGTGTAGTAGTCACGTGATTGATAGCCACATCATTTTATGAACGATTTGATTTTGTTTCTTTGATTTACAATAAAATGCTCGGTGCTACTAATATTAATACTAAGGTTTTTCTTTAGTTCTAAACTTATTACTTGAACTTCCTATAAATTAAAAATTTTTGAATATATTTTGTTTTTGTAAATAAATAAATATTTTAGGACATATCACACAGCGCCATCTAGCCCCATACTAAGCTTACGCTTGTATCATGGGTACTAGATAACGAATATAATACATATATACTTTTCTTTTGTAAATACATACTTATTATACATAGAAACGACCAGACTCAACACAAGTAATTGCAAATTTTAATATTCATAATTACTTGTGTCACGCGGGAATCGAACCCGCACCCCTAGATTAGAAGGCAGAGCCACTACCAACTAAGTTAAAGGAGCAGTTTTGATCAGAAATACGTGTACTTAATTTACAAAATAGATGAGCTTATATTCAAATTTATCCTACAAAAATCTAGATATCTAAACGTAATAGAATATCAACCGCACACTAGAGAATCGCCTAACCCAATTTCAGAGCTTACAACCAGTTACCTTCATCAGGAAAACTGGCTCCATTTCCTCTGTGAAAGTCTAATAAGACACGTAATCAACCAATAAATAGCGCGTGGCAGGTAATATCATATCTGTCACATAAATCAGTCGCTGATCATACAATAATTGCATCGTATAATTCAATCGAATGTAGCTGGAGATGTCGATCGCTCGCTGACAGGAGAAGATTGCTTTAAGATAGATACTGGCCTATTTTGTGATATGGTCCTTTGGTGTCCTTATCATAGAAGATGATCTAATTAGAATCTGTGTACTCTAAGTAACATGATTTACTGCATTCTCATTAAAAAAAGATGTAATTTTTTCATTAAATTAAGTTCTGACTGAAAACTGTTTTATCTTTTCATGCATGACAACAAATAAGAAGACTTTTCATCGATGTTATTCATAAACTTGTAGTTATTACCTAAGTAGTCATTTTTGTGTAGGACTCTTATAACTAGTTTTTATTACGTTTAATAATAATAATAATAATAACTTTTTATTGCAGACACTGAGATCCATATCACACACAATCATAAACAGAGAATATATACAATATTATATAGAAAGGTACATTTTAAGTTGCAATTGCTACCCATCGTTCATATGTAGCAGACTGCAGCTGCCGGTCCATAAGGCTTCTGACAATCTTATTTTTACACGTATCAATTCTGAACATGAAGGATGCGATGCGTTTTCTTTGGATAGCGTTAAATGAGTCAACTCGCGAACTCGTGTACATTTCCGAGGCACTACAATACCACTTCAGGCCCATCAGGTGCCTGAAGACGTTGTTGTAGGCTACTCTTATTGCATTGTGCGACATTCTAGTGTAATTGGTCCAGAGTTGACACGTGTAAAAAGACTGACAATATGCCTTAAACAAAGAAATTTTGACATCCATGGAGGCTCTGTGAAATTTTCTAATTCACGTGTTTGTTGCTGTTGAATCTGTTTGTTACTCTTTCACACCCCAACACGCAAGTTAATTAATTACAAGTTGCCGTGATTGTTGCTATGTTGATAGTTGAGGGTCCTAGAAACATATAGGCTACTTACGACTAGCAATATTACAGTCTACATGTCTACGTGCTTAGTATTGAGGTTTCGTATATTCAGTATCCGTTGCTTGTAATCTTCGTTGACAAGTTAATGCGTATGTCAGGCGAGCAGCAATGGAAGCGGCTAATTAGGAGGTCTCATTACGACGATACGTCTTCTGTTGCCTGATAGGTAATCACCTGGGAACTAGCCCTGAGAGTGGATCACATTTCTGGGTGCAGGTTTAAGGAGAAGGATTATATATAAATAAATAAAAAATGGGTTATAAAATCATCGTGCTATTTAAACTTGGTATTCAGTGCACTCGACAGTCCGCACTAGGTTATATGTACATACCTGTATTATGAAGAGCACTGAATGTTACGTACCCAATAGGCGTTTGGGCTTTTGTTACTGTTACCAACTGTTGACATAAGATTTAAAAAACTTAAAACATTGACCGAACATTTTATTTCGTCGTGCGTTTATCAAGTGTGCTAAACACATGCATTACCAGACATAATAAAATTAGTTTACGTAGCCACGCACAAATAAGGAGTTGTGTTATTTTTCTTACGATTGCTTTTTAATATTCCATGCATTCACAGTCAATACAGTGAGACGAGCATAATACTATTTCATGACAGCACACTTTCACGCCATTGAATACAGCGAGACGTGGATAAGCGCGGACAGGACAGGCGCCGTCCGGATATAAAAACTCTCGCCGTCGCTTTTGTCTCGGACCCAACACAATGACTGACTTTGTCAATAGAATACACGCGACTGACTAGAGGCGAACAGAGCTGGTGTGAGAGGAATAAAGTGTAGTCGAAATATAGCACCACAATGGAAATGATTGTGTAAAGTGTGGAATGCTTAGTGGCTGAAAATCATTTGGAGCTAAAAAGAGGATTGTCATAAATTTAGTGGTAATATCAGTCCATGGAGCTGTATGTCTATTTGTAACAACAAAGCTCCAAAATGGATGGATACTGTAAGAGTTATCTTTTTTAATGAAAATATAAATCTATAAAATCCAGAAATTAATTCATAGTTGTTCATGTATGTTTTTAGCTGAAATATATGTTATTTTTTAGTTATTTAGTAGTAAAATGCTCCATCACGTCCAAGAGCCGGCCTTGTTGTAAGAGCGTCCGCACACTACCCACTATTTGTCGGCCGCTGCGGACAGCGCGCGGCAGCGAACGGTAGCGGTGATTTGTGGTTACTTGCGCAGCGACCTCTGCCGGTGACGTGCCAATTGTCTCCGACTTGGACGGCGGAGCAAGGGATAGATGAGAGCGGGCTTACGTATTCATATGATTTTGGTATGTTATAAATATTGCCCTGTAACGTCTAAAACATCAATTGGAAGGGCTTATAAATTAAAATAATAATAAACATGTGGCAGATATGAAAACTTAATCAATTTGAATTAAACATGGTACTTTTAACGTTAACATTTATATAATATCTGATTTCCAAGTCTAAATTCATGTTAACTATCTATTTGCACGATTCCCTTGACAAGTTTAATATATCAACAACTTCATATTTTCTACAACAGACCAGTCAACACGCGACAAAATTGCTACAGAAAAACAAAAAGAAAACAGTTATCACCAACTCGCTTCCCGCTTGTGACTCGTCCCGCAAACGTCTTGTGTCACAGGCAGGGCGCGGTGTGAACGCTCCTTGATACCACGACCTACACTATCATGCTGTTGAGATTACGCTACTGCAACACTATTCATATTGCTAGCAAAATTAATAATTAAATTACTAGGTTTTTGTCTCACAGAGGCCTAGAGGCGCAATCTTGATTTAAAAATATCGTTCAATAATATTAAAATCTTTCAGAAATACCCAGTGTTTTTCGTACATGGTTTCCAATAAAACTACTTAGTTCATTTTTTTTTATTTGCAGCAACAACGGTACCGTTTTATGTACATGTATGTATGTCATGGTAAAAAAAAAACGATGATCAGCAATCGTGATACGTTAAACTAATATTTATTTTCATAAGTATCATAAAATATTGTTCAAATTGGTTAATTATCTTCATGATCCTTATAATCACCTCACATCTACAACTTTCTTCGTCCAACCTTTACCTTTAGAAAGTGGTTACTGCATCCGATAGCTCATATCTCGTCATAAGTAGCTCATTACTCAAGTCGGCCCATTCTGCGACTGATTAAACGACTAGTTGTCTTGATTGAACGACTCGTCGCGCGACTCCAGTCGGTAGTGTGCAGGGAGCTTTATTTTAGAACGAATTTTAAATTCGCTCAAATGATGATATCAAAATTGTTAATAATATTCTATTGTGATTACAAACTTTTTGTATACCTACGAATTAATCCAGCGCGCTAATGACTTTCACCTGAGTAGGTACAATAATTAAGGAAGGAACTTAAATATCTTCCTTATGATGTATATTGTAATAAAAATGTTGTAACTAATAAAATCAGATCAATTTTTGCAAATAAAAAAAACCTAGCTGAATAATTTTCTTATCAAACACCACCTGATTGGACGTCCTCCCATCGCTTCACAAACGTTCCACCGCAAAAAATTAACAGCGTCGAATTATTTTTTAATTCAACCCTCGCTCACCCCTTCAGGACGAATAAAGCCCGAGATAAGACCGAACTAAATACGAAACTTACTGCTCCAAGGTCTTATAAACATCGCGGGTGTCCCCTGGCGGTCGTCAGCGGAATCACTGCAAGCTGCATGTACCTTGACAGAGAGAGACAGCTAAACACGCCACCTCCAAGAACGAAAGGGACGGACGAAAAGACGTTTTGCAGTCGTCATAATTTCGCCCGGCAGACTAATAATAAAGATAAACCGGGGAGGGGGGAGGTACTAACTTATACACGTTTATGTGGACTCTGCTTTCCCGTTTTGAAGTTGGCTCACTTATTTTGAGGTTTATGTCGCTCCTTGTCAGTCTTTGTTTAAACTGGACTGGGATTCTTCGGAGATTTTCTTCTCAAAGTTTTGGTATATAGATATAGGTAGGTTCTAGGTTTTGTTCTGGAAGTTAGTGCTAGGTTAGTTTCAGCTACTGAAATTTGTAAGTTTATTTACGGATTCTATGAAATTTGATTTAAATTATAATATATATACCTATATAAACATGCGCAATAACAGGCTGTATTCTAGATGTAACTCTTGCTTAGAAAAAACTTATTCATCAAATATACCTAGATTATAATACCGATATGTAGATACCTCTTTCCAATCAATAATTTCAACCCGTCCCATACATAATAACAGTTCTTAACAACCACAGTCAGCCTTCACATAATGGCTACAGTTCCTCTATCTATCTGATAGACTTTATATGAATGTCATGAACAGCCAATTGGATACCGAATGCAGTATCTTGTACTCGCATTTGAACTTAACTGGAATCTTTATTAGACTTGGCAACTTTAACTCGAACCTCTGAAGGCATAAACTGGGAAGAAATAGTGGCTATGTGTTATTTTTCTTAACGTTACTAAGGTTATTTGATTTTATGCTTCTGTTTTCATAGTCGATGGGTGGAGTTTAAAGTCTAGTAGCTGAACTTAGTGTAGGGAAATAAGTGGCTGTATGCAGCGGAGGTTATAATGTTGGGTTTTGTACATGTGTCAATTTGAATTTGAAAATACAACTCTAAAACCAATTACCTGTGCGCAAATGCAATAGCTTTAGATGGTTCATTCTTTTATCACTTCCTTGCTATGATTTTTGTGTGCGTGGATGTGTGCGTATGTTTGAACCGATTTGGACGAAATTTCGCATAGATTTTTTCTACTATTTATCCCAAAATAACGGGAGTATCGCCAGAAGCCGGCACTAGTAATACATAACAATGTACTACGTAACAAAAATATGTCTTAGAAAAAATATATATCATCTTCAAACCGTCAGTGAAAAGTTCGCATACATTGCAAACATCCAGCAGCTAAGCACTCGGCGTCAGATATTGCAGTGATTACCATGGAGATGCCATTACCATGGATAAGTCATTACGATGGAAATGTGACGCCTTTCCGCAGAATACATAATACTCCAGCTACTGGATGTGGATGTTTAATGCAAGAATGTGCCACGCTAAGACTTTGAGCTGAGCTCTTGTGTTTGTGGAGTACTCTTCACATAAGCTTTGAAACATTTTAGTTTTTTACACACACATGTTTGAACAGAAACACTTGTAATGTGTTAGTTATTTTGTCAAGTGCTAAACTCGCACATGTGATTATTATATATTCGAGTCTAGTCGTTTCTATGTATGAAAAGTATGTACCTATTTACAGAAAACATTGTATAAGTGTTATATCCGTTATCTAGTACCCACGACACAAGCATTTGCTTAGTGTGGGGCTAGATGACGCTGTGTGCAATGTCCCGGAATATTTATTTATTTATTAATGTGTTTATTGGGCACCAAAAAATCTCAAATCTGGTACTCAATATTTGTAACGCAATTTTGTTGTTTATTTCTTAACAAACGATCTCAAACCTTTGTTCCCCGATCCTCACACTAAATTTTCCTTGTGTCGTGAGTAACTTACTCACTCGGGATTCCAAGCACCTATGAAATAAATTGTTAGTAAATAGGTAGTTTTTAATCGTTTAGTGTGTAATAAGTCTCAGAAGGAAGGAAAAATATTGTTTAAAAGTTTCAAAGGAAATTAACTAATAAGTAGTAGCAACGGTGTATGAAATAAACCAGCCATCAAATTCCTAGAGCTACATTTCTATATGAATAAAATATTTTCTAAGCGCCGTACAGCGAGTGTCACGCCGCGTCCTGGCGATGTGACAGCCGACACTAGTATAGCCAGGTGAAGGTAACGAAAAGGCGTAGATGGGATACTATTTATCTTTTCTACTATTTATCTTTTACAATTTATCTATTATTTTTATTATTCTTTTGATACGTTTTTTAATTAAATAATTTATTTACAGAATTAAAGAATTATTATGTTTGCCAGTGAACATCTTCCAGTAAACTAAAAACTTTAAATTTTGTACAACGTATGACCATAATTTTCTAACTACACTTTGTTGTCATATATGGAAGTCTTGGAACTGACAGAATCTTTTTTCACGCAATAGTATAAGTTTGTAACATTTAATTAGTAAAAGATGCATGTAAATTATTACATAGCCTTTTCAAAGCAGAAATTCTATATCACTTGTGATATCATTACCTATGTAAGTTGTAAGTAGCGTAGATTATAGAGCTAAAGTTTTCTAAGTAAAGAATACAATACGTAGATGTACGCATAAACGCGTACAACTGGCAACTCCAGGTGTCACGTCGGTGTGACGGGCGTCACGTCGATGTGACACGCGTCACGTCGATCGCGACGCGTGACGGGACGCTTGTCACGCGCCGTGACAGCCTTACTTATTCATTCCGAGGTAATTATTGGAGGGTTAGAAACGGTACAAATACGAAAATGGTAGGTTTAGTTGGAAAATAGTGGAAGGAAAATGTTGGTATTTTCTGTTTGTGAATGTAGTATTTCTGTCCAGACGAAAAAAATATTTCGATACATTGTAAGTTTAGCATTAATTTTATGAGACATGTACTATGTTTAAATCTAATTTAGTTTTAAATTCGTGATTCCACGGATGTCAAAAATTCTACAAAAAAATTGAAGATAATTGATTTAGTTGAAAAATACTATAATCATAATTTAGCGTTATCACAGAATACATAATACAAGCGTAATCCCCTATTCAATCAATCAGTTATAATAAATATCATACAATGTAGACGCAGATGTAGTAACTTCATAATTTTCCTATTACACACAAGTGAATAATAATGCATTTTATCCTCCGCAGGTAAGGATGCAATTTCTCGCTGAGCGCTCAAACGCAAGGTATTTATCAAGCAGCCATCAATCATGCCCGCCGACTGATCCGGATCGAACTGGATCGAACCGGTTCTCACTAGGATCCAAGATGCTAGATGAAGTATACATCAAACTAGTATTTGAGCCTAGATGATTTTATATGATGAGGAAAAAGAGCTATCTGACTAAGTTATGTTATAGTTTATTAGAATGCGCTCCAAAATTTTCCTTATGTTATGTTGATTTGACAGAACATCGGTTAAACTGTGAGAGTTAATAAATTTTACCTACATAAAGACTGAGAGGAACAAATATAACGAAACCGTATCTTACAGGTTCTTGAAATTACAAAATACATCTTAATTTAACTAAACACATATCACATACCTACTATTCACTAAAAAAACTAACTAAACGTACCTAAAAGACATACTAAAATTCCTTATAAAAATCTGAACATATCGCCTGCACGTACGGGCCCCGTGCGTCACATTAGTGAAATAAGGCCCGCTACAGACTTGTCCCGTAATAAGGCCCGACGCACACTGTCGCGTTAATTAGCACAGCCTCAGATGGCATTCATTAGCTTCTAATTAAATATAAGACATGATTCCGCCGACGAAAGTGAGCGTAGGTGCACTTGTGGGCCTTGATTTGTTAAAGGGTAAGTTAAAGCCGAAATCGAGAATTAAAAAGAATTAAAATCAAAATTAAATCTAAATTAATTGGTTAAAATAGTGAATATTTAGTCAATCATTTTAGCTGGTAATATGACCACAAAGTAACAATATCGAGGCTCGTGAAACAAACTAGAAAATGATAGTAGTTTTACGTTTTTTATGATTTTTCGACCGATATTAATACAACGGGTGATTAAAGTTCTCACTTGCTCTTTTAACATCTATGTAGATATATCATTATGTACTCATGAAAAATAGAATAGATTATATTTGAGAGCCTGACTCTTCCAATAAGAAAGCGTCTCTTTTACAAGATTGAAGTCAGACATCACCGCCTTAAGTTGTACCAGTAATGTGCACTAATTAAGGCTAGAACAAACTTCCTACTCAGTAATGGTCCCAGAACGCCATTGTATGAAAATAGTATTTTACTTTGACAATGAGACCCGTTTGAAGATGTGGACTAGATAGACTTGCAAATAAACTAGACAGAAATAGGCCCTCGGTTTGTTATTAATTTACTAAAGATTACGGCTTTCATATCGGATGCAATTGGACCCATTTTAAATGACAATTTTATTCTATTGTAATAAAGGTTTGCTTAACGTTGGCTTAAAGAGTAGCCTGTGTAGGTGTAGAATTATTCTACGATCTTTTAAGAAAATAAATCTTAAACTTTTTCAAGACACTTATTACGAGCCCCCATGCAGTACTATGTCAAATACATAACTGTAATGTGTTTTAGAGGTTTGAAACTAATAATAAAATCTTGCACACAAAAATGAGAAAGGGAGATTGAAACCGTTTACCGATTTAAATGAAATTTGGCATGGAGATAGATTTAAATCTGATGTATGATACATAGATAGGTTCATTTCATTCCAATGGCTAGTTGTAAGTAGTTATAAATATATATGTATGTATTTTATTTATTTACAAGCCTCGTATCCCAGGGTTACAATCATAAAGCTAACAAAATACGATAGCTACCTGTAGCTTGGTTCGTGCATCAGATTAAGAACAGCGCCATCTTTCGTCGCAGTGGCGGATCTAAATAACAACTCGGTCCGATATATCGGCCGTCGCCTTCTCGCCGCTTGTTAGTTCCTTATTAATGACTGTTTTCGATCTTCAATGCTAGTTTATGATTCCTTGTCCAGCTGCTAGAGAATAAGGTAACAATTTCATCTTAGAAAGGTGCTTAGTTGTTGTTGGCTGGCAGTGCCGAAGGAGGTAGGTTCGAATCTCAATGTATTAGGTTTCAAGCTGTTATGAAAAATTAAACTTTTGGTCAATTTTTGTTGTGGATGTAGCATAAAAACTTGCTTTTGTTTTTACTTGTTAAATATAGGTTTACTGGTAAATCGACAAAGATAAATCTAGATGTTTTTTTTATACTATCAGCGGTCATTTTTTTAAGTTTATCATGATTAAAGATAGTTGTCATATTTTAGTTCACTATTTTTTGTTGAATACTGAATTGATTTTGACCACTGTTTATCTGTTTATTGAAAGATATCCTCGGTATTACTTCCTTCGAATACATCGATATGGTCCGGTACTCGGGGTACAAGGGGCTGAGCCCCGCTGCCGGCACCATAATGTTCTGTTTTTGTCTCCCGCCTTTCACATAAATTATTCTAAATCGGACCCTATTAGATATTCAAAGGTTAAAACGGAAAGCTGGGCGGTTACTACGAAAAACAATACACTGCCGTCAAGACAAAATCTGTAAAACTGCTTGAGAGTTGGTTCCATATTGGTTTAAGTAATTATTTAGTAATATAGTATTTTTTTGGTACACTTAGCCAAATGATTGCAGCAGTAAAAGCAATACACATATTATATTCATTTCACAAAAATCCGTCACATTAGTACAAATTTCTCTCAACTGATGACAGAATCAAATCGAATCCACTAATTATGTTTATTTGTTTCTTCTACAACATTAATTAAGTACACCATGCTTTCATGCATTCGGTTCTCCTCTTTGCTGGTCTCAGCCATGACAGAAACAACATTGATTCCACCATGTTTTCACCATTGTAATCCTCTCGGTGCATTTTAGTGTTACGGGTCGGATCGTATATCAATCGGTGGATATTGTCGTAGTTCGGGGAACAATGCGTGCCGCGAGCTACCTGTTGGTCGGCGATTTGTGGACGCGGCCTGTGCGCTATCTGCGCTCCAACGTGGACGGTGGACGCAGCTACTACCTAGGGTTGTCGGTTAGGATACAGGTCATGTGATATGTATATGTATATGTATATACTTCTTGTATCTCATAAATTTTCACAATTATTCCCCTTAACTCTGATAATTTTCAATGATGTACTTCAATTAGTGAAAAGATTGTGACAGCGAATGTGTGAACTATAATTTTTTTGGCAAAATATAAAATGTACACACGCTTCTTTGTCGGACAAAGTTGCTTAGCAGTAGACTTTGAAGGTACAAAAAAATCTGAGTATCTACATATTAGTATCAATACCACGAAAAACATTAATTTGTTTAGTGTTAAACAAAGCTTCAAGAGTCGTATTCGTTTGCATGTCTATACCAGATTGCTATATTTATATCCATAGATTAGCCTAATGCATTCTAAGTTACTAGCACAGTTAATTAATGTCACTATAAGGCAATTATTTTAATAAAATAAGTATGTATTGACAACCCTAGTGCTGAGTCACACGCCACCGCACATCTCAATGGTATCGCGCGCATCTCGAGTAAAGCACGAGACGGCTTTGTTTCGTGTCCAGCCGCGATGCGTCCGAGGACACTCGCATACTTCCAAGTCCAAGTATAATTAGTCCTTGGGTAACATGCTCAATGTGTTGCATTTTTTTGTGAGTTTTATTTTAATTTTGTATAGAAAAGTTCAAGTTGCAGGCCTGATAGTACAGAATAGTTTTAAAAAAAGATCATTAAACATACATACAATTATTATTACTTACATACATATCACATGTAAATGAAGCCTAACACGAGTGCTACAATAATTCCGCTAGGTAGCGTGTCACGCTGCGAGCGATTACTATATAGCTCTTACAGGGCATGAAGATAGTCACGGTCGGTTGTATCGTTTATATACGGAAAAATTACGTTCATACATACCTACGTCTATAAAAACTGTCTTAACTTAATCAAGTATCTCTACATAGTATAAAGCAAAGTAGCTTACCGCGTCTGTCTGTATGTATGTATAAATGCTTAGAACTTTAATACTACACAACAGATTTTGATGCAAGTTTTTTTAATAGACAGAGTGATTCAAGAAGAAGGTTTATAAGTATGTATAATAATTTGTGCAAAAGTTATTCTACGATAAAACACAGTTTTCAAACCGAGAGTGAACAATTTATAATTATAATCACGCTCCATCATAGACTAAATTGTGGCCAAGTGCAAATGAGTTTCATTAAAAAAAACTGTCACTTGTATTGTACTTCACGAATTGAGCTAACAATACAATGAGCGGTGAGTCCCGCCCGCGCCGCCTCACCGACATGTTTATTCAGATGTTAATGTCGTCGTAATATTTTAAATTTATATCCCTATCAGAAGCCTTGTCTCTGGCTGGCTATAGAAGACAGTGCCTAACATAACGACTTTCATAAAATATAATTGAATACAAAAATTTTCCAAATCTATCTATCCGTACAAATTTTGAAAGTTATTTGGTTTCTGGAAATCAGCTTGACTAATTGAATACCGTAGTTATAAAAGTTATCTGTTATTAAATAAAATAGATCAACTATGCAATCCCATTTTATTATTTTTATATTAGTAACGGAATTATTTATTTTAAAATGTAGAAATCAATCACCAATAAAATCACCAATCCAAAACCAACCAAATTTACCAATATGACATATAAATTTTATAAAACGTAGCATGTAGCAAAAATCACTTTAAAAGCTGTGTAACTGTTTAGTCCCGAACGGACGGCCCGTCCAGTTTCTTGAAGATAGTATTTTATATAAACATGAATTACTTTGATTGGTCCATTCCACCTCTAATTTGTTACGATATGACGCGCTTTATTTATACCCGGGACCCAAATTCGATGGAAAAATGATTTTAATCCCGTAAGTTACGACTTTCAATTTAAGTTTGATTTTTTTTAGAGTTGCAGGTTAGGTTTCATCTTTACATAAGATCAAATTTTTTTTTTTATCTTGTGTATATGCAAACACTTGTAAGAAGCACATATTATTAATATTCTGCATGGCTATTAGTACTTATTGACGCCAATAATTCAGTCAATATTTTCATTTAAACACATTTTAAAATTACACGAAAATGATACCATACGATTCAGTCTTAATTTTTATACCACCAAACCCTTATTAGTAAATTAATAAAAAATGAGTCTTTCAACCATTCCAATCAACTAACACAACAAATTAAGTTGATTTTGTGATAATAACAAACCAGTTACTCGTATGTTATTGGTTAAAGTGTCGATGGTTGATAGGCCCTTCTAACTATAGTTATATGTAACTATAACGGAGTATATGGCCCTTAAACGATCGATTACTGAGGAGATAAAATTTGTTATAAAACGATTTTCTATTGACCAATGAGATCTATCAGCGGGTTGTAAAGTTTAATTGATTGTTAGGGTATAAAGAGAAAGGGTCGATGTTGTAGACAATTGATTGAAAGGATTGTTGGTGTGTTGTTTTATGTTGTATATAACTTATAAATCAGGGATCCGTGTCATACACATTAGATCCTGGACGGACAGACCGCGTCCATAAGCAATAAATTAAACTTACCTCGAACAAACTTATTATGCTTGGACATAAGTTGAAATGATAAAGTAAGGAGCTACAATAATTTGGTCAGCAAAATAATGTTCTTGTATATCGTATAAATTGGGGTTAGCTTCTATATCAACTAGAAAAATATTTGAATAATAAACGGATCACTTGCCAGTTTTTCTGATTGTACAAAATAAGTAGGTATTTTGAAACTAAAACAAACAAATGCTAGTTTTTTGTTCTGTTATGTTAACATTATTGCTAACAGAGTTTAGCTACTCAATGCGAGCGTACCCATTGTATGTCTATGTATTTACCTGCTAATCAATCTGTAAAATAGCTTACCAAAAACTATATCCTTAAACTGACCATGTGACTATCCCGATATAAGTTGTGATAATTTAGTAAGTAATAAATTGTCCTCACAGACAGGCTTCTATGACGGTCACACCACATCACCCTGGCCAGGGATATAAAATTAAATTAGTTATTTGACTATTTTGGGACTATTCCAGTGGTTAAATGAAACTAGTTGACACGTATATTCAAGGAAACGTTTCGAGTCTTGTGTAATTCATGTTAAATTTAAATTAACTAAATCAAATCCTAATTATATTTAGATGTGGAAGAGAACAACAGATTTATTTCTTATTTAATAATATAAGCCATTTTAAAAATAATAATTTTAGTACTATTAGTTTAAATATTAGTTTATTGTTTTTTATGCCTTCAAATGAGAAGTGTTAATTTTTTTAAAACGTGATACTAAATATTTCTATTTATAGTAAAAAAATTGGATACGATAAATCATCATTACAAGAACTGACATCACATACCGCATACCTCCAGAATAAGTCCCTTCATTTTACTACCACTAGAAGCAATATATCGTCTAATATGTCCGTTTGTAGAATTTTAAAACTTTTGAGACGTTTTTTCTAAGTTTTACGATTGAAGGCGGAGCTTTGACGTCTGATTGATCTGATGGATCGAATCGCGGTTATTTATGTATATGGTTATTTATATAGTTATTTACTTTGATAAAGCAGTAGTGGTCGTAAAAGTTTTGATATAGCTTGTTAGATATTATGTAAATTGAATTGAATGGGCTGTGGAATTTTCGGTGGAATGTTATTAGCGTATAGCCATATTTATTGTATTATTAACATAAAATATGTGTATCTCATAAAAACGTAACACGCTTGTTGGAGAGTAACTCTGGTGTAGAGAATTTTCAAACCACTTCAGGGGCCTGTATAATGGTTTCAATTGCATGAAATATTACAAAAAGCTGGACCCAACAAGATATTTAAGTATACTATTTTATAATTGTTTTAAAACAGTACAAACTTACACAAAACGATCGAATGGAATGCTGGCTTATTCTTGCGTGCAATCCATTTTTTTTTTACATATTACGAACATTAACAAATACGTACATATTTTACGTCTAAGTGCTTTCAAGCATTATGATATACTTAAGTATTTATTATTATCCAGGTTAGTTGCTTACCATTATAAACCTGCGATGAATAAATAACAAGTAAATCTGCCTAAATGTGGACTAAAATATAAATTAACATGAAAAACGTTGACTTGTAACAAATTGTAGATACGCACCGCTGGTTCTAATTCGTTACTTGTACGAAAAGATCATCACTCCACAGATTCCACATTTGTTTTTGTTAAATTCTTACTTGAGTGTGATGGTATTAAAATCTAAATATTTGAAACGCACATAATCAAAACGACAATGCAGATGAATAATTAAATAAATACATTCGTTGTTAGACGTTTAAAGGACAGCTTGTTAGATTTATATTTATATAATATTGTACTTATTTGTATGTAAGTTTATAGTATGTTGTACTTATTTATATGTAAGTTTATAGTAGTTATTTCTGTAGTATTAGCACATAGTATATTTTTATATATTACGTAGTATAATATACATATGTAAGTATGGGTTTGAGTACTTTATTATAATTTTAAATGTTTATGTTTATTGTTTAAGATTTGATAGTCAAATTTCATGTGCTTGTTATTGTACACCCCGTCTAGTTTTTTTTAATATTTTCCTCTCCATCCTACGGTTGCCTGGAAGAGATCGCTTTTAGCGATAAGGCCGCCATTTGTAGCATTAGTTTTAATTATTTTTTTTCCGTTTTGTATTATGTTTTTTATGTGAGTGTCCAATAAAGTATCTATCTATCTATCTATCTTGTTGTACACAAGTATTCAACACTGTTACCTACGTTAATCAAGAATAAAAAGTACCAATGAACGTCGTAACTAATTACAGTTGCAGGCTCGTATGTAGCTTAAAATTCAGTAGTTGCGTTATGTTAAAAATCGCACTTTTTTTTCAGACGTTGTTTACAGTATCTATATAGACGTAACCAGTGGCGCCATGTATTAGTACAATTTATGTCGCACAGTGCACAGTAAACCAAGTCGGAGTTACGGAGTTATGCTTTTGAAATCTCATTTGGAAAGATAAAATACTGACTGACAACCGAGAGAGGTTTATGCTACTGTGGCCTAATATATAGCAACATTTTTATTATGGTTTTATGATTTTGTAAATGGATGTGTATATCATTTGATGTTGAACGCGAGCTTTGATGAACTAAGTCTATTTAATGTTAGACTTTGTTGAAATTGGTCACTTTTGAAATAGGAAGTGACTGAAAAACCCTGTTACCTATATGTTTTAACAAGCTGTGCGCGCGACTTCGTCCGCGTGGAAAAGTTATTTTGGGCATCGTATTTATTTTTGCAAACTACCTCTTCAGCTTTATTAATTATAGCTGTTACCCAAGACTTGAACCGTTTTCGCAGCTCACGCAACGGAAGCCCTCAAAGATGAATAATTTTACCCGTTTTTTCCACATTTTCCATTGTTTCTTCGCTCCTATTGGTTGCAGCGTGATGTTACATAGCCTAAAGCCTTCTACGATAAATGGTCTATTCAACACAAAAATAATTTTATTTAATTCGCACCTGAGATTAGCGCGTTCAAACAAACAGTCAAACAAACAAACAAACAAACTCTTCAGCTTTATAATATTATAGTATAGATAGTACTTCTTATACTCTTTCTTTCTTTCTATGGCTACAAAACTTTAGTAAAAAGTACTTTCTACTAGTTAGATAACGCTTATCACATATTGACGGTTACTTAGGTATTGAACAATGACACATAGACAACCACACATCATTTATAAGGAAACATAAATTACAACTAATCAGAGACACTCATCACAACCTTACAAAACTCGTAAAAATATAATTTGTCATAAAGTTACTAATACTTACATGACTAATATCTACGCAATTTCCTGACTGAGTTTGAAAGCTATCTCCTAGCTATAAAATATAAGCATCTACTGCTGATGTAATGTTGATATCCTCATGCTACCGAGAATCAGCTATTTCTATTTGCAATTAATTTAAACTGAGGAAAACTGGGATTCCCACGTGACAAGCCGTGTTTCTGAGTAGACGTGGATGTAAGCGGGTACATATCTATTTGACCTTTTGCCGGATAATATTTTTGTTGTTATCAAGAAAATGCTTTCTTTGCATTTCTGTTTCTTTTATAAAATATTAAATTGACATACAGCAATGTCTTGCTGACAAATAGATTTACAAGAACGATGTGCAAATTTCAAAAAAACATGGTCTTGCCGAAATTTCCTTAAACTTAGTTTACTCTCAAGACCAAAATAATCTGTTACTTGCATGAGAAGTTCTTTCTTAAATACTGTGTATTTTTGTAAAAATAGGTTAGTGAAGTCTTTATCTATTAAATATATAATAAGGGTATATCTATTTGACCTTTTGCCGGATAATATTTTTGTTGTTATCAAGAAAATGCTTTCTTTGCATTTCTGTTTCTTTTATAAAATATTAAATTGACATACAGCAATGTCTTGCTGACAAATAGATTTACAAGAACGATGTGCAAATTTCAAAAAAACATGGTCTTGCCGAAATTTTCTTAAACTTAGTTTACTCTCAAGACCAAAATAATCTGTTACTTGCATGAGAAGTTCTTTCTTAAATACTGTGTATTTTTGTAAAAATAGGTTAGTGAAGTCTTTATCAATCACTTATTTTCAATACTACGAAAAATAATATCTATTTGTTTTAATTTCATGCACAAACGCAGTCAGTGTATTTATTTATTTATTTATTATTTATTTATTTCTAGCGCCGTCTCACGTCAGTGCCTCCGCTCGTAGCGTCGGGGCTGCAGCACTACAGGCCCAACTCGGGAAACAACGAAAATACTCGCAGATTAGCGCAAATTACGAATTTTTTGCGCTATCTGTTGAGACTTTGGGCCCGTGGTCTCCGGACACAAAATTATTTGTTAAACAGATTAGCAAACGTTTGGTCCTTGCCACAGGAGATCTCAGGGCTGGCAGCTATTTTTCTCAACGATTGAGTCTTTCTATTCAAAGAGGAAATACTGCCAGCATCCTGGGATCCCTGCCGCACAGCGACAACATGGACGGTGTGCTGAATTTTTTGTAAATATCTGTTTGTTTTTTGTTAATTTTTCTGTATGTTTAAGTCTTTTTTGTATATACTTGTGAAATATATGTAAATATTAGTTAGTTATTGGCAATAAATAAAAGTGTAACGCAGTCAAGGAAAACCTTGATTTTATGATATATTATGTAAGAAGAATGAAACTCTGGAGAAATATATAGTGTTTTTCCGCTGCGACTAATCCTTAACCGGTTCTGATACATAATATGTACGTAGAAGTATAGGATCGCCAAAGTGTTATAACTATGCATTCATAAGATACTCGTGATATCCTCGTTAAAAGGTAACCGATGTCGCGTCACTGGTTGAACGACGACGCGACACGACACAACAGCTGTGCGACTAAAAATACTCCAAGATTCCGCGTTTTTCACTGTCCGAGCGCGCATCAATTCCTGTCCGCATTTGTATACTAATGACAGATGTTTACGCCTTTGACAACTAGATGTTCTGCGAGCTGTAGACCTCTCTCAAACTTGGTTCCAAAAAAAATGGGGCGCCAATTTATTCTTGTTTCTGTGGTCAAATGAGATTGCATGCGATTATGTCGATGTTCAGATATTATCTCTCATTGTTTTCTTTACTACAGACACCGTAGGTCCTATATATATGACTACTTCTTGAAATAATATGAATTAATAGCAAAAAAAAAAACTTTTCTGGCTGTTTTATGGTTTAAGAATCATATCGCAGCACTATAAAACAAATGAAATCTGTTGATACAGGTGACATTTTCTCACTTCATTTGCTCCGCCAGTAGATTCTTCACCATTATAATTCTTATTCCTGGACTGACTGGATTAGAACAAATGCTAGTGTATATGTATGAAGGTAGCAAGTTAGCGTGTACTTGTCACTTCAGTAATGACAGCTGTAGTTGGATCGCCCTTTGAGATGGACGCTTTTAGAAATCTAGACTAGGCTGGTACTGGCGTCTAAGATTTGATGAAAATATTTGTTTATATTTTTATTTTATTTGATAAAAATTGATTGCTTATTGTTATAAGAAGGATAATTAAGGTATGGACAACATTGGGAATGAATACTACTCATTGTTATATTATGTTTTATTAATGTTTCATATTTGAAATTTGATGTTCAGTAAGAATTAAAATTAAGTAAGATTCAATATTAGACTTATTTGGGATGGGCCTTGCTTGACTACATTAACATAAACATTTTTGGTTTGATACCGTTACTTCAAATATGTAGTACTTATGTTATTATTTACTGGTAACATATCTACCTTATAGTTTATTCTTCTTGCAATATTATTATTTTATGAGTAAATCATTTTCAGAGTTGTTCTGTCACGTAGTTCGGACAGAGGTGCGCGCGCGCAGACGTGTGATACATCGTTCGGTATTAGCGCGGGATATAATGCGAGACGCCATTTTGATTGTCTCTAGGGTTGGATCATTCAGAGATTAATGAAATTTTAAACTTGTAAGTATAAGAAAATATATTTATAGGTTTTTGATTAAAAGTATAATGATTAAAATAAATCAAGACTATGATAAAACAAGTACATATACAACTGAGATTTTATTTATTCCACATACATATATGAAAAACTTACAAGAAATATACATTAAAATGCGTATAAAATACATTTAAACAAAAGATACTCCATTAAATACTTATTTCTTTTAGATAAGGATGATTAAAATGAATATATGCTAAATTTTATCATAATTACCAGTCATATTATACATTGTAAGGGTCACTGACCTGGGTTATCAAATGTTGTACTACAGCCTTAATTAACGAAAACCTACTATTTACGCGTGCATCCAGCCTATTTCCGGCTTACGGACACGCTACATTATGTGTAAAATATGTAGTATCCACGTAAAAACTTCATATACTTATAAATAAAAAAATTGCTATTTATAATCTGTAGATCACCATAGCTACATACACCCACCTACTCTCTACTACGTATCTTCAACAAATCAACTATTTCTAATCCATGTCAGCCCTAAACTAATCACCGAGACACTTCACCTCTGCGACACTTGCATTCACCAATCAGGTCTATCGCTGTCTTGAGGAGGTTACGACAGGGCACGGAAACATAGTGGGAAAGATATTGTTTTACCGAGGCTTGAAAAGAAAACTAATCAAAAGGCAAAAATGTTAAATGTGTTAGTAACACTTTCTAACGTTTCATATGTTTTCATATTTTTTTATTACTTATTATGTTAAGTATTTCGTGATTTTGAATAAACCTGCGACCGATCACGATCGGCTTTTGTTTGAAATGACTTCATTTAAACCATAATTGCAATTTTAGTGTTGTTTATCCAGACACACACTCACTTTGAAGATAGCTAGATTGAACTTCTCAGTAACCCCTGCTCTTTCTGTCTATTTTCGCGCAACTGTCGCCGCTCTGATACTCCTGTAATTTGCACTTTTTACTGACAGTTGACAAGCGACATGGAAGAGGAATATCTCGTGTCATTTCTAATGTCATTCGTGGGAGAATAGATGCCCCGATGACGGTCCGACGGAGAATAATTAGTCGACAGTGCAGACGGGTGGTGCTAGCTTCTACTAGTGTAGCTTTGATGCAATCTTGAAGGTGGTCTGTTGTAAATTTGTAGATATGTAGGCATTTAATTTTCTGTTGTATTGTTGTGGTTAATTTTTTGATTTTATTGTATTTACTGTAATGTAAAAAACAATATTTACCAACAATGGAAGCAATATATATGAATACGGTAAAGTTATGTTCTGCCAAGAAAATGCATTAAATTTTAAACATTATTTTATAAGAATTTGTAACAAACGCCTAGTTTCATGTTTCCGTTTAATTTGTAAGAGGTAGGATACGTTTGAAATGCATGGTTTACCAAAACCCTAAAATCCTAAATAACACGGGTCTAGACCTAGACTATTGAAAATAGTACAATCCTCTCAGATTGTGCTACTCTGAATGCATTGTACAATTGAATAATTAGGAGCGTCATATGGCCGCTGGCATGCTGACAACAAGATTATGATTCCCAGACATCACATAAATATACATAAATAATCACAAGCGTGGATAATAGACAGAATATACAAGATACATATTGATGTTTCCTTTTGATGTCAGTCGATAAATCGTGTGAAGTTTTGTAATAATTTGCGAGACGTCCGCCTTCTCGTAATTTAGTGATGTTCTGTAGATGAGATGACGTGTTATGGATGCTCGGCATTTTGATGGAAGTTGAAATGGTAACCCTAGTGACAATTATGAAACTACGTTCTTGTGAAGTCTTTGATATAACACGAAATTGCATGAAATATTGCATCATTTTTATTCATGTAACTGGGAGTTACTATTAAATGTTTGTTTTCAATTGTTGAAAAACTTGAGCGCTGATATAACTTATTTTTTTTTTGTAAAAATATACATCATAACAACACAACACAGCTAAAGAAATAAATTAATCACAAAACATATCCCACAATACCAATAAAGCAAGCCCCGAATCTCTCAAAATAAAACACGATCCACAACACATAACACTAAATCATAATAATGACAAGAGCCAAAAAAAGTATCAAAGAGTGACCGCTGAGACGGCCCAAATCTGAAGGAAATGGCTTGGAATCTATAAATCCGTGGTGGCTGGTAACACCGTCACAAACATGTCACAAACGGTCATAAAATGTCCGAGAATGTATCCTACGGATAGTTTATTAGGAATAATACAATGAAAGGCAGAAATATGTCGGTGGTAATGGCGACTGATGGGACGGAGCTGGGATCTTTGAGATAGGAGAGAGATGTTGAAAAACTGACTGGAACTGATCTTACTTGTATTGTTTATTAAATTAATGTTCGATTGAGTTTGTGTGTGATTTTGTGTAATAAATATTGGGTGGCTTTTGTAACAAAAAATAAGTGTGCGTACCGTACCATAGGTACATACTTTATACGTATGTAAGTTGATTATGATGGAATGAAATGTTTCACATAAGAATTTCGTTGTAGAAATCCGAAAATTAAAACTGAAAAAACTACGTCATACTTTAAATTAGTTTGTATCAGATATGTTTTTCACTAATATTACTTGACTTCAACACTCTTAGATGAATAAATAGTTTGTGAACTGTTATAAAGTTACTCCAGTATTTTCTTCAAGAAAAAAAAGTATTCTTGACTTTTTGGAATTGTTTATGAACGACGTTACTTTTAATGAAAGTTCGTAGTTTATGAATGGAAACAAAAAAATATGGAGTGATTAATTTTACTATTCGAATGAAATTGTTACAGCCTATCTGATGTAAATCTATACATATAATATTATAAAGCTGAAGAGTTTGTTTGTTTGTTTGTTTGAACGCGCTAATCTCAGGAACTACTGGTGCAAATTGAAAAATTCTTTTTGTGTTTAGTAGACCATTTATTGAGGAAGGCTTTAGGCTATATAACATCACGCTGCAACTAATAGGAGCTAAGAAATAATGGAAAATGTGGAAAAAACGGGGAAAATTATTCATCTTTGAAGGCTTCCGTTGCGTGCGCTGCGAAAACGGTTCAAGATATCAAAAAAATATGAATCAAAGAATTATTTCTCTTGAAATGATCTAACAAAATGTCTGCAACAGTATATGTCTATCTTTTAAGGTTAACTCAATATACCCGTTTTTATGGTAATAACTATTCCACGCGGACGAAGTCGCGGGAACCAGCTAGTATTATTATAAGAGGCTTAGATAATACCATTTATAAATGAAAATGGTATGGAAATCATTGCGCTGCTAACGTGTAAAAATAATGTAAATTGTGTTTTACTAAAACAGGTTTATCGGCTCAAGATCTTGAAACTAGATTAGATATTAGTAATTCTCAATCGCTTTTTAAGTGATTTTAGAGTACCTATTCCGGATCGACGAAAAAACACTAATGAATCTATATTAAAACAATTTTATTATCGATTTAAAATGGTTTTAATGCATATTTAAACACATAATACGAAAATGTTTATCAACCTGAATTTATATGTTATATAAAAAAACCTATGATAGTGTTAATTAAGATTACCTTTAAACCCAAACAATTACTTGTGACCTACATATTTGCATGAGATTATTACTTTTTAATTATTTAAACATTATCATTTAACGATTATTTGTACGTTAATCGGGGTTAAACTGTTGAAAAATATTACTTTTCTGATGATTTTGTGTTTTTTTTTTGATGTGTTTGGAATTTAAACTCGCGTTGAAATCTTTTGGTTGACGAAATTAATGACAGCAGCATTACGTATAATCTGATATTATCTTGTTCCTCAGATTAAATTCTTATTATTATCTCAATACTAAATTAACTAGACAAATTAATATGTATGTGTAAGTTACAATCGAGAGTCTAGACGAAATGTAACAAAAAAAACATTTAAACAATACTTTATACGTAGGTACTAGCGTTTAAAGTTTTGAAAACCAAGAATTTTATTTAATATTTTATAAATTTATAATTTATTTTTTATTATTTATAACTGCTTTCGCAATGAAATTGATGTTTTAACAAATGTTTGTGATTATTACTACTACTGCGACTTGAAAATAATATTAGTCTTAGGTTTTAGAATGCGTTAGAAGGGAATAGAACGCTGACTATAACTTTTCATTTTTATTATTTACTAAATTCATTTTTCTAGAATGGACATCATATCAATAATCTTAATTTTAATAAATTTCTACTCATCGTAATACTCGTATTTCATAATAAAAAAAAAAACAAATTGTTTTGTTTGTCTGATTTTTCATCATTGTAATTTTTGGTACGGTGATAGTATATACTCGTATATTGGTTCTTAGAGTGTCATTCACGGACATCTACAAGTAATACATATTATTATAATATTCTATGGTAATTCATAAAATAACCTCCTTAAATCTGAACTCAATCAAAACAATACCAGAGTCTTGTAAAGTCGATCCATCAGAAGCGGCCGCAGCTCTAAATAATGTACAGTCGGCACAAAACTCATTAGCCTCATCGGCCGGTTGATAAATATAAATCGGCACAATTACCGGTGATTTATTCCCGGGCGAGGGATTAAACTCGCCGATTAATACGGACATCTGCGGCCATCTATTCAAGGCGACCTTTAACTTTTCTCCGTGACTGTACTTATCGGAGCTGATTGTGACCGTTTAGGCAGTAGGCCATGTTGGGAACAAGATAATAGAACACTCACCATACATAATCATTTATAATCTAATTACTTGGTGTGCTCATATGAAACATAATCATAAATTTCGATCAATCTACTCTTATCGACTAAAGAGTATGTAATATTATAGTTTGAGATTTGCATTCTTTAACTGAAATCCCATATAATGTTTTTTTTAAATAGCCGTCTTTATTTGGACTGGTAATGGTAATTTTATTGCCTTTAACATAAAATTACTGAACATAGTTAAGTAAAGTTGTATGCAATTTCTCATAATAAAACCGCTAAATTACGCTTTTCATTTTATGAACATCTCATACTGCTTTAACAGCGTGAGAAGTTATCGCAAGAACCTCCTAATGCTGTCATTAGTATCGATAGTTGGGACTGGCTAGTCTGTCGAGATTTGAACACCACTATAAGGATACTTATAGTATTAGTTCGTTTCATGTAACGAAATATATTTAGCTAAAACCAAAGTCTTCCGTAACGTATGTACTCGAACATATATGTCAAGGGCTTATCTGCTTGATTTTAGCCTGATTGTGAAGTAAGATAAAGCTGGCTGAAAGTGATGATTGTTGTATAGTTAGTAAGTATGTGCATACATATGTATGAATGAATGTATGTTTTGTATGAGTGAGTCAGTCATACAAGCAGTTACAATGAGTTGGATAGACTAGGTGTATCGCAACACCCGTGGGTGGACAGAACAGGGAAACTACTGAGAAACTTACGATGATTACAGTTTAGTATTTGATATCGCTTAGGGGCCGTCCATTAATCACGTGATGTTATTTTGGCATTTTTTAACCCCCCCTCACCTGTGGTGATACATGGTGAGGTTTCAGACTAGCCCACCCTCCCCCCGATATATCACGTGTATTTTTAGACCTACAATGAATCTTAATTTTTTACTTTTATTGAAATTAAATACTTATTACAATAATACCTAGCGGAACAGAAAGATTACAGGACTTGCAGGTTGTTTTTGCTTTTCGTTTGAATATCACGCGTTAGTCGAAAAAATTAATACACGTGATTTGTTACTACACCCCCCTTCCCCCCTCGTGATCTTTCGTGATTTTATTATGGACCCCTCCCCCCTTTAGAGCATCACGTGATTAATGGACGGCCCCTTAACAATATAAAATAAAACAAATAAGCTGAACTAAAATCAATTTTAACGGGTTGACCGGAAAGCATAGTAAAAAGAAAATTTCCTATTGGTACTACTGATGGCTGTAAGCTGATGTTATACAAAAGTCAAACAGACGAGATCAGCTAGTAATACCTATTGCTTGCTTTTACAAGTTCTTTTATTGTTAACAAGTTTGATTAACATCTAATAACACTATACTCCACTCCACTGTATTCCATGTCCATTGTCCGTGAAATTCGTCCTTCATCATAGTGACCTCTCGCGACATTTTGTGCATTTTATCATTATTTTGTTTTGTTCCTTCAACTTTTGCTGCACTAAAATTTACCGCGGAAATTGCTGTGAATGTCGTAATTTTTGTCGTTTTGCTGTTGATGCAATTTGAGCGCTTCTGGCAGTTTGGGCTAAATGTTAGAGACCCAAAATTATGTAGGGAAATATCATTCACTTTACTTTCAAACGACATTTGTTTTCATGGTATTAAAAGTATGTATTTTTGAGAAAGAAATAAGATTTTAAGAAGCTAATTTATAAATTTTTCGATGATTAAGGCAATTACCTACATAAATTTTGAAGTCAGTACTAATTGTAGGTAGATGGAAAATTATCAAACTTGCCAAATATTACGTTATTTGAAGGATAGATAGATAGAACATTTTTTACCGCATCACACGATAATAATTACAAAGAAAGAAGAAAAAAAAAACTTATACTAGTGCCACAAGTGGCGGCCTTATTGCTAAAAGCAATCTCTTCCAGGCAACCATTGGATGGAGAGGAATAAATAAGAGATAACAGAGGACGTGGTATACGTGGTGGTGGACGTGGTGGTGGTGGAAGGATATGCAGTCTGTATACATATGTAACACTCCAAGCTAGATCTTCAGTATTCTTATTACCCATGTTACTTTGCTGAGAGCTCGATAAATCTCGGTGCCCGACATTGTATACTACCACATACACACACACATACATACATACATACATATGTACATAAAGGCTAGATAGTTTGTCTGCAGAGGCAGGATTGTGTGTGACAGGAGACACAGTCTGTGTCTTATGATACGAGACTTGCTTGTGGGTGACATAAGATGCACCCGGGGGAACAGAGGAAGGTAATTGTTTATACTCAATTGTATTTCAAATTATTGTTTTGGCGTTAGTACAGTTTCAGCATATACGAAAAAAATAGAGTATGAAAACGTTATTCAAACCTATTCAATTAGAAAAATGAGTTAACTTATGATTTATTTTGATTTTATCTCGTAAAAACGGTTTTACATTGCCAGAGGGCAGCATATACCTTTTGCACCACATTAAATAAAAGCATCTGCCCATACGATAACATATTGACAGCGAGCTCCATCCAGAAAATCGCTAATTCCATCTAACTCTCTCTAAACGAATCCAGACATTTCAATCCACGCACCAATTAGCCCTTTGCTGAAATTTTAACTCAAAATAGGAATAGTTCCAATGTTTTCTCGGTGAATTTTCGAAGGTAGACAATCCAAGAGTGGATGTACCTGTATCTCTATTTTTGTCGCGCGTTGTCAATAAGTAATGCCCACCGGTCAATGTCTGAGAGCTAATGTGTGTTGATCGTGGTAAGGCTTTTGTTATGTTGCGAGGGAAGGGGGTACTAGTTGTTGATAAAAAGAGTTGTTTATGAACGGAATGGGTTCGCACTTGACCGTATTTTGCCTGATGATAAGCGATCATTATGATCAATACGATGGATAAAAATAAAGTAAGGCTATGCGTGATACCTTATTACTCTAATACATGTATTTTTCTTATGAGGCCTGGATAAGATAAAATGTTTTGTATTTGATTTTAATTTGAGCAGGTTAAGTCCACATTTTTGTATGATAATCACAAAAAAACACACTAGGTTATTAACAGGTTTTAATTGGTCATAAATTTTAAAGTTCTAAAACAATATATAAAGAAACGTAATTTGTAGTTGACCAGTTTATTTAGACATCCAATAGTAGTTCCACTCTCGAAGTCGTATGTAACAGATCCAGGCTACAATTACAGAAATAACTGGAATAGACTTGATTGGCTCGAACAAACTCAAAAGATAGTATTGTGACTCCAATCTAATTCCATTCTCTTTCTAATGTACTCTGTCGATGTGTGGACAGCCAACGTGGGTTTTATTCAGGATGAAACTTTGGATTTATTTATATTCGGATACTTTGTGAACATATCATTATTTTATCTAAATATACATATATAAAATTCAAAGGGGAGATTGACATAGTGATCTATCAACGCACAGTCCTAACCACTGGACGGATCGGGCTACAATTTAGCATGCAGGTAGATGTTATGACGTAGGCATCCGCTAAGACAGGATTTTCGGAAATGCCTTTTTATGTGGTAAAATAGGGATGCAAATTTTACTTCATAAGGCGAGCGAAGCCGCGGGCACCCACTAGTTATTGAGTAATACTACAAACATTAGAGTTCTTTAATAAGACATATTTTATTATCATATTTTAAAATAGAAACCCCACTACATAAAGTGGTGGCAAAATTCTAAACTTAAATGTCTAAAAAAAACTGGGAGTGCTCATTAAAATTTCTTAACGAAATGCGATACCTTGTTAAAATAACAATAGAAACTTTATTGTTATTGGCCAATTATGTCTGATTTTAATTTAACACAGCGACTTTTTACAAAACCAATCTATAAAATAGCTAACGAAATAATTTTCTATGACAAATGTTATGTTCTTCATAACGAGATCTCAGTCTAAGAAACAAATAACTAATTAAAATAGTCGAATGACATAAAACCCATATTGTTTTTACATGGACAGATATAAAATAACACTCCATCACAAACTATTTAATATTTTAATGGTTTTAAATGCAATAAACCCCCAACTTAGACAACATAACGCGATTTTCGACATACTACCGACATCATAACTGTTTTACAAACATTTAGACACTTAAATTGTTAATTTATATATGTAGGCGTTTGTATGAATATTTATATGAGTAATACAAAGCTTAATTTATAATTTTAACGACCACAATTTATAGGTGAGAGGTCAGAATTTTAAAGACAATGTGGCATCGTCGTTAACAGAGGAATGCGGAAAATAAATGTTGATGAAACCCTTTTACTGGATAACATGATGTTTTAAAACTAATAAAAAGTATATTTAGTACTCTGTATTCTGTGGGCTAAAGTGTCTGGTCAAAGGTCAAATGACTACAACATTATTAGATGATAGCTACACATGTAACTTAACTTGACTGGCCTGTTAGCTTAGTTGGTAGTGGCTCTGCCTTCTAATCTAGGGGTTGCGGGTTCGATTCCCGCGTGACACAAATATTTATGAACTTTAAAATTTATAAGTACTTGTGTTGAGTCTGGTCGTTTGTATGTATAATAAGTATGTATTTACAAAAGAAAAGTACATAAGTATTATAATCCGTTATCTAGTACCCACGACACAAGCGTTTGCTTAGTGTGGGGCTAGATGGCGCTGTCTGCAATGTCCGTGAATATATTTGTCCGTGAATATATCCGTGAATATATATATGTAAGAAGTTTTATGGCGATTTTTTGAGACGGCTACTTTCATATTGGTACTGGCACGCTTAAGTTACAAATGACAATTTTTGTGGCATTCGATTTTTGTCTGTTACGTTTTATCTCTAACTTGTGTGTCACTATAAAAAAACTGAGTATTTCATCTTGCAAAATTGAAGCAAAAAAAGAAATAAACATAATTTAAAAAAAAACATAAATTATTTTCAGTAATTATAGTTAAGAACTAAAACACCTTTATAATTTGATTAAAATTGCCGAGTTTAATATTGAATACAAACCGAAGTACTGACTTGCATAACTGACTGCAATTAAGTACATGCCAGTGTATTTGTCACAGACGAGCTCAAGTTTCGCGGCTTCACTGACATTCTGACAGATAGTAGTACTAGTGTCAAGTACTGTCTCTAGTCTGTGACATTTGTTCTTATGTAACTAGCAACTATTGAAATTGAATACTGAGTTTTTATTTCTCAGGATCAAAACTATTGAAATTGAATACTAAGTTTTCATTTCTCAGGAGAATGTTGTTGTTTTTCCCATTGATACAAAATCCTGTTAGTTATATAAGTAAGGTCAAATATTAATTTGTTTTGTTTCGTTGATCTCGTACCTTATCATTATATGATATTTGTTTGATATTATATCATATTAATTATGTACCTAGCTATTATTTAATTCCTTCTAATTGCCTTCTAATCTAGGGGTTGCGGGTTCGATTCCGACATGACACAAGTAGTTATGCGTATTAAAATTTGTAATTACTTGTGTTGAGTCTGGTCGTTTGTATGTATATTAAGTATGTATTTACAAAAGAAAAGTATATAAGTATTATATCCGTTATCTAGTACCCACGACACAAGCGTTTGCTTAGTGTGGGGCTAGATGGCGCTGTGTGCAATGTCCCGGAATATTTATTTATTATTTATTTATTTATTTAATTTTTCACAAAGAAAAATCTTTTGTATTATATTTGTATTCTTATCAGAGATTGAATTAAAAAACCAGTAAGTAGTACATATTTTGAGTCAAATAACACATAAAAACCGACAAATGAATATAATTTACGACTAAAATCTAAGTACTGAAGGCGTGGATTAAATATTGTCACAGTAAACACAAAACAGAGTACAGAAGTCCTATACAAAAAAACAATTATGCAGTGCACCGGAAATGACAAGAATTGTTCAAGACATGAGAGACTTGGCTCTCTGGTACTCTTCTGTGACAGACTCATTTTGGGAGAAATGCGTCGATTTAAGTGGCCTATGATAGTTTTGTTTGAGATAATGTGTATTAGAATATTTTATCATATTTTGTTATATTTCGCATGCAAGTATGATAACTGGCAGCGAATTGTAATACATGAATCTATACTATGTAATTTTGCACCTATGTAATTTTAAATATTATTTGTTATTCGACATGCTCGTAAAAATAATACTAAATTGTGATTTATATCTGTTACAGGTAAGTAAAAAGTTATCCTGTCAATGTCCAGAAAAAAACCATAAAGTTTTTTGGTGAGTTACAAATCACATTAACTCCATTTTTATACACATAAAAAGTACCAACATCCTTAAATGCAGCATTAAATCAAACTTGAATAGAAAGTGACAAGTTTACAGCCACTTAACTAACCACACACGAAACAATTAAAATTGCGTTAAAGATCAAAAGAGCCGCCGTTTAAAAGCCCTCCGAGAGACCTGATAAAGTCACTTTTAACATAAAACTATAATCGTATATTTTAGGCAATAAAAATTTATTGAGTTTAAATATTTTCACTTGGCGATGGGCGGTTTTTAAGCCGGTACTGCGGCAACGTACAGAACAGAAGCAGAATATCATCTCTAACTAATTGCGATTTGTCTCGTTATAGTTACTTATTTTTAAATGTTCATAAAATTATTTTTAATAAAAAATAAACCAAATATTTTTCTTGCATTCTCACCTGAGATTCCAATACTATGTTTTGTTAGAGAATTTCATGTTTATAATTGTAAAAGAAAACTTAAAACATATATATGAAGTTTTATAGTTAATAGTTATCTGAAAATGGCTTGACATTTTTTTTTATTAATCATTCAAAATAAACACTAACCTAAGTTCTCTCTTGAGTCGCATTTCGTCATGAATGAGGGTTGTGACTCCATCGCAAAATTAATTTGTTAGTGGAGTTCTCTTGGGCAGATATATCGTGGTGGGCGCCCAAGGAACGAAAATAAGTTAAAGCTTGTATAAAAATGTGATGATGTAACACTTTAATAGTTGCTCACCGAAAGGTAGACTTGTGGAGAACTATTTACTTACTAATATATTTATATTTTATACCATCTGTCAATACCCATAAGTGCAATAAATGATTTTGATTTTAATAAATTGAAAGTTATCTTACTGCTGTTCACTTATAGTATCCTGTAAAGTTGCTCGTAAACTGTACATAAAAAGGTAATGGCGGGTGACAGATGCGAGCGGGGGCTGCGCGTGCGCATCACAGAGTAATATTGCACAGTACTACTACTTGGACTTGTTTTATATTAGGGATATGTATGTGCTATATGAAAAAGAAGCCATAAATCATGGCATAATACTGATAAAATTAATGATTTATAGTTTTTTTTATACATTTTTAGAATGGTTTAGCTGTACTGTTGGAAATAAATGAAATAAGATAAGATAAAGATAACTCTATTAAGGAAATCTTAGGTATTAGTATAATTTTGTTCGCTACACTCCATAGGATGATATTTGATGAGTTATCTGTCATAAAAGAAATAAACAAAAGACAAACGCAAATATTGGTAAATTTACAAGTCTTAACTACACCTATAGTTATACACTAACACGGCATGCAGGCAGGTGTTGTAAGTAATTACTAGTGTATGAAATAATGCTCGATTAGTAACTGACTTGATAACAATATAATTGAGGTGGTTTAGCTAGCATGATAAAATATTGTAGTCGTTTGTTACATTTACATTTATACATAAATACATAGTATATGTTAACGTAGTTTGAAAGGATTTTTATTCGGATTATATTAGTTTGTTTTTAGAGTCTACAAACTAGGACTCAGATGTATTTCCAGCATAATTGAAGACTTATTTAGCTTTCACTTAATAACGATACTGTATTGATACAAAAAAAAACATTTATTTAGTGAAACTATTTATTATTGATTTATTTAGTTATACGAACGGTCCTACTCGAAAATTGTTACTTTAAATTAAATCGATAATACTATCGGAAGTGTCATCTTAATTCATAAAAAAGTATAAATAAGTGTGTAAAGCGAGTAGGAACACATTAATGAGAGTCCAATCTCCATCCATCCCGCCATTAGAAGAAGGATATCGATCGTTAAAACGTCCCATAACTCACAGCAGTGGTATCGCAGGGGCTGGCAGCCATATTGTAACCACTTCTTCAATGCCATTTCTATATCTCTGCAATGAATCAACAAAAACAGCTATATATTCACGATCGACGCCGATTGATGGTATCTCATCACACACACAATGAGAGCCTGCGCGTGAGTCGAAAGGGCCGTATTTCGAATCCATCACGCTGTCAGTTAAAAAAGCGATGCGCCGCGCACCAATCAGCGGGCGGCGTTTGAATAATTGTTCGTTTGGCCGCGGCCAATCGCGTGCCCGCGAGCAGTTCTTATTTCGAATGATTAATGTGTGGTAGAGACGTATTGTAGATGATTTGTTCGAGTGACGCTGGGATTTACAACCAGTGTCGTGTGGAGCGCCGTGAGGGATGGACCGAGTATATCATTACTGGTTCATTCCGAGGATATGGAAAATGGCTGTCGCTGTTGCACCGACCAATGCACGAGTATTCTCATTATTAAGGTTTGATATCTTACATACTTTGTAGTTTATATATTTATCTATATTTAAATTCTCCTTTGCGTATAAAAGAGAGCAGAAAAAAATCGAATTAATCAATTTATGAACCTGTCTATGTGGCTTCTTCATTAATTGAGGACTGCAGAATCAATATAAATCAAATCAATATTTCAGGACATATCACACAGCGCCATCTAGCCTCATACTAAGCTAACGCTTGTATCATGGGTACTAGATAACGGATATAATACATTATATACATTTATTTTGTAAATACATACTTATTATACATAGAAACGACCAGACTCAACACAAATAATTACAAATTTAAATATTCATAATTACTTGTGTTATGCGGGAATTGAACCCGCATTCCTGGATTAGAAGGCAGAGCCACTACCAACTAAGCTAACAGAGCAGTCAGAGAATTAAATGAATAGTTTAATTACTTTTGTTAGGTATGAAAAATATTGTAAAAAAGCCATTCCAATTCTAATGTACAAAGTAACAACAACAATTGTAAGTCCAAGTACAGACCGTAGGAGTAAATCCCTATTGTAGTGCATAAAGTACGGCTGACGTTGTACGAATATGGACTGAGATAAGGGCTCGGATGTATCGCCTATTTAGTGTTATTTAGAACCGGTGAGGCGATTCAAACGGTCGTGTGAAAATACCTTTATGAGAGTATGTGGACTTTAGGGATGGGAAAGTTATATGGGATTATATCGATAGGCCAAATCAATGATGATGTGTTTTTTGATATTTTATCGTAAAAATAGCAAAGATAACTAGTAAAATCTATTAATATTGATCACAAATTAATGAATACGTGTATGTAGAAAACAGTAAGTATACTAATTACCTGAGTAAATAAGATTAAAAAAGCTATATAAAAATAATCTTACTCGCATGCAAACCTTACATATAAAACCGTTTCATCACCAACAGCGCCCGTCAATCGCCCTAATTAGCCAACTACAACAGAACGGCAACCTAACAAGACATTGCGTTCGAAATTCGAAAATCTAAGGGCCTCCGTCCACTCGCGAGCGTTAATTATCTAATCGCGCACGCAATCGCTTCGACATAATGACGGCAGGAGAGCGCGGGGTGCGGGGTGCGGGAGGGGGGCTGATCGCGGCCGTCCCACATAAATCTGTCAACTGCTGCGCGAGCGCACGGTAACGCACACATCTTGATCTACGGTAGGGACGCGCAACAGTTTTTTTAGTTGTACCCTTTTCCCTTTTTTGAAAGGAATGCGGCTTTTTCTCGTAATTGGCAGGGCTTTGGAAGCTGTGTCGTGATGTTTTTGTGCGGTTATGCTATGAATAAGAATAAGATGCAGTGGAATATTATTTATTGGTGTACATTTCAAGGATATTGCATCACATGATATTTGAATAAAATAACTCGTTATTAATTCATAAATTTGCTTTGAATGCTAACTTAGTTTTTATTATAATCGACCAAAAAACCTATATGCTAGTGATACCTACTCGAGCTTGTCAAGTTTTCAACAGATGTACAAAAATATACATAAGTACCGATAGATTTATGTATGTACATACATACATAGGAGCTTAGATACAATAGTAATAAATATCTTCAAAACATAATAACGCGTTTATTTTAGCGTATATTGTAATAATATCATCCTTCTCTTCATTTTATAATAATAACAAATGGAGCTATCATACGCGACATTCAGCCTATTTTCCGGCACGGAACAAATCGGTTCTCATGTTAATCTTAAAGGTTGACGACATCTGCTATTTGTGTGCGTGCTTCAGACGGAAAAGCTGTTGATTTGTGATTAGAACCCCTGGATTTATGCTGCGATTGAGAGACGCGGGGAAATTCTTTTGTTTAATTCTCTTCAAATTTTATAGTTTCTTTTTCTAACTTTTGTAGTTCGCGTTTTGAAATTCGTAACTTTTTTTTGTTTTATCGTTTGTTTGGACGATTTATTTGGGGTTTAATACTTTTAATGGCGTAATTTGGAGAGTTTATAGCGTGTTGGTGTCGATGTTGTGTCCGGTCGATTAATGTGATCTAATTCTAAATTTAAACTGTTGGCGATAATAAGAATGCTTAAGATTCTTTTACCATTGCTGTTCATCGGTTATTTTTTCTGTCGTTGATGATTAATTTCACATACTTATGAGATTTAAACTTATTTAAATCAGGTTTTGTTTCTTGCTTATTTATTTGCACTTTATCGGTAAACTTTCATGTAAGTTGCATGACATAAATGTAACACATAGGTACATAAAATCTCTAACACATTTAATATATTATATATAGCACTTATACATAGTTATAATAATCTCAATATGCTGCAAGTTTCTCGCTGGCATTTGAAGCCTAGATAATTGAAAGCAGATAGTCAGTCCGTCGTGAATCAGAACAATGACGCAATGAGATTTACAATGGAATTAAATCTGATCTATAGCCGTTCAGGCGATGCGAGATAGATGGAAGATGGGGAGATTTTTCCAGTGTGGCTGTGTTGAAGTGTTTTACTCCCTGATTTTAATGATTCTTCAAAAAATGCATATCATTAAAAGCTGTCAAATTTTTTGCGATTCGTTTGTTATTGACAGAAATCAATGTGTCTGGAATAAAAATTGGAAACAGATTAGAAAGTGTAATTTCTCTGCGTAGATAACACGTGGAAACGTTGTATCGTTAGACTATGGAAATTGTTGCACATATATGTATGTATGTATAATAATACCATTAGATTAGAACTAGTCTTAAGATACGTAAGCTTGGTCTATACTATCTCTTAGATTTTTTTCTCTATATATTTTTTCTATACTTAAATACAATAAATTTTAAAACCTAATTGTATTTATTTTCCGTGTAGCAACTCGGTGGTGTAGATCAGTAAGGCGATCTCAGTTACGCCACAGACAGTTGTAGCCGCGGATAGATTTATGAACCATATCGCAAACGATACAGGCTTTCATTAGCTGGCTTACTATCATGGCTAAGAACCGCGATGTAAATAAAAGTATTAATATTAATAAATCTATTTTTTTAACTTCCAGGTAAGTACATAATAGTAGTGTTCTTACAATACAAGTTGAATTATAAACATCCATTTATTTTTAAATTAAATAGAACTTAATAGAAAAAATAAATAAAAATGATATCTTACAGATAAACTAGATGGCGCCACCAGTACTTTTAATTTCAAACCAGACTAAATAATCGTTATGTATTGCCTTTCATATCGCATTATTCATGTACAATTTTTATCATCGGATCTTCATTTCCTTTAAATAACCGCTAACAAGGTATCTATCATCTACTTTCATATCATTTCTCATCGAACACACCTCTTTCTGACTTCCATGTGAACTATATCAGATAGATAGGCTATATTCCAGTATAACTATATGGAAACATAAAACATAATCTTTTCTATACATATAATAAAGCTGAAGAGGTCGAAAGTCTGACATTGAAGATATTTTAAAAAAATGTTTGGAGATTCCTCAAATTGATAGCAGAACTCGATCTAATAATGTCTAAAAACGTTGTCTGTTTATTAAAACGCTCATCACGCAAAAACAGCTGAACGATTTTTGATATGTACATAGGTAGTATGAAGTTTTAGGAGTGTTATAGGCTATTTTTTATCCTGAAACAATGCAAGCGAAGCCGCGCGCGTTAATCACAAAAAATAGATAGTTGTTAATTACAATTAAAAAACAATGAGAAAACAGCATATCTTTATCAACAAATGGTGTGCTGTTTTATAATTGTTTTTACACAGATAAAGTTTTTTTTTTTTTTTTTTATCAGATAGGAAATCTTCATAGATCCCCGACCATGGGAATATGGTCAGGGTATGTGAGATTCTTACTCACTAAAACCCCCTCTAACCCATCCCTTGTGCTTTGCTCTGGAGGATCTGGGACTTCTGCAGGGAATACAACCAGAAAACCACCAGCACACAGATAAAGACATAGGTACCAAAAGATGAAATTACAATTCAGAACATATTTTCTCCCAAAATAAGCTAGTAAAATAGGCACAAGAGAAGCAAGTAAGTAAAAGCCTAGCATCTCTTGCTATATAAGCTCACTATCTATAATTTGAAAAGTCCCGCCCCTGCACCTATTAACGGAATGATTAATACATGAATGTGGCTCTGGCGGCCAGTAAATTACAAAATATCATTTACTATAACTTATTGGGGCTTGTCTGTGAGCGATTTATGGCACCCTGACCCCGTGGATCTGATCTGTTATGTCTTAGTATATTATATGTATATCTATGGTGTTGTGTTATCTATTTTGATGGAGGAATGTATCGACCAATTTATTTTTCTTAAAAATTAATAATAATTTAATTAATAATAATTTTATTAATTTATTTTATTCAAGCCTTTATTTTTCTTTTTCTTGTTTACTCGCTACTCATAAATAAAAAACAAACGAATTACAAAAGGAATATTCTTTAGTCGAGCTTTTAAGTTAATGTAAAAATGAAAATCTCTCAAAGTAGGGCCTCAGTTCACCATTAGGGTCCTAGTGTCTATATTTTATGGCTAGATTTCGTATTTTTATTTCTGTTCCATACATTCAACATGCTTTAGTGTCCTATTTTGATAGATTTATCTGTCGCTGTGGCTGAGAAGTAAAAACTTCTCAGCAAGATAGCACACCCTTCTTCAAACTTGTAGGAAGTTCTCCATTCTATTGATATCATTTGCATGTTTATATTTTGATGATGATGCACTTTTCTTGTAAGTAATCCAAGAAAATTACCTCCAATATACCTATTACCTATCTATAACATATCCTACTTCTAGGTAATATGTACATGGACCTGGCTTTACTCGTTATTCGTTGCGGTGCAGTAGCGGAAACATTTAAAGTGAATAGTAATACAGCCTCCCTACTACCTGTGTTTATCTTACGGCCCATTGCTTGGCGACAGGGGGCGGGGTACAAGAAAGAAGAGGAAAGAAATGTTAAAGAACTTTTTTATGACGTAAAATAAACGCACAACTTATATAGATTCAGTGGATTAAAAATCTCAGTATATATTCTGCTCATCTGACGATGATTGATGTGACAATATTAAGTTATCGTAAGATTGCCTGCTTGACATGCATGATAGAAAATATTTCCCATGAACAGTAATAACAAAAACAAAAATACAAAATATCATACAACGGGGGAGGTAAAATTACCAAACAAATAACTCTTAGACTTATCAAAGCCTCGTGAATCTTCACTGATGACTGAAAAAAAAATCTACTCGGGATTATATGTAATGTAATACATATTAAACTCATAGAAAATTACGTAAAGTAACGCGAAGTAAACACGGAGGTTTTGAATTCTTCACAAAAAGTTCTGCTTGGAAATAAATTTGATATTCACTGTTTAAAGTTATGAAGAAAATTATTTTACAAAATAAAAGAGGTATGCACTTGCACTTCTCGCTACATCTTTTACCTTGGACCAATCACCATGATCTTACTGAAACGTAAGGTGCCATTCCGATGCTAATTTTATGACGTCGGCTTCAACAAGGAATGTATTTGATTGATATCTTAATAGTTATTCAGTCTGTCTGTCTGTCCGACTTAATTGCATGAAGATAAGTGGATTTAGCTTCTTTTTACTATTATTTACTCAATAATTGTTTCACTATACAACTAAATTAGTTTTATTAGTTTGTGTGCAACTGGGTATTAATATGTTACAGAAATACGTAAAATATATGTAAAAGAAACACACTGTAATTTTGCACACAAAAAAAGTTTTAATTTATTTATTATTCAATATTATCATTAATTAATAATGTTTGCTTAATTTCGTCAAAAATGCCGTAGCAACATTATATTTAGTTTTTTTTTTTGTATTTGTATATTTATTTATTTTTATTTAAATACGTAGCTAACAATGCACGTTTTATTTAATGTACAAACGATATTGTTTATGCATTACATAATCCTATTATCAAGCTATACTATTAAATTACGAAATAATTGCGCCTGTAGTGAATTTTATACAGTAGTTTAGACCCACTTATTACGAGTATAACAAGTCGTTGACCCAATGTTTTGCCTAAAACACCACAACAAAGGCAAATAAATTTAAAAAAGTCATAGAATAAAAAGAACGGTAGAAGTGGCAAAAACATCATGGCTATTTCATTTACCTATAATGTCTCGGAAAACAATATAACGACGATGCTGAATAGATATTTCGAATTTAGAATATCGTTCTCGAGTTTTGTTCCGTTATTTTGTCGGTTCTTACTGTTAACAGTTTCCGTTTATGCTGGCTCTTACTTGAGCCGATTGGTCGCGCTCAAATAGGAAATGGCCCTAATAAGTTACGGATTATAGCGGAAAAGTGCAGTTTTGTTACTGTTTAAGACAAAAATAAGATTATTACCAAAGGTACTTACTGTTTTTTGATCTGAAATGTTTGTTTAAAGTGTAAAAGTTAATGACAACAACGGTTTACATGTTTCGAACATGTTATTTGGCTTTGACATGCATTCAATATTTTGGTAGTACAAAAAGCAAACGATAGAAAAGAAATACATACAGAATGATCTGACTAAATCGTTTTACTATGAAAACTAAAAGAGATTGAAACTCCCGTAAGTAGGTATGGAAAATAATTTCCAAGATCACTACAATATCCACTTCAAACTAAAGTCTAGCACTTCGTTCCGGCGCATTGCCTCTGAGATGCTGGCTCGTGTTAGGTATTCTATTGCTACCTATCTCACCCACCTATTCTTTGGCGCGGGCCATTCCGCACCGTTTATGGCAGTTTTCACTCAGCGCGATTGGTCGCTCACACAATGCCGCAGACTTAGAGCTTTGAGAGAATGGCCGATAAAGGCAAAATGTATGAGCACACTACGAGCAGTTGTATGCTACTCTGAAATTGTAGAACTTTGTTGGTCAATAATAGTAATAATATATTTAATTTGATTTGATGCAGCTGTCCAATGTTTTATCGAGCTTAACACATCAGGATGTACTTTGATGGAATAACCGTGATAATGTGAATATCTAAATAACTTAAAGATAACTTAAAGATAAAGATAACTTTATTTAGCAAAAATTTTTGGTACTTATACAACTTTGTTCCGTACACTCCACACTAGGATGTGATTTACCTGTGTTGTGGAGTGTAGGCTCTTCCTTAGGTTTAGACATAAGTACATTTTAATAGGCTGGTAGGTGCCAAGAAAGAAATGATGTCCTTGTGTTGCAAGGCAAAATAATTAAAGTTATTGCTGTGTGTAGCGCAGGCATTCCGCGTCTTACACTAGGCTAAGCCTGTGTTGTAAGACTCGGTCAGTCTGAGCCACAGCTGTGCTATGTGTAACTAATTGGTTTAATTATTGGCACCTCCCAACCAATTTTAAAATTAACAGTTTTTTATACATATATAAATGTTCTTAGCACTAATTTATATCCTAATTAAGTAAGATTACATATAAGTTATTCAGTACCTATGTTAAAATTAATAGTCTCTATGATACGCGGTGGTGTGTGAATGTCTGTGTATGTGATGTAGTGTGTGTTGTGACGTATTTGTGTATTTGAGCGGTAGGTGTCAAATAGTATTTAGTAGTTAAGATACGAACTCTATTAATGATTCCGTGTCCAGGTAGTTCAATGTTAGTAGCCAGGTAGTAATCTTCTTTTTACAGACAAATCTAGTAGTATTTAGGAAATTATGTTCATGTTCGAATTGGGAGTATAAAGCAGGGCCTTTGTAATAGTATGCACGTTGTGCTAGTCGTGTGTTGGTAGCGGGGATGTTCCAGGTGTTGCGGCGCGATGTTGGTTTCGTAGTGAGAGCTGTGACTGGGGCAGTTTTATGGAACCGAAGGATAACGAAAAGTACGTATAATTGCCTAACCGTCAGACATTTTGTCTCTTGGTAGAGCTCGTGGGTCGGGTGTCTGAATGGCTTCTTATAGGCTACCTTTAACACTGCTCTTTGGGCAACTTCGACCTTTTTTAAGTGTTTTTTAGCGGCTGACCCCCAACATGTGATACAGTAGCTGAGGACTGATTGACATAATGCCATGTACACGGTTCGCACAGTTTTTGGGTCAGCTACAGAACTCAATCTCTTAAAGACGTGTAGCATTTTGCGAAGACGGGTTTTTAGAGATAATATGTGTGAATCGAACTTGAGTGTTTGATCAAGGGTTATTCCAAGGTATTTAATCTTACTTACTCGTTCCAGTTTGGGACATGAGCAGCTTTCATTTGAATGAATTCCACAAGAATGAAGTGTTATATTTATGTTACTAGGCAACGTCTTGTTGGTTAATTGAAATGTCACAAATTTTGTTTTGTCAGTGTTGAGTGTAAGTAGGTTATTACTTAACCAGTCTGAAATTAGGGCAAGACCTTGTTGAGCTACGTTAATGACTGCTGGCCAATCTTTTCCTTGGAAAATTAGCGCAGTATCATCACAGAAGGTGAAGATATGACCTTGGTTGACCTTGACCGCGCATAGGTCATTCACGTAGGTCAAGAAGAGCGTCGGCCCGAGTACACTTCCCTGGGGAACGCCGAAGGATAGCGTTATAGCGTAGCGTAAATGTAAGGAATAAATAAGTAACGAAATCATTTTTGTATGTGGTTGCCGTTATTGTAATTTTTGATGAGTAGTGTCAAATGTAGGTACTTGGATTATTTTATTGATGACGACAAAGCTTTAGTTAGTTACCAGCGACAATTTCTAATTCAAACTCACCCACTCAACAACGTAATTAGGCATAATTTTTTAATTAACAAGTACATATCATCATAATTGTCAGCCACATTTCGGTCTCTCTATCTATAACCATTTCCATTCTTTCTCAGTACCTGTTCTCCGGCCACTCCATGTTAGAATGGCTCACGTCACAGTGCATTGTCTTGTACTCGTACTGCCAGTTAAGGACATGCGAGCGAGATATTTAGTTCGCTTCTATCTTGGATTTATGAGTGTTTGTGTATCTGTGGTTAATTTGTATCTATTGTATACTAAACCTTTTTTAGTGCTATCGGTTGATAAAATTTTAAAGAACTTTAGTATTAAACCTTTTCTAACAACTTAACTTAGTATATTAGAAGGTTATATACATAGCATTTGACTATAAAACTCAGAAAGGTTTACATGTAATCTTATTTCCATAGGCCTAGCATACTTAACTTACAAATTATTTGTGCCTTCCCTTTCTCTGAAAATCTAGAAATACTATTTACTTTAGCGCCAAATTGTATTCATGAAAAATAGAACCTATTACCCTCTAGTACCTTAAACAATAACAAATATACAGCTATATTTATGTAGGCCCTATTTACACTGCCGGTGTTTTCGCCTTCAATAGTAAACAATTCCGCAGGAGCCTTTCCGCTTATTTCCTTATGGCATTAGCTTAGAATCATCATTACCTTGCTGACTTACTAACTTCCGAAACACCACCTTACGCTTCACTGAATAAAGCCCAATTTGGTACTGACAAGTTTTCGCGCAAACTTTTCTTTTGCTGTCGGGTGTGTCTTATTTCGGTGTACGAAGGTCGGGGTTGGGGTGAGTTTTGTGTGTAAAGTTGTTATTCTCCGTGTAGAGATGACCGGTAATGCGACAGTTTGTAAGCATGAGCTCAGGACGAGGGAGCGGGGTGCGGCGGGGAGGGGGGTAATAGTAAAGAAATATGTACAAGTTGTTGTTGTGTAGGCAGGTCGGAGTTTACTGGATATTTTATTTATCCAGTCCTTTTGGCTGGAGTAAACATACATCATCGTTTTTTGTGAGTGGTGATGTTTTCGTGACGGCAGGTAAAGCTCTGCTCGGAAGCTTTGGAAGAGCTTATTTTTTAGGTCGGTGCTTTGTGACGTGACTCGACTTTTGACTATGGAAAAGCTTATTTTGTTTAGAATTTACTGTGTAGTAGACCCTTATTCGTGCGATGAACACTTATAACACGGAAACCAATCCAATTCACGACGGTCATCCTTGTGATTTTCATTCATTAAATTAAAGCGAATGATTTTTCGCCGGCAGTACAGCATGGCTGATCTTGTCATTGTGGTCAGCATGGTTGGTAGTGATTGTGTTCTTTTACCCAAATCTGATAAAACAAGATATGAAGAAACTATACATTATTACGGGGCCACTCACAAAACACCATATAGCCTCACCAAATAAAAGCTTGTACCTACTCCAATTACAATTGGCAAATTAAATCCACTAAAGTTTAGAGCACAGTTTTTTCCCAAGTACTCACTTTATAACCAGAGGGTAGGTTGGGAAGAAATGTACATTCAGTAACAAAAATCGTTCGATTTTTAATTAGCTCCGAAGCTCGCACGTGATTGGAATGACGCTCTTGCATAACTTTTCATCTTATTTCTTCTTCAAACAATTTTGAACTGTATCCTAGACGTGCTAAAGCCTACTTTTGCTAGCTGAATGTTGGGCTATCAGAATAGAAAGCTACAGAAGAAATTTCGACTTTGTTTTTATATGCAGAAGGTTTATTTTGGAATGCTTTTGAGTAAGATGTAGGAAGTAGAATTAGCAGAAGAATGTAATGAAGTTAGGTTCGATTTGACTACGCAATTAGCAATTGTGTCTAATGAGGAAGCTTTGGATTGATGATTCGATAATATTGGAAAGGATTCGTGATGATTTCGATCTGATTAGTAGTGCTCACAAAAAATTTGCAAAGGTTTTCTATTGTTTCATTGCTCTATAAAATATTGGATGACGCGGCACCGTCTGCATGGTTTCGTGACAAAAAGAAACCATTATGACTTTCGGTACCCCACACAAAAGCAAATTAAATAAAATCAAATAATTTAACGAAACACTCATTGGTTTGAGTTGTATTACCTATTTTATCAACTATTATTAGAAATTTGCAAAAGTTCGTCGCCATTTCGCGAATTTCCAACCACATAGAATACATATTACTGTAGTTAACTACTTTTTACATTATTAAAATCCCATATAGATCGATAAATAAACATGTTCCAGGCACCTTTGACCAGCCAAGCGAGCTAAGTACCGTAGGGCATGTGTTTAGGGCGGGCGTGCACTGGGCGGGTTTTTTAGGGCGCGCGCACACTCAGCCTTTACAATCGCGAGCTGACGACTGCAGACTTCCTCTGCCAAGTGGGGTGAGGATGCTGTCATGAGTGGTAGCGATTTTAAGGAAATCATAGTATAAGTTTAATGTAACAATTGTAGTTTCTAAAAATTTCAGTTTTTATGGTTTGATCCATTAGTAGCTATTTAATTTCTCGTTTGATAGAATAAAAGATTGAATTGCTAGCAAATTAACACGATTACAAGGTTTCGGTGTATGAATCACTTGATTTTAAATCTGAGCAATTTATACCTTTACAATTTCTTCATTTGTCACTTAGGTAAATAGACTTTAATGTTTTTTTTTAAGAATGATAGTATAAACAAAGATTTTCGCTAAATACCATCGCAAATTGATGTTTTTCGGTTGACATGATAAAATATCTAAATATTTCTCCCACTATGTCCTACCCCTTAATTCGGCAACACTAACAATTTCCACGCGAAATAAGCGAATTAAAAACGGCTCAAAGCTCTCTCTGAAAGAAACTGCACGCGGCAGGAGAGTTGGGTTTCTACCTATTTATTAGAAAGGCAGAAATAAGGTGATAAAACAATAATGTAAGTAAAAAATGTGAATGTATATATAATCAGCCAACTTCCACACCGTCAACATTACAGAAATGCACGAATACCTACACATCTCTCAAAAATGTTACAAGCTACTGAAGCGATTTTGATGGAAACATAATTTTTGGTCCCAGTATGAATAAAGGTGATGTAATTGTCAAGTATAAAAATAATTAACACAGTAGGATAACTTTCATATTACGGCTTACGGAAAAATAAAAAAGGAAATCTGCGGTCTGACTGCGACAAAATATATAATCAGTTAGCGTATTTCCAATCACGAAAGCAATAATAATAAATAAATAATAATAAATATTCCGGGACATTGCACACGGCGCCATCTAGCCCCTCACTAAGCAAACGCTTGTGGCGTGGGTACTAGATAACGGATATAATACTTATATACTTTTCTTTTGTAAATACATACTTATTATACATACAAACGACCAGACTCAACACAAGTAATTATAAATTTTTAAAGTACATAAATACTTGTGTCATGCGGGAATCGAACCCGCGACCTCTATATCAGAAGGCAAAGCCACTACCAACTAAGCTAACAGGCCAGTCAAGCAATAGTGTTAAGACCTAAACTATGTTTGAGAGACTAAAATTTCAAAGCTAAAATTAATATCAATATAAAATATCGGACTACAATAACAATAGCTATCTTCAAACATGCTTAACCGTGTCTGTCACCAGTCTTACAAAATAACTTACATCAAGCTGTATTGCGGCCGGGACATAAGTAACCGGACATTTGGCTCCTTGCCACGGCATAATGATATTTATGACGACCCAGTGTAGGCCATAACTTGCTCTATGGAAGCTTAGGGACACGTCAAACTATTTGATGAAATGTAAGCACAATTGGCAGAGAAAAATTTTTGAGAAACAAAATGAGAGTGGATTATATTAGGTGGTGGGAATGTTTTCGTGGTAAACATAAGGACGGTGGTTTTTAGACAATATGAGGAACTATTTATTAATCGATAGCACAAAGTTAGGTATACAAATTGGCATAACAGGAGAGTATGTTTGATTCTTATTGTTTTTTTTTTTGTCATGTTCATAACTTTAGGACAGTTATGTAGATATGATTTATTATCTACTTTTTAGTAGATGTATACAGTTAACTCATTTCATCGTACATATATACATATATAAACTTACAGATATATAGAACAACACATCTTAATACACGTATCTCCACATCTCCAAAAGCCCGTGCTTTGAAAACAGAATTCTTCCCCCAGCTTGTGATTACGTTCCTAAATATTCAAATGGCAGATTTTCCTTCGTTGCACACATTCTGGCCGCGCTGAAATGAGGAGACATTTTGGCTGAAAAGGAAAAAAGCGAGACAAAAGGAATTAACGTGCCCAACGAGCCACCTTACTCGGGTAAAGAACGCAACTAGGTGCTGGCAGTAAGATAACTTTACGTATACTCGTAATATTACGAGGATTTATCGAATTTGATTTCTATTACACATATATCTATCGTGTCGCCTCTCAATCCATTGATTTTAATATAATGGTTTTTTTAAAGTAAATATCTCGGAATGACAGTTCACAGAATGAACTGCAATTTGTTTTGTTGAAACATTAGAGTATGTTTTTTGCACTCTGCATTTGACCACTTGTTTATCTTAAGTGACATTAGTTCCACTAAATTTATTTATATTTGTTCGGTTTATTACACGCTATTTTTAAAGCTTTTCTAATAAAACGACATCTCTTACTCAATTCAATTACAATCTTACTGTTGTTACGCGCCGGTCAGTGCTGGCTGGACAAAAAGACAGACTGTCCAGTCCGGAGGTTGATTTGAAGGGGAACAAAAAGGCGCACCTTTTGAACCCAGCTTTGTTTTAATGCCTTAGATTGCAGAATGTACATTATTGTTAGCTTTAGCTACAGTATTCTATTGGAATCTAGAAGTTTCTGTTTGTTATTTAGAAAGTAATTAGGTAAGATTGTTTTCTGTAAAGATTAAAAATGGCGTTTTTTGTAAGCTAGGAGTATTATAGAAAGAGACTGTTTCACTTGATTTTTATGTAATAATTTAGTGAAAATTACCTCGTTTACATCGGACAGTCAGACATTTGACCACCAAACAAACCACCTGAACCGATATCTGCACAAGCAGCACAGTGGCCTAAAACAAAATTAAAAAATGAGACAAAATACACTAAAAACAAACAAAAACAATGATCAGAAACATTATGACCTTTCCTAGGTACATTTTCCTCAGAGAATTGTAGAAAATAAACAGCCAATACGTCAATTGGATCGTACTCACATAAGACCGTCAAAGATGATATTATCGAGTAGATGCGGCAGACACGGATCTATCGCGCACGTCAATGTCGGTTACATCTATAAACATAAAACCTAGTAGACAGTTCGTTAGGTGAAAATAATAAAAAAACGACAGAAAGAAAATGTGAGTCAATCTTAAAAAATACAAGTGTTTTTTTATGTGAGTGTCCAATAAAGTATTAATCAATCAATCAAGTGGCGCAGTGTCTCAATCATGGCGTATTTTTACACACTTTTTGCCATCCAGTTCCGTGAATGGTTTGCAATATATGCTTACATGAGTACAGTCAAGAGTATCTAGATAACCTTATCTCTTAATTTTTGAGTTGTTTCGATAATAATTTAGTTAGTACTACATTAGTACATGTAGTCAATAATAAATTATTATTGAAACTCTTAGTCAATGCCAATACATATCCGCACAAATAGACATTGTATTGATTGGGCTACGGTTAGGAGTCTTGAGATAACTATATCTCTGGTTCGATCAAACACGTTGACGTCGGCTCAACGTCACGCCGCGTCACGTCAGATCGACGTCAAGTAACGTCGCGGCGAGACGTTTCCACGTGTCAAGGAGGTTTGTGGATTTGTGACAGGTTACGAGAATTGAAGAGTGTGGTAAGGAACTTATCGTATGTAAGAAGATGGTATGAAATTGTTAAGTATAAAGTATCAAAAATATAGGTAAAAAGTCAGCTCACAGATTTATAAATTTTCTCTAATTTATTGACGGTTCAAAGTAAGCGCAAATTCATAACTTAAAGCAACCGTTGCTCAGCGGCCGTAGTTTTTGTACGTAGTTGTGATTTCTTAAAACTATTTAGGTTTTTTATATGAGATAGGCTCACGCTTAACTACAACTTGTCTAGTGTTATATAATCTACGATCTAGCGCGCTTGCCTAAAAGAAACCGATCATTTCTTGAATGGGACATAGTATTTTAAATCTGCGCTTCTGTGGGTCAGATATCAACTTTGGTAGATGTTCACTCTTGGCTTTAGCACAGCAGTAGTGAAACTAAGCCAAATACCCTAACAGGCTGTTTGATTACACCTGAAAGTAGAGCTGTCTACTTTTACATAGGTATACATACTTTAATTTCCCTCTGAAATATGCCCCATATCCACCTCACACGCCACACATAACCTCACCTCTATAACTAGACCTCATAATTCACCCATCAGCCATAATTCTCGCGGAAATCCAACTCCACTGACAGATATAGATCAGCCGAGTGTCACACCGCATCTGTCACTCTGGAAATAGACGTGACGGATTGTACCGTCAATAGACGTCGCGGTGACGTCAGAAGCACGTCATTCACGTCTTGAAGACGTGTCATCTGAATAGAGCTGATTGATGAATTCATTACTGATGATAGGACTGTTTTATTGGCGTAATAAAACTGGTGGGGAAATAGTGGTGGGAAAAGGCTAGAGATTTGTCTTGGATTTATCAAAAGGGTGATGAGTTTGGTATGAGACGAGTGATTTGGTTGTGATTGGTGAATACTGGCGATAAAGAAAGTTTGTTTTCATCTCATCAAGAGATGAAAGAAAAAATAGATTAGATCCTAGAAAAAAGAAACCGAAATACTGTTTAAAAGTAAACTCGACTTCATTTGAGTCTATGTCAAAATTGTAGATTAGCAGCAAATTGTTAGTAGCGTAATTAAAATATTTTATGTTGTGTTTAAATTTCTTACCTAATTGCTGTTTAAATTAAATACCATAATGCTGTCCACCAACCGACAAAAACAAATGGGTGGCGTCACTCACGTCCCCATATCTCTGCGGAATGATTACACCCATCGCGTTTCATTATTTCCAATGATTACGGAAACTCCATATATTCACTAATCACATGTAACGTCGCCCATCCGTCACCGTCGCGATTCCATCTGTCACGCGCGTGACGAACCATGCTACCAATGCTTTCATCCAACGTGACTTGACACTTACTGTCTTAGACACAAGAGCAACTTTCCACTAACGCGACCGCACTAGCTCGTCACTTCAAATCACTACACCAAACTAAATGAACCCCCACACAGAACCGAATGAACTAGGTGATGGCTCCAAGATTTCTGGCCGTTTCTAACGTATGTCACGGTACATTATCTGAGCCTCTTAATTGAAGATAATAAGGGGAGGCATGTGTCTTTGTCGTGTTTTTATGGAGTGTAAGAGAGGGATGTGTTTTGCTTTTTTTCAGCTCTCGTTAGGAACTTTGGCTATTAATTTTTGTCAGTCATTTTCATTAGGTGTGAAAGGAAAACGACGGCTTCGTCCCACGTATTTTGTGTTGTTTTTTCTGTTTTGATGTCTCTATTTTATGGAGCGGAAGTGAGAGATGTGTACTTGATTCAATTGCTTGTGATTTGTTTTACTCACAGGCGCTATTGAAGTATAGTTTTTGTCATTAGAAGATTAAAAGTACGGGGCTGTAAGTGATAGTTAAGAAGTTGTTTAGACTTGTTCATTGGATTCATAATATTATAACATTTTAATCAGAAGCTTTATATTTTTTTGAACTTTTGGTTGAAATATCAAGAATAGCAATAATATTTTTAAGGGTTTAATTAAAGTAAAGAATGCATCACAATATTTACTTTCTCGCTTTATTTAGATTCCCCAGATCCCAGACAATGACAAATTGTTCCATCATCTTAGATTATTTAAAAGACTTTCTTAATTGATAAACCCCTTATAATAGTAAAAGTAACGTCAGTTTAAATATAAATGAAGCAATTAAAAAAGCAGCAGCCATCATTACCGGTGCAATACTGACGTCAGAGTGCGACGGGACTTTATAAATCGCCTTTGTTCTAAGATCGCTGCCCACCTGCATCGCGCAATATCAATCCATCTGCTGCGACGCGGGGGTCTACCTCCCACGGGGGTAGGGGATACCTTCACCCCCTGGCTTAGGGAGGGGGTACTGGACCGAGTCGACGTCTTTGCCGCGTTAAATTTTGTGCAAATGACGGGCGAAGACAGGTGGCAAAGTTTGCAAAAAGTGTTACTTACACTTTTAATCAACTCGATAAAAACTCGATTACGTTCAAGTACATTTTAACTTATTAAATTTGGACCTTCAGTTTTAAAATAAATATGCCTATATAGCTGTATGGAAGATGTTACATTTGTATCAAACACAAAAACGTAATTGCCGCTTGCGAATAATTCGTTTGGATAATTTATTGCAAATTTTTTGTATGTTTGTTTAGAAAAACTACAACGTCCAAGTCCTTTTTCTCAATCAAAAGTGTTGAATTTAATTCTGGTAAAACTAAATCTAAACTCCCACTTCCACTCAAAACATTCACCCCGACCTCAAAATTGACTGCAAACTATTTCACACCAGCACACTGTACATTTTAAAACGCACACGTCCACAGAAGATGCCGCGACTTTACTTCAGCCCCCTTATTATCCCAGGGAGGGGGTCAATATGCACCCCCACCCCCCGGGGGGTAGGGGGGCAGGGGGTCGTCACGTCACTGTCTCGGATCGCCGTCACGCCGGCCGTCTCGTTTGCGTCCGATGGACTACTTTTCAACTTGATGCTCGCTAGAATAGAAATGCTTTGCAATATATTTTAATGGTTTGCTATTTGAAATGCGAAGTTACTGTAATGTGGTATGGTTCTGTTTGTTTAGGTATGTAGTATTAAGATAATTATGAAATGTTTGATTTTACTATGAAAATAACAATTGGCGAATTTGAATTTATCGTCGTGTTACAGTGAAACGATTTCTGCTGTTTCAATAACTTGCTTTAGAGGTTACTGTGAGTAAGTTGTACTATGTAGTTTTATAACTGTATTAGTAGAATTTTTGCGTTACAAACAATTACTGATTACTGATCTGAAACCACATAAAACCATGCGACCCTACCTCACACACACATACATTATTTACCATGCAAAACATTTCAATCAAAAGTTTTCTAAATTCCCCATAGGTACATCGTGTCTGGCGAATTAATCAAACGGTAACAAATTACAGGCATGTACTTAACCCTAAAAAGACGCCTTAGCCGTACGCCGCACACTCCGAATGCAATATATTTTTTATTCGCCGTATGCAATCGCTCCGTCTTACGTCTGCCGGCAACGGCAATATCAATCCATCTGCACAGAGCTTTAAAAATATACTTGAGACACAGTATTTGAAGTTGTAATAGATACATCAATGTTTTTTTACACTTGACAGTCAAGTAGTGAAACATTTGGGTGAACTGAAACTACTTTGAATTAACACTATTGTAGTTTATTATTCTAAGAAAATAACATGATTTTCTGTATTATTCTATATTGAGTAATTTTACACGATCACGTATTTAGTAAGTAATTAAATTTTGTTATATTACAGATTTTGTGATTATTTATTAATTTCTTACGTATGTACGTCAAATTGAATATTATATAACGGTAAATAATATTATTCTTTATTGTACCTGATGAATTGAAAGACAATATCAACAAAATCTCAATGTATTAAAATAAAAATCAAGTTCCGAAACAATGCAACAAAATATTTTCTTTAAAATTCCACGAATCTTATATACTGACTATTCCTTCCACTGCAAGGGGGTCTAGGCAAGGGGGTAGTGTCACGTCACTGTCTTAAATGACTGTCACGGGTGCACTCCTCGTCTGAAGAACGGACGGACGGCGTACAATGCCGCTCGCTTTGAAATTACGTCGTTATTTGTTATTGTAGTGCGCTCCGGGCGAATGCCGAGCTAGGGTTAAGGGGGGGTATTAGAATTTGATAAGTTGCATCTTTGTGATCGAATGGTCAGTGGGAAGGATAGAAGAAGATGGTAGATGTAGAAATTTAAGCATGATAGATGTAGGAAGAAACCTTTGGCCCTAGAATATAATAAAAAAGTAAGTTTTTCTCGTTTGACGAATAGTAGTCAGAATTGAAATATTACTAAATACAGAAATTTCATATGAGTCTTTCAGTTAGTCGAAAGACGTGTTAAGTATGTGTTGTTTGTTAATAGTACATACGTCGTCGAAATCACTGTATAGCTACCTATTAGAATTGGTTGAATGGGCCTTATGGCGATTTGAAAGATCTCGACACATGCGTTAGCCACTACTCACATGATAAGTAGATGAATAGTCTGAACACCAGAGTCTACTAGTCTTATTCAAACTTAGCGACAGTAACAAGCATGCAAGTGCAAACAGAAAATGCAAGCTTGACTACTTGTCATAGTTTTAAGTTACAGTCGCTTGACGCGGTCTTTGTTAAGTCTTTGACACCTCTGGAGTGTTTGTTTATAACTTGAGTAACTTGCCGGTAGGAACTTAGGTTAGCCGTGAAACTAAAGTGTGCACGGACTAATTTTTCTTTAGAAATATTGCTTGATGATATGAATGCAATTAATTTAGTGATAAACGATGTCAATCTAGTTTCAAAGGTGACCACAGATTAATTAAAATACGTCTTAATTAAAAAACTACACGCACACAAAAAACATATTCAACATGCATTATTTTGTCCACGATCTTGTCATACACATCAAATCAACTCGTCCAAATCCATGTGACAAATGTCATATCATAGTGAGATAGTACAAGCTCTGATGGCATAGAAAGCTGTAAATACTCATATGTACAGAATTCAAATTCAAATTCAAATTCATTTATTGGTCTGCGAAACATGGGTACATAAAAGGTCTTACAATTATTTAAGAGCGCCACATTTCAGCCATCGGCATGCAAAACCATTAATCTAAGTACTTACAATTAATCTAAGTATTTTCGTTACATATATCATCGTCATTAAAGAATTCGTCAAGAGTATAATAAGCCTTTGCTTGCAGTAAACATTTCAGTTTATACTTGAAGACTTGTAATGATAATACGTCAGTTATACATTTTGGCAAGTGATTGTAGACTTTTGGGGCCATATTTAAAACACAATTTTTAAACATAGTTGATTTACAAGCAGGTTGAATCAACCTATATTTCCGGCGATCACTCTTATGATTTCCATATAAATAGATATTATTACGTACAAACATCGCACATTCAAAGATGTAAACACAAGTCAATGTTAAGATTTTTAAACTTATAAAATAAGGCCTACAACTTTGCATTTTGCGCAGACCACAGATCGCACGCACACACTTTTTTTGAGCAATAAATACTGATGAGATGTTTGTTGCATTACCCCAAAACAAAATACCGTATCGGAGCAATGATGAGACATTCCCATGATAAGCCGTAATAACTGTTTCTCTGCCTACGGTTTTTGAAAGCATGTACAATGCGTAGGAGTTTTGAGACAACTTAGTTGTAAGATCTTTTATATGTGATTGCCATTTTAAATTGCAGTCTATATGAATACCTAGAAACTTTGTTGTCTCTATATTTGATATAATCCGTCCTGAATAATTAATGTTAAGGTCATGTAATTTATTTATTCTATTTCTAAATGTCATTATGTTTGTCTTGTCAAGATTAATTTTTAATTTGTTTAATGTCAGCCAATTAATAATATTATTCAATGTTTTATTTACGTCATCCTCAATATTTATTTTATCTTTATGTGCAAATAATATTGTACTGTCGTCAGCGAATTGTATAGTTTTGTTATTAGTAACTTTTGGTAGGTCGTTAATATAAATATTAAAAAGAAGGGGACCCAACACGCTTCCCTGGGGTACACCACACTTAACAGTTCTAAAATTGGATGTATAAATTATTTCTTTTTTTGATTTAGGACATATTTTTGTTATTTGAGTACACTGTTCTCTATTTTTTAAGTACGATTGAAGCAGGTTATATACATTGCCTCGAATACCATATAAATATAGTTTTTCCAAAAGTATATTGTGGTCCACATAGTCAAATGCTTTTGTGAGATCCATATATAATGCGGAAACTAACATATTTTTATTCAAATTATTCATTACTGTGTCCAAGAATGCGTAAATAGCTTGATGTATATTTTTATTTTGTCGGAACCCAAACTGCTCCTTAGCAAATATTTTGTGTTTCTCAAAAAATGCCGTAACGCTGCCGTATATAACCTTTTCAAATACTTTTGAGAATACTGGTATCAAAGCTATTGGTCTGTAACAACCTATATCATTTCTATCATTTTTTTTAAAAAGAGGCTTTATGATAGTTTTTTTAAGTTGATCCGGAAAAACGCCTGTTTGGATACTCAGATTGATTATATGGCTCAATACTGGTGATATAAATTCAGACACTGATTTAATTATTTGCGTAGTGATACCATCATAACCAGTGCTAGAAGTATTTTTTAGGCACATGATTATTTTATTTATATCCTTAGAAATAGTTGGGGGCATGAAAAGTGAATTAATATTACGATTTATTTCAGTATTTAGACCAGTGCCTGCTACATTGTCCAGGTTTTGACTTATAAAATAATCATTAAATAGGTTGGTCACCATTTTAGGGTCTGTAACAAGTTCACCATTTATTTTTAGTTCAATTGCCTCTGTACCGCTTGTTTTATTGTTCCCATTGATAATTTGCCACATTGTCTTGCTTTTATTGGCTGAGTTAATTATCAAATTTTCATTTTGAGATTTTTGTGTCAGTTTAATTACCTTTTTTAATCTACTGGACAGTTCTTTGAAGCTACGTTTATTTTCTGGGGTTCGGTTGGTTCTGTATTTCCAAAGAAGAGAACGTTTTCGTTTACAGCATGCTTTAATGCCAGTGGTCAGCCATTTTGGTCGCATGCGAGTAAATATTTTTCGTTTAGTCAATGGAAAGCATAAGTCATAGAATAAGTTAAATATGTCAAGAAAACCACTAAAGGCATCATTCGGATTAGACATGCTGTATACATCTGAGAAAGAGAGTGCTTTTATACAGTTAATGAATTTATTCACATTTTCCACAGAGTAGTCACGTCTAGTTATGAGCCAGTATTTCATGTAGAAATTTGGCTTTACTGGACAGCTTAGCAATTGGGCAGTATGGTCCGACAGAGCAAGTTCAAGCACCTTACCTTTGCAGCCTTTAGTATTATACAAAATATTGTCCAAACATGTTCCGCTTATTTTTCGAGTGCATTCACGTATGGCAAATTTAAGATTGTAACAACTGATTAATTCCTCAAACTCTGTAACTTTATTGTTTTTTTGTAGGATATCAATATTAAAATCGCCGCAAATTATGATCTTAGAATTTACTAAAGTTTCCAGCCTCCAGCCACTCGAGCGAAATCGAATAAAAATAAAGTTCGTACACATTAACTCATCCAAATCAAATTCATTAGCGGCAACCGTCACGTTATCGCAAGATAGCGGCCGTCAAGTCAGCGTGCAGTATGACACGCGTGTCTCAGTGCTTCGCTAGTATTATCAAGTTGCAGTGGAGCTGACGCGCTGTCGCAGCCATGGCCTCAAGTTTGTGAGCCTCTGGAAATTTCACTCTAGACTTGCTCCAAGCGTGGTCCAGGGTAGAAAAGACTAGAGATAAAATAACATTTATAGAAGGACAACATAGCGTGTAAGAACCACCCAAATGCCCGGATGTTTATGTCACAACGTTTTTTTTTTCAGTACACTGACTCACAAGTGTTTCAACAAAGTGTCGATTGTTTTACTCAGTCTAAGCACATTCATTATTGAAAATTGTTTTATTAAAAATAAATTGATTTCTCTATTCCATTTTTCCCGCTACCACCGGTACCGTGAATCCCAACTGCTCAAGCGTGACATTTCACAGTCTCTATGAAAGACTCGAACCACTCCTTACAGTCCCACTGCCGCCAAAAAAGTACATTCAAATGCGTCATGTTACAAATCTCTGTACGATATCCTTAGTAAAACTGTTCCTTAGACCGTGCAATCAAAACGTGACACCACGAATCTCTGTACAACCTACTCCTTCTAAGAGTGCCCCGCTCCCGCTAGCAATGTGTGCCCCGCTGGAGTCAGCCGTCACGTCACGAGTCTCTGGGCGATGACAGCTACGACTGAATTGTTCGCGGTAGTTCTGACACGCCGCTCCGTCTTAGTTTATTCTAGCTGCCGCTCTGTTATTGATTGTTCGGTGTTATAATATTGTGTTATGATGTGGCGTGTTATTGGTAAATGGGTGGTTTTAGAAGAAAATGCATTTGTTATAGGTATATCTTAAAGAGCAAAAATGCTTATTTTTACATATTGTGAAAAAAAAACAATATGAATTGGTCCAAAAACTAAATACTGATTAAATGCATACATTGCATAATTGATATAAAAACGTCATAAATCCTACAATAGAATATTTCTTACTCGCCCCAGACCCATTGCTCAGTGACGGCGTGACAACAAGTTCAAGGCATCATGTCACGCTGCTGCTGACAGCGTGTCACTGGCCGAGCTTTGTTTGTCCCGCTCACTGGGTCCCACAGAAGATAGGTTTTACATTGAGATTTTTCAAATTGGATTAACAAAACGTTTGAAGTTACTACATACTGACAAAAATTATACAAAGTCATAGATCAATTTTGATGATAATTTGCTGGCGGTTTTTTTCCACGTCAATCACTGCGACATATAAACGCTCTAACTAAAACAAGCCGACATACTTTTGCCATAATTCTGTCAAAGATTTATCTACTTATGATAGTTTAAATAATCTATTTTCCTAAGAGAGTACCGATGTCATCCGGATTCCCCGTGTCGATTGACTCGCTCCAACGTAAATAACCAACCTTTTTTCTCAAACTTAATTCTGATTGCTCGACAACTTTATCAACATTTAGATTGTTTACGACTCAATTCCTTAAAAAATAATAATGTTACCATTTTAAATAAAATGAAATAATAGAGCCATAAAAGTTTATGACAATGTGTTTAAATTTTGATGATTACGGAATGTCCTCTATTACTATTAATTTATTCGATTCTAGCTGGACGGGGTCCATTATTTTCGAATTAGTTATTTGTTTTAAATGTCATAAATTGCTATGGGTTTCAATAAAGACTGACATTTGAATACGGAACCGATTGTTATTTTGACATAAAATTTTATTAACACTTTGACATACTCGCCCACTTATACTGGTGTACTAACACTTGTACAGAAATTAGTTAATTTACGTTTTTAACTTTTCATAAAATGTACCTACCTAAAAATACTGTTACTTATTATGTAAATAGAAAAACTATAGGTACTTATATGTCCTCCATAACATTAAATTATAAATGTTTTTTTAGAAAACAATTTTCTAATCATAGTTATTTTGAGAGTAATGAATAAATACAGTGAATTATCTCAAACAAATAAGCAAATTTTAAATGTTGTGCAATCGTCAACATTTTGATTAACCTTTGACAAACAGATAAGTTATTATTTATCAAGAGATTTTTGTTAAAAGGATAAAACACACCTCAAATGCCGCAGTTAACAAGAAATAGGTACGTGTTTGTGGATTCTATGTCGATTTTATGCATTTTGCTATTTATAGTAAGTATTTTTATAAATATGACGCTAGCGTCCTCGTATTGTTTTCAGCTAATAAGATAAATTAACGATTATTCACATCTGGCATAAAAAAACCTTGATACCTTGAAGTTTAATTTATAACAATAGAACTTCTTACAAAATTGTTTATACTATATGGACAGCCCTGTAGTCAGGACTTTTGAAAACTACAATTTACACTAAACGCGAAACTTTTACGTACCCCTTTTTTCTCTAAAAAAACCTGGCCTGCAGCAAGTCCTCCTGAATGTGGTCGCCGGCGAGTCCTGGACGCCTCCTGGCATCCAGGTAAAGTCCAAGTATCGGAACACACAATATAGATGTACGGGATCACTGATTAGGTTATAACACTCGCGTGATATTTTTAGATTGTTTTGCATAACGTACTTTCTGTTCAAGGGTTGGAGCAGCACTGTCGATGTAGGTAAACGTCATTCTTTTTAGAGATGCGCAAGCGCGGGGTAAATGCGCGAGTGTGATATATATTCGATTTTACATCGACTTGATGAATGTAGATTTTAGGCAAGCCAAGTACCTACATTTCTCCCCACCAAATCCGACGTTCGGATTTCTCAGTTCTTACTAGCAGTGTCACTGTAAAGTGTGTAAGCAGCTAGTGTTAATATGTAACTAAATGTTGTACAGTATTTCTTGTTGAATGTGATGAACAAGAATATTTTATGTAGCTCGAGAGCGTGTGGACTGTATACAATGTTAATAGGATAAATGTTTGTATAACGATATGAGTGGACTGTATAATTTTAGGTGTAAAGATATTGCTAAGTCTAATGTCTTAACTAACTTACTTCTAGGGAATTGTGTGAATTTACATAGAATTAACTATGAGTCATCGTCCAAGGGGAGAGGACTCAATTTGACCACGGTTCGAGTAAATTCACTATTCCTCGTGCGAACAGTGACAACACGGGTCACATTATCAGCTCCCGGATGGAGCTTTGTAACTCTGGCTAAAGGCCATTGAAGGGGAGGTGCTTCGCTATGAATGAGCACTAAGTCTCCCACCTTCAGATCTCGACATCCACTGAACCACTTCTGACGTTCCTGAAGTGTGTGGAGGAAGTTCTTACGCCATGAATGCCAAAATTTTTGTGCCATCTGTTGTACGATTTGCCAACGCGTGAGTCTATGTACAGGAGTAGATGTTATGTCGTATTCCGGTACGCTGAGAAGTTCGCGGCCTATGAGAAAGTGAGCCGGCGTGAGTATCTCGAACTCGTTAGGATCTGATGACAAAGCGCAAAGAGGCCTTGAGTTTAGAACAGCTTCTGCTCGTGCAAATAATGTTGTCAACTCTTCGAGTGTTAGAGACCGGTCGGCGACCGTCCGTCTAAGCAGATCTTTGCATGAACGAATCGCGGCTTCATATAAACCTCCAAAATGACTACCGGTCGGCGGGTTATGCTTCCATTCAACATCTCGTGAAATGAAACCGGCCGAGATTTCATCAGTATGAGTACGGAAAAAGTGTGAAACTTCAGCTAACTGTTTTCCCGCAGAAAAGTTGGTCGCATTGTCAGAAATCAGTAACTTACTTAATCCGCCCCTAGCAGTAAAACGGTCATACGACGCGAAAAAGCATTCCGTACTTAACTGCGTGAGAACGTCCGTGTAAATAGCGCGAGTTGAACAACAAACATATACACATAAATAAGCTTTGTGAACGCGCGCGTTTCTGAGAGTAGACTCTTTTATGTGAAATGGACCTCCTATATCAAGACCTACAGCACAGAACGTCTGAGCATCTTGTGACCTAAACTCAGGGAGTTGACCCATAATAGGTTGTCTAGTTGTCGGTCTAGTCTTGAAGCAAGCAATGCATTGTCTTGTTCGCAATCTGATAACATTGCGTGCGGAAACGATCCAATATTTTTGAGTGAGTATACCCTGCAGTGTGCGGGGGCCTATATGCATATATGTGACGTGATAGTAATCGATCAGTCGGTCAGTGAAATTACATTTTTTAGGTAGCAGCACAGGATGCTTCGCATTAAAGGACAGCGTGGAATGTGCTAGCCTACCCCCCACCCTCAGGAAACCATTTTCATCAACAAAGGGGTTGAGTTTCAGCAATGACTGCTGTGGTTTCTGACCTTGAGAGAGGGCACGTATATCTCCAGCATAATGATGCCGCTGAACCGCCTTAACGATTGTGTCCCGCGCCTGACGAATATCACCGAGCGTGAGCGTAGTTTTACGCTCGACTTTGGGCGCGCGACAGTTATTTATAAACTTATGTATCCAAGCTACAACATTGACTAACTTATTGTAGTTGGAACACTTCTCAGATAAATCATAAATAGGATCCGATGGCACGTTCCTAGTGACCATCACCTTTGATTCGTTCAAAGGTCTCAACTCCGATACAATTGATGTGCCTGGCCAGTCTGGACGCGCGGGCCAGCTAGGGCCATGTGTCCCTTCTGGCATGGCGAGCAACACGGATGGAGTAGCTTCTATAGAAAGTACATCAGCGCACGGGTTATGTTCAGCGCTGGCGTTAAGTACTTTTGGAAGTTCATCTTCGGGTTTCATTGCCCGGTCAGGTGGTATATTTTCAACTTCCCACATCGAATTCATCACTGTAGTCAAGTCATGAGTGGGTGAATACCCAGAGGAAGTATAATCGCAAGGGACATTGACTTCCTCAGGTTGATTCAGCCGATTTGGTGTTGATTGTAGTGAAGTTGACAACGTGGATAGAGGAACAACACAAGGGTCGTTGACCTTATCGCGTAGTTGATTCAATTCGTTTATATCAGAATCACCTATTTTTGAACAAGCTGAAAAAGAGGCGCAACTTGTGGCGCGGGCGGCTACTTTTTCGCTGTTCGATTCGACTTGATCTAATGCATTTGTTTGTAAACACTCGGAGAGGCATGCGGGGGCATTGACCTCTGCGCTAAGTAAATCCAAATCAACATGCCCAGTGATAACGTATCCGTAAATAGAATGCAAGGCCGGGGGCATTCCAGGAATGTCTGAAAATATTTTCACACCGTCATAGACGTGCGGGAATATGTCCCCTGATATTAATAATTGCACGGGTCCACAATTGAGGAAGTCAGGGTCCGCTAACTCGAGATGCTGATAGTGATGTAGTATCTTGTCAGGAAGAACCATAGTAGGTAAATTGCCTGCGATATCGTCTACTATCACTACGTCCGTGGAACGCAGTTTATCTGATCCGTCGCGCGGTCGAATTCGACAAGTGGTTTGACCGTGGTTATCTACAGGTATTTTACCTAACGCCGTCGGTAAGAAATCTAGTGCGCGTCTGTTTAAGCCTAACTGTTCACTTAGCTCGGTTGTCATGTAACCGGCCATTGAGCCTCCATCAATCATGGCACGCACATCGTGAAAATGACCCTGAACATCTTCTACCTGCACTATAGCAGTAGCTAGAAGTACTGTAGTATCTGATGTAGAAACTAGCGCAGCCGATCTCTTTTGACACGTGAGCGTATCTACGTGCAAAGATGAATGGTGGCGAGCTCCACACACGACACACGACATTCGGGACGGACAGTCCGTGACACGGGTATGACTGCCTGTCCCCGTAGGAACATGCCTTTTCAAGCAGTTCCCACAAAGGCCTAGCTCGTTGACCTTAGCAGCGCGGAGCTGAGGCGTGAGTGCGTTATATATATCGCACTTATATATAGCGTGTGGCTTTTGACAGCAAGGACACTCGTTGGATTTCTGACGGTCGACAACGGCGGGAGCCTTGCTGGCCACAGCTGATACGAAAGTCGATTTCGTACGAAGCGGTTTGGTCGAGTCTGGAATGTTAGAACTAACGTAGTTCTTGTGTGCAGTATGTCTAGGCGGCGGCATAGACGGCTTGACGTACACCGGCCTAGCATCTGACATCTCCAGAGCACGAGCCTGTTTTTCGACGAAGTCAAGTAACTGCCCGATAGCAGGAATTTCGTCTTGATCCATACTCAATTCAAAAGCACGGCGCGTGGTTGGATCCAGATTCCGGATTGCAAGTTTGAATAACAAAAACTCGGATAAATTTTCTAGTTTTAAATTACGCAATGCGGCTACATTTTCCTGATAAACCTGTATAAAATTATTTAGATTTTCAGTCGAATCTGTAGTGAACGCCTTGTATGAAAGAATCTTATCAACGAATGAAGACGCAAGCGCACGTCGGTTATCAAAACGCTTTACAAAACATTCCCACACAATAAGATAATTGTCCGACGTGACTGGCATAGATTTCGCTATAGATAAGGCGGAACCTGTTACAGAAGCGATTAAGTAATAAAACTTTTCAATGTTTGAAAGAGTATTATTTTCGTGTATCAAACTACGAAATGTATCGCGGAACGTAATCCAGTTTTGTAATTGACTATCAAATTTAGGTATTTGTAATTCGGGCAATTTTACTCGTCGGCGAGTGCTGTCACTATTTTCATTAGAGTCCCGACGCAACGATGATGGCTCAGATATACTATCACAAACCGTGCGAATAGAATAGAACAAATCATCAAATGCGTCGACTTCGGTATATGTTGGTATATAGCCAGGTACATACAATTTGTTTATAGAATTGATTTCTTTGATGCAACGATTATATTCTACGCGTAAATCGTCAAGGTCTTCAGCGCGAGATTTGAAATTGGGTAAAATCGTGGGATCTAAAAGAACCTTGGTTGACAAGTCGTACAACTTTTGTACACGTAAAAAACACATTTCTTTTGACGTAAGAAATGGTTGCAGCATTAATTCGAGATCCATAATATCGTCCTCTTTTTGTATTTTTCTTTTAGTTCTATCGGTCATTTTGATTGATTAAAATGTTCCCGACTACGAATTTATTTTAAAGTAACACAAAAATGAGAGTAGTTTTGGTTAATTTTAAGAAATTGCAAAATCACACAACTCCGAATATTACGACATTTCAAGACAATCAATACATTGTACAAATATAGTAAAGTAGACCTTATGGCTATAGTGATAAAGTCCAAACAATGAAACAATATCGTTAGCAAATCTTGGGGTAGATAGACAGTTTTTAATGGAAAAAATGTTAAAAGTGTATTAGTATATGTACCAAATTTTCTATAGTTTAAGCTAGTAAACTGAGAATTCCGACTCGAAAATGGACAGCCCTGTAGTCAGGACTTTTGAAAACTACAATTTACACTAAACGCGAAACTTTTACGTACCCCTTTTTTCTCTAAAAAAACCTGGCCTGCAGCAAGTCCTCCTGAATGTGGTCGCCGGCGAGTCCTGGACGCCTCCTGGCATCCAGGTAAAGTCCAAGTATCGGAACACACAATATAGATGTACGGGATCACTGATTAGGTTATAACACTCGCGTGATATTTTTAGATTGTTTTGCATAACGTACTTTCTGTTCAAGGGTTGGAGCAGCACTGTCGATGTAGGTAAACGTCATTCTTTTTAGAGATGCGCAAGCGCGGGGTAAATGCGCGAGTGTGATATATATTCGATTTTACATCGACTTGATGAATGTAGATTTTAGGCAAGCCAAGTACCTACACTATATTTAACCTAACATAACGAAGAAAGCTTTAATTTAAAAATATCTTGACCCATTTTAAATATTGACGTCAGTAATAATTTAAATTATTGATAAATTCAATGGATTGTGAATCTTAATATTGGCAGCAAACGATAAACTTTTATATGACAAATCGATCGTATCCTACAAGTTTATTTTCCAATTGACAAAAAGTGCTCCGGCTGTCAAAGTAGCAGTGACAGTGACAAGTGAACAAAATGACGAGCGCAGTTGTCCCGCGGTTGCAGCGGCGCCTGCGGGCGTGTCAGCGACAAGCTGTCACGTCACTCTAAGAGGACCGCGCGAAGCAGTGACGGAACTTTATACAGATGTCAATATTAATTCCTTGCCGTTTGGTCTCATGGTTATAATGACACACTGCTTTCAGCACGCGATCTCCATGTATCGATTCATTAAAAAATTGTGGCATTACGAATAACGATTTTATATTTTGTTATTTGTATTTGGTACCTCGCTTACCTCGCAACGCTTTAACTGACGATAACATGGTTATGTAATAAACAGCAGTTCACAGTCTTGCAAAACTCATTATTATCAGTCGCTGAGACACAATTAAAAGTGTACAGGTAACAACAAAAACAAATAGTTGAAAATATGATATGTGATTTTCAGATCAACAAAAACTAAAAATCGAAGAATTTATATGTAAGTAAGTACACTGTTTTCAATCAAATAAAAAAAATATACATGATATTGTGAAGTAAAACTAGTGTACTGACTGTACATACATCGTTGTGCAAGGAACTTACTCTAAACATTTTCAAAGGCGAATTTAACCCGTCAGTGTAGCGACGCGGAAACTGCGACGCTGTCAGTCTCACAGACCTCGCGATTAAAAACATATTGTGCATTGCAGGGTTAAGATCTGATAGATGTAGAATACGATATATTGAATAACATGAAAAACCTGGCTCAAATGGTTTTTATTGTGAATATATTAAAATCAAAGCATTTCTTTGATTTTTAAAGTGACATGACACTATTTCGATTTGGATAAAATTACTACTACGATTATACTCAAAAGAACTTTAAATATTCCTAGTATCAAACTGAGTAATTCTTTTTTCTACAAAATATCTCCTGTCTACAATAATATACAATACAAGTTTTAAACTACAAAACCCGAACCACCATCTCAATCAGACAACCAAAGTTCATTTCGAACCCATTCTCCGTCCACTCCGCACACTACAGCTCTCATTAAACAAGTCTCAATCACGTCATAAAAAGACGAAACAAGAAAAAAAAACTATTAACCCCCTCCCCCTCCCCCCTACAAAGACGCATCAAAGAAAGTCCTCACGTATGCACTTGATCGGCTTCGAACATGACGCCGTCCATCGATTGCAGGGAGGGATGGAAGCGGTACTAAAATACCGGTATTAATAACTAAGTTCTTAAGTCAGTCTAGGTGTAAGTTTGTATGTGAATGGTGAACTAGGAGAAAATTTATTTGAATTAGTTTATGAATATAATATAATGCAGGTTTAGCGCTTAGCAAAGTAATTTGGTAATGAGTGTTTAAAGACTGACAGTGTGATTTCTGTATGACGACTGGCTGATCCGCTTTTTAATAATAACTACTGCAGTTTTTTTATTTGCAACGAAGATGTTTTCAGTTGTGTCGCTTTCGTAAAGCATATAAAACTACAATTTAGAGCTGTTCGTCAATGGCTATACATTACATAATTTTGTTCCTTAGAGTAAAAAACTAACAATTAATGAACTTAACCGCGTTCAGTCCCTAGCAGTGGGAGTGTGTAGGGAGGCGCCCAGGGGGTGTGTAGGGAAGAAGAAAGCTTTAAAAACAGAGAGCGGCGTCTCCGCGACGGACCAATACGTCCCCGGCCGGCCCGCGATTACGGCGCAGGGAGCGTTGGCAGAAAAATGCATATATGTGCTAAAAAAAATTGTTCAAAGCTCTTGTACAACTGAAATTTAATTTTTTGATTGTTGGTATCAAAAGGAAATTTCATAAAGATAGCGTTATTTATTGGAAATTTCAAAAGTGCTACAGCAAGAGTTGATCGTATGTATGAACTAAATTCAGCCTTAATACATAAGTGCCACTAGTAACTTTGCATTATAGTTTCGCTTGACATGAATTCATACTACGTTACAATACTATTAATTTATACTTTAGAAATATTATAAATTTGTCTACAAAGAACGTGAAAAACAAACTATCAATCAAAATGAACTCTAGAAGCTTTAGACAATATTCCTACATTTCAAAAGCTATCCTAAGTTAAAAAAACATACCCCTTTTTTCCGACGCTACCATGGAAGGCATGCGGAAACACACGAGTATCGGTAATACAACATTCGTTATTTTTCGCCACCTCCCGTGTATTGATTAGTGCTCATTGCAACTCTGCAGCTGCCATGTTGTTGCTGACTCTACTTTGCTCTACGTTCCGCGCTCTCATGTGATTTTGCATGTCGAATGGACTGTTATAGGTGTTTAGATTGAAAATATGTACATACTTAGTATAGTATTACCTAACAGTAAATTAATTGTGGTAAGATCTTCGTCTGACATAAGATTTTTAAAATGTACTGTTTTTTCTTTGGAACTAATTTATCAAATACACCCAAAAAGTATAATAACCAAACTAGAAACTAGGCTATAAACAAATAGTAATTACTAACCGTAGCGTGTTAAGCCAAGCTTTAATAAACTTACAATTTTAACACAGCACTGTTTGCGTCTCACCAATTTACAGTTAAACTTTGTCGCAAACTGGAAATGGCACAAAGAGAAAAAGAGGAAAAGTGACAAAAAGTAGTAGTAAAGTAAAGGAAATGCAGCTTATTACAGACTGACGGACAAACAAAACTTGTGTCAGTCGTCAGAAAGTTTTTAAATCAAAGTTGGCTGCTGGCGGCTACGACACTCTGCTTCTGCGAGACTGACTTCTACGTAATTGTACGTTTGTAGCTAGATTGACTGGGTGAAATGAATACTGATAATAATAAGCAGGCTTCATTGTAACTATCTTAGTTTGTAAGTATCTGGGAAACAACCAGAGCAGCATTTACATCTAGGCGTTTCCATGGATCAGATTTTACTTTAAATAGTAGTATAGTGGCTCGATCTATATAATATGTCCTATTTATGTAAATTAAGTAGCATTATTTAGCTTAGCCCTATGTTAGTTTTAAACAGTTGTAATTGTTCGTAACTCGTAATTTAATTAATTTAAGTTAGGTAGTAAATAAATAAATAACACTCTTATCAATAATTAATCTGAATCTCGATTTTATACATCATTCCGTGATTTATGTAAACTCGAAATAATTTAACACTATTTTAGTTTTTACACTCATTTTTTTGATGATACTTCACGAGTCGGTTTAAAAACCATCAGTGTAACTTAAGTAAACAACTTGAAAGCCGAAAACAAACGAACATCTCGCTAAATACGCGTAATTCCCATTTCTCTACAACATTAATTAACTTTCATTCATAATGGCTGTGAATGTAAGTTATTAACTAGTTTGGCATATTTCACGAATGTTTCTTTAGCTTCGACAGTTCCGAGCAAGCGGTGCTTCGAATAGTAAGTGGTGCAAAGTGAGAGATGGGGCGGATAAGAAATAGTAATCACTAGCTGTGCCTGCGACTTCGTCCGCGTGGAATAATTATTTTGGGCATTAATTCTTTGAATTTTGAACCGTTTTCGCAGCGACGGAAGCCCTCAAAGATGAATAATGTTCCTCGTTTTTTCCACATTTTCCATTGCTTCTTCGCTTCTATTAGTTACAACATAATGTTCTATAGCCTAAAACCTTCCTCGATAAATGGTCTATTCAACACAAAAAAAAATTTCAATTCGCACCAGTAGTTCCTGAGATTAGCGCGTTCAAACAAACAAACAAACTCTTCAGCTTTATAATATTAGTATAGATTAAAAATAATTTTAATAGTATGTTAACATAACTATAGCGTATGTTAGGTGGATATCACTGAGTAAACTTTTAACTACGATATTTTTTTATTTATTATACATGGGTAGATAAGTTTAATGTGAAACCATAATTCGCCTAACAATCACAGATGACTGTCAGGCCATTTATGGTTTCAGATTTAGTAGAAATCATAAATTTGTATGATTTTACTTCATTGAAATGGTCAGAGGCCTTTAGAGCGCTTGATAAACTCTTGACACCAGAGTTGGCCACTCTCATTCGATATTTCATTCCTCTGATTGAAATTTCTGAAAAAATACTGAACAAATTTAGATGACACCAGAAATAATTGAAAATTGTGTCAATTTATCTCCAAAATTCTATATGCAGATCATGGCACCCGATGTTAATAAAGAATAACATTAAACAAATAAAAATAAAATTAAAATAGCTTTTGTTTCTACTACTACAAAATGACTTATAATATATAGTAGGTATATGTTTTTTTACACTGCTTTTGATATAATTAAAGAATAACATTAAGCATGTTTAAAGCAGTTACAAAAAATTTCATCGTTAATCTATAAGAGTCCTTTAATTTTATGGATTTACTCGCGTATTCCATTTACTTGTCCCTCGCACCTCCGCTATAAAATCGGCAACTTTTCCCCGTTTTAATTAAGTTGACGTCGCAGTTACAAGTCAGTTGATTTGTTAGCTCGCTCTGTGGAATGCATGGCTACCAGTACACTCTGTGCCCTAGGTCTCTACCTAGGTACCCTAGGTGCAAGCTAAGGTACAACTGCACTGTGGAGATTTTGTGGAAACCTAGGAAAGCCAGAAGTGTCGTAGTCGGATTTGAAAGACATGAGATTGATGTATAAAATTCTTGAGTGTAGGTATCATATTTATAGTTTTAGGGATTAAATTTATAACATAACGAGTGTTTTTTTTGTGTGTTGATTAAAAATAAATATCAAGTTTCTTATGATTACTTTACATAAATAAATAAATAAATAAATAAATAAATATTCCGGGACATTGCACACAGCGCCATCTAGCCCCACACTAAGCAATCGCTTGTGTCGTGGGTACTAGCCAACGGTACATACATTATGTTAGACCATAATAGGTAAAAACAGAATGAGTTTTTTTTTGTTGGGTAATATAGACATGGCATTCTGTTTATTGATGTCATTTATAGTGTTTAAATTGGTACACTGAGCAAGATTTTGAAAGCTAGCTAGCATCAAAAAGTTAATTTAATTAAGTTTAAGTTAGTGCGTTTCCACCTTTACAGTTTTCCTTTCCCGTTCGGTCGCCGCTCGAGTTTCAATGACTGACGTTATTTATTCCTTGATGGAAAACTTCGACTTGTTCCCTTACTGTTATACTTCGCGTTATACCATACCTACTGACTGTGTATCCGTGAGAGGTAAGAAATAAGTAGTCTAAAAAAGTACCGATAAAAAATAACAAAATTTAATTAATTAACAATATTTATTTTTGTTTTTGGGGCATCTAAATAAATGTGCTGACATGGTTTTTGGTAATTTCAATGTAATAGTGTAGCTCAAATTAAACTTGGAAATGTAGAAAAAAAATAGTCTATTAGATATGTAACTGAATGTCATAGAAATATTCTTAAATAAACAATTTATAAAAAACTATGTCATATTTTAACCAAAACCTAGCATTGGCTCCACTGTACACAAGCTAACACGCCATAGAAAACTACCAAAACTTTAACCAAAGTTGAAATTACCTCCACTCTACATAGTTGACACGTGTTAATTAGGGTAATACTTATTTTGCTCTGATTGGTAAAGTTGCAGTGTAATGAGGTTTACACAACGAAAATAACTATTAGTAGACATTTAGTCATAGTCTTAACGGAGAAGGAAAACGTCGTGAGGAAACATTTTTGAAGACCACAATATCCAAAGACATGACTGTGTTTTCCGAGAAAGTGTTTTTTTTTTTCACAAGGGAACTCCTCTAACGTATTCATTAAGTCACGACCCTCAGTCATGAGGAAATACGACTCAAGAAAGAGTCTTTATAAATTAACTACACTTTCATTTCTTGTCTATTGAAAGGATGGTTTAACCATAAAATAAAAATTGGTGATAATTAAACACAAAATTTATATCATAAAAACAAAAGTATCCAATTTAGTTCATCATGCGGACAAAAAAATAATACGAAACTACCCTCGATTATTTCATTTACTGTAAAGACCAGTTAATTATTTTTTTACAAGAGATAGTATAGCTCCCGCTTGACTACAACTTGCCTTACTTTAGATTTTCCTCTCGCCATCCATTTTTATCTTGTCACTACACTGTCGTTTCGAGAGTCCGTTGAAATGTCAAGCAAGATATTAGCAGATCTGAGATCCCAATTAGACGCTAATATATAGGTATAGTCCGTGTATTCTAACTAGAATTGACAGCACAGACGAGCTACTTCACCCTTTTACTTGCTTTTTGCAGTTTAGTGACGATTTTACGTGGTTTTAAGTTTTTAGGATTCTCTGTCGAAATAAAATACGGTCAATCCATTTAAAGAAATAAATAGAAAGTTTAACAATAAGAGGAAAAAGCTTTTCGTCACAGTTTATACACACAAAGAATAAAGATTCTCAATGATTAAAATGTGAATAAAAATATTGTAGTTCTTGTTGTACAGGATATTCTCGAAGAGTCATTCACCTGGAAAAAATAAAATTGAGAGTTTAAAATTTTGTCATGCGTAAAAATTATAAGTCCACATAAAAAGTAGTTTTTACCCGTTACACGTACGAAACCTTCAAACCAAAATTGTACCCATCTTTTAAACTTTACCAGACTTTATTAACTGACGATTTCACCTGACGTTTTTTGTAGAAGTTTCGGGATAAGCGATTTTGTCTCTTAACCCTTCCTGTATCAATGTGACACATGTGACATGAACTACTTAGCGACTTTCCGGGATTTTTGTCCCGACTGCGATACTTTGTACAGACTAGGAAAGCTTAGAGTTGGATGCGAATTGAAGAAGTGTTTTAAAATTTTTATAGAATTATTGTAGGTAATCTGGCTACATTATGTACATTGATAGATTGTTGAATGTCTTTATTTTTTTTTAATAATGATTGCTTGATAAGAATGATGATGCAGTGTTGTATGTTATTTTTAAAATATGTTTAAAATACTCAATAGATTACCTGTGGTAAAAGTAGATCGTGTTAGGTACTTTATTTTTTATATCATAATCTTTATTATTGTTTCTTTGATTGTGCAATATAATATAGCTGAAGTTGTGTATTGATACCATATCCATCCTCTTATAAGTCTGTGGTCCTGCTTATTTGAAGTGACACTTTATCGGCGAGTAATTTTGTACTCTTTAACTTTGGACTTGTATGCTTCACGAGACCTGTCTCAAACTGAAAATGTAGTTTTTGGAACATGCTTTGTCTGTTTTTGGTTTAAAAGTTTTTAACATTGGAATTGGCTGGGCTGTAAGATTATTTTAGACAATCAAAAATGTTACATACATTTTTAAGGTTTTAATTTGAGCTGAAAATTTTCCTAGCCTCAACAAAAAGCCAAATTTCCTTCATCTTGAAGGCGTTACGTCTACAATCACCACAAGTTCCCTCAAATCCCATTAATATTCAAGCGACAAGACGCCAAAATTTCACACCGACAACATCTGCTTCCCCCAATCCATGAATATAACATACTTTAATTAACACTCACAAAAAACTGTTTGACCCTTCCGAGAGTCCGAAATAACTAACTTCCCGAAGACATAAACCGAAATTGGATGGCCAGAGAGGCTATACAGGCTCCGAAGCTCATACTAGCGTGTTCATAAATATTTTAAAAAGTTGCCCAAACTATCCTGTATCAGTGATCTCTTAACCCGAAAAAGGTCGCGTCGGGCCACGTACGCGCGGCATTACACGGGCAGGTACGACCCCTGGCTACATCACGGTATTGCGAAAGGAATCAAATTAGATATACAATAAGCGGGGTAGTGCTCCGATTTACATAAGTATCCTCGCTATTCGGTCGGTTGATAGGAGATTGCGGCCGGGTTACAATATTGCGCGTGTTTACAGCTGCTGTCGTGACTCGCCCTCATCCCGATACAACCATTTGTTTTTTATCTCGAAACTATTTTGCATTATTTGAGTTTAGCGACACCTGCCGGTATTGCGTTTGGATTGGGTTGACAATATTGGACGGATATTTGTGATTGGAAATGCAATAAAGAGAGCGCGGGTGGTGAATGGTTAAGATGTCTTGCACGCCTAAGTTGAAACATTACAAATTTCTACAAATAAAAATATTTATTGATGGCCATTATTTACTCGTTATTTGAGCCAGTTAGTATAATCAATTACCAATACGAAATTGCGACCTACATAATACCTTCTAATCCATCTGTAAGTAAAGAGACAAAATATAGAAACTGAAGTATACACACAAGGTACAAATGTAAAAGTCAAGTCTGACATAATAAAATAAATCTCTCCATAACCAAACCGCCTACAACCCTTTAACTAACTCGGAAATCATTCCCGACTCAATAAAATTTTAAGCGATAATAAGTAACATTACAGTCCTCTCAAGGTTTTACGAAGCTATCCGAAATTCGTCGTAACTATCATTGGACCTCCATTTCGATGATAGTTTCGGAATCCATGCAAATCCACTGGTTTGTATTAAATAATACATAAATAGGGGATGGGAATAAAAACCGGGTAAAAATAGAAAGGGCCTGAATGTAAAATTGGCGGCGAACGGAGGGTTAAGGTGGCATACTCGTATAATATACCTAGATAGAAACTTACGTGTTACATTAATTTATTATTAATACTATAGAATTACTATTAGGGTTATGTATAAGGTTTTTTGTGTTAACTTTCTTACGTTAATTGAGAACAAAGCATAAACATAAAAACCATATTTTGCATGATAAAATAAGCATAATTTTAAGAGTTGTTATTTGACTTAACATATAGCAATAATTTTCTACTGCTGTTTCGATCTACTGATGATCGTAACATGCCTACATGTTACGATGTCTTCAGTTTAGATAAAGTGCCATACTAATAAATGGATACATAATCTATGACCGACGAGTACTAGTATACATAGCTTCTGGCGGTCTCAAATACTTTTGTAAATATAAAAACATAATATTAAAAAACATACACAGTTACGACTCCAACTCTGCACCTAACACTTTTCCTCCCATCACCCGTCAAATGGCCGAAGCCGCGAAAATGTCCCGATCACCATAAAGCCCAGACTCCACGGACTCTCTCCTTCGACGTGGCATTCCCCGCGATATTAAATCCAGTTCATTCTATAAAGAATTCCGATGGACTCCCCTTGCGTCCCTTGCGGAATTTACGAAGCTATTGTACACTGTACTTTATATTTACGATGTACTTATGTGTTTTTTTTTTAAATGTGTTTTTTGATGTATTTTTTTCAAACGTGTGGGGGTCGATAAGTATTCTAGTTTTTTAGTTACGATCTCATTATTCAATCAATTTATCTTTACCGTATGAGTCCATGGAGCTCTATTTGATACTAGTTACTAATTTATGATTTTTGTCTTTTTCAGGTAAGCTTAACACAGAAAAAAAATGGCACCAATTAAAAACGGACTGTAAGTACATATATGTAAGTACTGTTTTTACAATCAACATTACCATTTGAGATATAACTATAAACATATTCATGACAAACCAATTTACATCCAATTCTGTCTACACATACTGGCCCCTTCTTTATTTCTATGACAAAAATATTTCCAAAAAGCTTCAAATCCTTTCCATTCTGTTCGCATACAGGCTCCCACTATCTGAGATCTTCTCGTGTGTAATTACAGGTGTGTTATCAAACCCGCACCTTCAGGGTCCCAGGTTGCGCTTGTTTTTGGGACGTACTAAGGATAGTAACAAAGTACTCGAAATTAAATTGTTTTTATTACAAACATTGATTATGATTGAAAAAATATATGCATACTGGCCATGGTCATTCTTACCTTGACTTGTATTCTGTATTCTGTGCCTTGACATAAGCCTGTGATAACATTTTCCATATTTTTTATTGCGTACTGTATAAATAGTAGATAACCAAAACTTGCGATTGCGAAAAATGAAAAAAATATACAATTAATCATAACACCTTAAATACTATGCAGATGAATAACAGAGGTAGTTTAATTAAAAATCATAACAATAATTAGCTATGTACAGGTGCACTGCAACTGTTTTTTTTAAATCTCCAAAATCCACAACTTGGCTTCATACAAACTTACCACAACTTCACCATGCCATTCCTCCATCCTTTATTTCTTAACTCCTATGACCCCTCCTTGCCCCGTCCCTGCCGCTTATTACCCACATATCCGCGGGATCACGGCCTATCCGGGATGATTGGCAATCCCAGCGCGGGGTAATGCGCACATTTTAATAGAATCCCGGATATATACCCGGTATGTACACCTCTAGCTATGTAAGTCCTTGATAAGTTGGTACAAAGGAAGCTATGTCTACAAGTATCTACATTATTTTATACTCGTAGATGTAGCTGTACGATAACTAACTAGTAATTATGAGTGTCTGACAAAAGTTACTTGATAAGGGATGTGATGGATTCCTTCTTCATGTCGTATTCCTCATTACATGAGAGTCATGACTCCCCCGCAAAATTGATTGACCGGGAACAAAATAAAATACTTATAATCTATTTTAACAAAATCTTATATCATAAATTTTCACGCTTAAACAAAGCTCCTGTACAAATATCCCTGGCTAACATTGACGGCGCATGAAAGACTGTCGGCGCGTGTTTGTGACGTCACGACGTCCCTCCGACGCCGCCTGCACGCGACAGCGGCTAAGAGACTACCACGCTTGTTTATACGGCACGACTATTTTTTGGCAAACTTATTTTTTTTATAACACCTCAAAACAAGTTATTAGCATTTAGCACCAAATTTTTATTACAGTCCCCCATGTAAAGACTGCCTGCGACGACAGTTGTCATGTAAGTTTGTATTATTACTACTAACCCCTTTTATCTTGATATTTTGATCTTGCTACTATCAACATTAAAGTCAGGTCAGTTCACAAAAAATTTCAGCAGTAACGGAACAAATTATGAACAAAGGCATAACAATAATATACAATAATAATTATGAACATAAAAAAAATTGGTGTTTCGCATAAATATTGAGTTCAAGAGCTAAGTTTTCTTTAAAAACAACGTTTTGATTCGTTAAACGACTCAAATAAAAAAAAAACTATCAGAAGACTTTATTACCTTATTATATTCTTTTTTTGGAAGTCGGTTAAAAACAAGGAATCGTATCGTTCATTGAAAAACCTCGCACCTTCAAAGAAGCTGACGGACTGTCCACGTTTGTAATACCTTGAGGGGAGGACAAGTGACCGGAGGGGGGAGGGGAGTGAGGGTGTGGGGGTGTGAGGGAGGGCGAACAGTCTTAGTAGTTTTACAATGTGGAGTCGCTGTAAAATACTGTACACATCATACATACATACATATATTATATCTAAATCTATATGTATAAAACTCAAAGGTGACTGACTTGTGGTGAGGTGACTGATTGACTGACTGACTGACTGATATAGTGATCTATCAACGAACAGCCCAAACCACTGGACGGATTGGGCTGAAATCAGGAATTAAGGTAGATGTTATAACGTAGGCATCTGCTAAGAAAGGATTTTTGGAAATGCCGTTTTAAAGGGGTGAAATAGGGGATGCAAGCTTTACTTCTTTATGCGAGCGAAGCCGCGAGCACCCACTGGCTTTATATAAATCATTAAAACTACTATATGGTCATATGAACATTTATAAAAAAACATGACATGCTATCTTTATGTAGGCAAAGTTTGTTTGCTTGTTTGTTCCGCTTTACGCAGTTTAGGGTATAGGGTGCTGAAAGTAACATATAAAATACATCCTGAGCGATGCCGCAGACATCTACTAGTTAATCTCTCTGACTCTGATTCTGAACATTTGATGTACTGATATTATGTTAGTTGGACATTGAAACAAAATGTATCTGGTTTACTATTTATTACACATTTAAACTGTGTGTAATACCTTCTTAGTTTTGCATACGATAAGATTTTAAAGGCACAAAATAACCTGTTCAGTACAACCACAGCTACTACTTTGATGCAAATAGAAGCAGTCCAAAAAGCAACAGCAATGACGTCACCAAATGACATAGTGTCCACTTCTGAACGTGGACCCAGGTAGGGGGGTAGAGAGGGGGTGAAAGGGGGGTGGTTATAATTGGGTATTAACAGATAGAGCCTGTCACTCACGTGGTTAGGAATTGAATGGATTCAATTAACTTTCCGTTTAAAAACCGGTTAAACCGGAATGTTGCATTTCAGATTGGGAATTAAATTTCCTGACAGTGATTATTTTGTATGAATGGTGTTTTCGAATTGCGGTGATTTTTGGCCAGTAATGTTGGGTAATTAATCACATAGGGATGAAATGTACGGTTAAGATTGTTTTGCATTTGTCAAAGGCTTGTTTTTCATTGTAACCTAATAATGTTTTCAAATGTTTTTAATTAATTTGATCTGTAAAATAAACATACATACGTTATAGTTACTAAAATAAAAAACTACACAGCCTTTTCCTCTGGCACAAAACCTCATTCCTTAATTTAAAACTAAAGCCTATTTCTATTCCAAACCCTTAGACTACATTACACATCCAAATGCAACATCGCCACGAAATAAGAAAAGATAAACTGTAACTCCACACTGGTATAAAGGCGCTGACACACACACGCTCGGCCCAGCCGGTATAGTACAGCACTCGCCGACTCGGCCCGGCTGGTCCGTCCGGAACCGTCCCCACGGAAACGGCATTAAAACTTTTGAGTGATTTCGCTCAGTCAAACGGCGCAAGACGGCGAGTCCGGCGCGCCGTGACCATACGTTCACACTTTACGAGGACACTGATGGCAGTACTCGCTATTGTATATTCTGTGAACATTGTTTGCTACTCCGTAAACTTTGCTTTTTATACGTGTTTGGATAAATTTTACTGTTGTAGATGTTGTTGTAGAACTAAGCTGTGTGTGTGGGTTTATTTTATTTGTTTTGTTAAAAAACTGTTTGGACATATAACCTATACATATGTTCAAATTGACTATGTAGTATAAAAATACATCAACATAATTAAGTTTATATCCTGTAAGCCTTTACATAGGATAGTAATACATAAAGTAATCGTTTACATAATTATTTGTGTTGAGACCACTCTCAAAAAGCTTGTAAGAAAATAACACATATACCTTAAATTATTTCTCATATATTTTGTCACAGTAATTGAAATTCTCTAATATCAGACCCAGTACGAGCTAAATCATAATCCTGACAAAGTCATAGAACATTGTATCCCTATGGCACGGATGCGGCGACCGCGTGTGGACGCCTTCGGCCGACTAATTTGTGAATAGTTGCTCCTCTGATTCACTTGATGACAGCTTTCTGGACTTCATTACGTTACATTGTGTCATGGCTCGCTTATTTTGTTGCAGAGTTAAGTTTAACAAATAGTGATTTTACCCAGCATGTTGTTTTAATATTGATTTTGTTGATATAGTCGTTCCTATACAAAGATGATATACTCACATCGAAGTTTAAAAAAAGAAGAATGCCTACCCATCAATTTGAAAGACCCATTACAAAAAGCCCCTTGAATTACATAACCAATCTAAACGACAACCCCTCTCTCGAACCTATAAATTACCAACACCAACAAAAAGCAGTCATAAATTCACAATCGCTCAGATATCTCAAACCGACCGTTCCATCCCAGCCACCTCCAGACTCAATTAAAAACTCGAGCATTCGACCAATCCATTAAGCTACATTCCCATTCCACTCCTTTTAACAAAAAACGGGACACCATTATCAATTCGACATCGCTAAGCATGTCCACACGTCCTTACGGATGTGGGAGGGGGAGGCGTCGGGCGGCGGGAGGGAGGGGGTTACGTCTCCATCGTCCGGCGCGTCACCGGCAGATCAATGCTGGACAGACCCCACCTGCACTTTTAATTCGCGGGACCAAATGGGACGAGACGGGGCGAGCTTGTGTGCGCTCGCCTTTGTCTCAAGATGTCGCCGGCTTTTTTCGATACATGAATGGTGTGGAAAGTTGATTATTGGGTTTTTGGTATTGAAGATGCTTTTGTTTTTGCGGTGAGTGTTTTGCAGAGAGTATATGGATTTGAGAGAAGTTTTTTTTTTCTACTTTTCGCTCTTGAGTAAGTAGTAGTATAATTTAAGAATAGATACAAACATGCTGATTGTTAATATCATACTAATTTTGCTATCAAAAGTACATACCTACGTGGTGTTTTAAATCAAATAGTTACAACAAAGTAATTTTATAGTGAGAATAATGAATACAAAATTTTAGAAAATTCAGATGTAAAAGCATTTTCTTTTATCGACATATGTCCAAAAGTCCAGCACAGTCCCACCGGTGGGCCTGTGGGCAGGCAAATTGAAAGGATTAAACTGTTCTTCGAATAGTTGACGAAACTTGCGGACCTTGTGGGCGATAGTGACAAGCGTTAAGTATTTCTCCACGATTTGGAGGACCTCCACCAGAGGTTTGAGCAATGGTATTTCATTATGTCATTTTTTTTGGTGTGCATTAAAGACATATCTTATCTTACCTTATCTTAAATGGAAGAACTGTAAGATTTAGATATATTTGAAAACTTTTGAGTAGTTTACACTTTATTGTTGTTATTTTATAGATTTAATCATGTCACACTTTTAGATAATTAAGGTCAGAGGTGGATAAAAATTGCAGATCTTTGTGTTTTTCAGAACGGTGACTCAGGTACAAAAACAACGTCCCATTTCGACGTTTCATCGGCATTTCAACTTGAAATTACAACAACAGCACAGAAAAAATCCTTATCAGTGATTACAGTTTTCATTTGCTCCCAGAATTTTGAGTTTGTTTGTACAATCGTCTCTCAGAGGTGCGATAAGGAATGTTTTGTATTTTTTCTGTGTATTTCCGGTTTTTTTTTAAAGCGGAACTCAACCCTTTTGACGTTATCTCACTTGTCTTGTCTTGTCGCAGCGGCCCTTGTTTGAGTCCTGATAAAAGTCAAAAAGTTTCGCTTTTTTGCACCTGTTTGTTTTAATCTGCGGAAAATAATATTTTTTTGCTTGTTTTTTAAAAGAGACAATTGAAAATCGCGGTTGTTTTGACATTGAATACTATTGTACAGAACGATTCGATTTGATTACGTTACAGTACTAACAAAATATACTTATGTTTGCATATATCGGAATAAAACTAAAATATAAAACGAGTGATAGGTTGGTCTAGCTTAACAGACATAATCAAATGACACAAGTAAAGCAATTATTTCCTTTACATATAGTAACTTAGTTTATTTAAAAAAAATAACGTTGAGTTCTTGATTACTTCTAGTATTTTCTTGTATCAGGGCACCCAAAAGCGGGTAAAGGCCTCTTCCTTGCTGGCCCAGGTATTGCGGTCTTGGGCTAGTCTGGTCCACGTGACTCCAGCCACCTCCACGATGTCGTCCCTCCACCTCTTCTTCTTTAGTAACATAAATTATGTTATTTGATCATCCATAAAAATAATAATTTAACCTCCCCCTACACATCCAATCAACTGTCCCCACCAATTACGCCATCTACAATCCGTCCGCGTGTCTTCAAACTCATCACACGAGACAATACGTACAAAATGTCCGAGTAAACACCCCCCGCCCCACCCCTCTCCTCCTTAAGGGGGGCAGGTCCGGTTCGTTATCACGTCCCGGACATAATTTAAGACGGACCGGATGGACGGACCGTCCGCCTTGTCACGGCTTGGATTGATTTTTAGAGTTCTAGCTTATGTTGAGAAGTACTGGACTCAGATTCAATGGATTTTGGAGAATTTCATAGAATTTATCTTTTAGTATCTCAGGGTCCAAAGGCATATTACATTTTCAATAATGTCAGAACTGTAATTGATAGCAGTGTAGTTTTAAAATATATTTTGTATGGATAATAATATTAGATTCATAATCAAAATACATATTTCTAGTTCACATCATGAAACTTGCATTTAAATTCATAAGAAACAGGATTTTTATACAAGTTGGCGTTAGTGAATAGAAGATTTAATCTTTTATTGCAAAAAATTCACTATGGAAAGAAATATTATATTACTAATTTATTTATTTAATTTATAATAAAATATGCTTTATGCATCTATACTTATATCCTTTTTAAGATTTTCCTTCACATCAATTTTAAATCACTTATTGTTGCCATGCTAAAAGAAACGTCTACAAAATAATAACCGACTACTCAAGTCTCAGGTAACCTTGCATATTTATTAGCAAAACAAAATGGCTGCGTCACTTCTCAGTGATATATGTGACATCACGTGAATTATTGAGTTATCCTTTATTTATGCAATCCGAATGATACATCGACACGTTTGATGAATATTAAAACTGTGATGTAATTCGTTGAGCTATTAAATCGAATGGAATATTGTAAGCTTGACAGATATGATCAGTTATTTTAGTTGAGTAGGTATATTTTTTGTCATTTAATTTTTCCAACTTTGTTTATATTTATTTACTTCACTACACCAACATCACTATGATAATGTTTAAAGGTACATTTAGGTAAATGTTTTAAAATATACATTCACAACTCTCTTCTCTATAAAAATGTTTAGGCATAAATGCATCTCTATAAATTTTATAGAAACATTGCTGTAATTTATTTCTCATTTCAAACCCATTCCAAATTCCCAACTGCTGAACATTCTCGGTCATTTTCATCAGTCAACCCAAAGTTGTCACATCGCCCAACTCCCCGCCACTAAAAACGTGTGATTTACTGAAACTGGCTTCAATTATTATAAATATGGCGCCGATGTGGGTCAGACTGCGCCAGGCGCTGCAAGGGGAGGGAACTTCACCCCCCAGGGGGCAGGGGGTAGAGGGGGACACCCGTCAATCGATTGTCAAGGAGGGCGAATACAAGAAGTTTGAGAAACTGTGCATAGGGGGAATTCTTCCAGGTGTATTTTGAGGAGTATTTCCTGCAAGTTTGGGAATTGATGCTATCGGGACATGCAGTTTGGACATCGTTTTAATGTATGTTTCCTATTTTGAAGTACTAGTGACAGTGATATTTTTTATCATCGTAAGAAGCGATCATTCGAATTATGACAATTATTTAATTACATCCATAGTGGTACCCCGGAGTAAATGTTTACAAAGAGATTGTTACAAAATGTTTATAGATGTATTAATAATTTTATGCGTATTGCTACACAAAAAATCATTATTTCTAATGAATGTAAAGGTATGCAAAAAAACAATTTCTTACAACTTTCAAAGTATTCATCAAAGAGGAACAAAGCGAGTCGCAAATCATCAAACTTTAACTACTTTCCAAGCACCTAATTTCACATGTTAAACATCAAACCAGTCTTCAAACGAGTGCTCACCCATCCCCGATTTAACCCATGATTTATCCGCCATCAACGTTGACACAAAACGTGTATTTTTACATCTGACTTTATTCCAGTAGAATTATAAAACTGTGTAAATTGTACGTCAACTGTTCTAGGCAGAGACGAATTAGTGTTAGCGTTGGGAAACAATGGAGTTGATTTTTATTCGAATATTGTTATTATAATATATTATCATTTATTTGATAACCTTAAGTTTCTTATGTAGGTACGGTTAGTGATTATTTAATATGACATTTTTATACAATAATGAGCTGTTTTAATATTGGAGTTTTTGTAGTATGGCAAAGTCTAATTCAAACAACAATTCAACTTACCTCTTCTTGCAACCCGACTGGCTAGTTACTTTCCTTGATTCTGAAATTAGTAATTAAGCAGCTTCAGTTCCGACAGCCGTTTTTAGTGCTTATTCTTGCTTACCTTAGACTACAGTGTCGCTTCCCGATTGTCAAATATTTGACTGTCCAGTAGAGTCCAGTGTTAAAAAAAGTTTAACAATTTATTCGAATAAACGTCCCATCTCAAACGTTTCAGAAGTTTCACCTCCGTGATTGTCACCGTCTTGTCGGTGCTCTCGAGATCCATCATCGGTCGGTAACGAGTGAAACAGCTGCGCGCGATTGATGGACCTATAAACTATATTTATACGATACTTCTGGAATAGTTTGTGATGCGACGCTAAAGTAGTGTAGGATAGTGCGTGCGGATGTGGCATTTGTTGAGATTTGAATGTGTCAACGAAAATAGAAGCGTATGACCGTCATAATTTAGATAGGGACCAAAATATCGCTAAAGTGCTCCGTTGTCTTAGCACGTTTAAACATTTAAATTATTAACATAAGTATGATGTGCAAATATTCGTAAGATATTTCGTATATCTTGAAGCACAAAACGTGTCAATCAGGGTTGTAAATATTTGCTTATTTATAAAATTTTCCATGCAGCTTACGCAAATTATGATCGCTCATATAATCTGATCACAGAAGTTATGCCGTGCGAGTAAATTTAACTTCTATGTCTCTCCTCTTAGCATCAGGAAAGCTGTTAGTATAATGAAAAAAATATACCATCGTCAAAAAATACAAAAATCTAAGTAATCTTAGTAACTGCCGCATCCAAACCTCGTCCCTCATCACTCCATACAGGACAGTGATAATGTAGTCTGCAGGTCCCGCCTACTCCTCAATACATGTGCTATTGTCATCAAGTATTATATTTAACTACTCAAATAACCTTATCGAATTGTTTGGTAAGTATTTGTTTTATATTCTATTGAATTTTGTAAAGGCTAGATTTAGTAACTATTTACTTATTGAGGTAATTAACTATCGTCATCTATAGGTGGGTTCTATGCCAATCTTATTCAAGTTAGACATTCTAGAGATGTGTGATGTTTTAGACCGATCTTACTATTAGACTTCTTTTATAAACTTTGCTGTTAAGTAATTACATGGGTAGCAATAGCAACTAAGTACGTCGTTGTCTTTATCACCACCTTTTTACCACACCTGATGCTAAATTCCAGTCACGATAATATGGCATCAAATTAGTAAATTTGTTAAAATGCGTAATTGCTGCAAGTCACTTGAAATTTTCACGATTTTTTATACCGAATTACCACCCAATTATAATCTCATTCGCTCGACATTCTTTCTGTTACTCATCAAAAAATACTTGAGAGCCCGCGGAAGACATAAAACCAGTGATACTACAAGCAGACGAAAAAAGAACGCTCAGTGGCAACACTGACGTTCGTGATTTATACAGTAAACACATAAATCTGACTTCTATCTGTCAAGTCGCGTCGACTCCGTGGAAGATGGTTGACAGTATATAAGAATGAATTTATTTCTACTGAAAATCCGCAAATAATAAAAAATAAAAATGGTTCGATTGATTACAAAATTACTATTATTTATGTATCGGTGAATGAAGTATTTTTAACCGACTTGATTTAAAATGGTAAAAAAAAACTCGTAACATTTGTAGACTTGTTGCATAAATTAACGACAAAAAAACTTCAAATACTTTACAGAATTTCATTTAGAACTCGACGCCTAGTCGTTAATTTCAGTTTTCAGATATCAATTTCAAGATAGATTGCTTTGATTTTTCTATCAGAGCGATTCAATATGCTTATCATTGAAACTTAACATTGACTTTGAAGTATCAAAGTCAATGTTATGTTTCAATGATAAGCATATTGAATCGCTCTGATTAAAATTATATATTAATTAGTAAATTAATATATAATTTACCTTTTTATAGGTTTTATTGTACGATGACTTCGATGAATCACTTTCTTTACTATTTTGATTCAAAATTTTCACTTATTCGGGTAAGTTTGTTATGATTGTTTTTATTGCTTACTGGATCAATCACATTCTATGTTATCCCAAGCCAAGGTACTGCTTTCCATTGCACAGCAGAGGAAACGCGACTTTGCGACAGAAATAATCATAGTTGTGTATCATTTGACGTTGTGAAAACACGAGACACCTACAATGTAGGAAAGTGTTGCTCTCACATCTCCGGGGATTAATCTTTGATTTAGATGCTTTTATTTTGGGCCTGAGCTCCTTGTCTTAGCTGTGACGTTACGTATATAAAACTGGTTAGGAATGTATAGATAAACATATAAACAATACGTGGATAAACTTAATAATCTATGACACAAATTAAAATACATTAAACACGTATAACTGGCGGTCTTAGAAGCTTTATTATCCTGCAATAAAATAAGCTGCAAAAAATAAATAAATGGTTCCTTTCATTGTTTCTCAAAGGAGCTGATGGAAGCCTGTCAATGTCGGTCTTTGGTGAGGTGGTTGCAAGCTTGCTTACATCTATAATTTCATTCAATATATTTAGATAGGTATATCTGGCTAGGCCGTATGAGATGATTGATTCAATACAACAGTAGTATTTTCATGGCCGTTGTTTATTTCAATCGAGCATTTTTAGGACCGTTCTAATCTCTTAAAGTCTCTCAGAACAAAATTCAGCCACTTAGTTCATACGAAGATAGACTTCCAATTTTCCTGAAATGTATGCTTTCAGACGCATAGCAGTAGCATGTCGCTGCGTATTCCATTAGTAGAAAATTATAGCGAACCGAAGATTTATCGTCCCGAAAGTCGTCGTCAAAATGAAACAAACAGTCTTAACGCTAATTTTATTCATGCCACAGCGTAGAAGTCGCCAGTTTGCTTCAATCCACGAAATATCAGCATTACTCTGCGACGAATAAATCGTACAAGTCTCGGCAGAAAGGGGAAACCGCACTACGACCATATGCGTATATGGGATAACTTTATACCAATATTTTTACGTACCTATAGGTCAGATAATAACTACAGAAATGAAAAGACTTTTTTGTGTTATATATGTTGTCAATTAAGTGGATAAAAGTAAATAAAGAAATTTATTTATTTATATATGTCACCGGAAAATTACAAGATCCGTACGTTTATAAATTTCCTAGGAAATTTATAAACCTTCGTAAGTTTCTAAACGCGAGATAAATTGTATTATTTTACGCAAACATTTTCGCTAATTTATGAATTTACGACATCTCGTTGTAGATTTATAAACTAACGGATATCCATCCGTAAGATTCTCAACGGTTCGACCAATCACAAAAAAGCTTTTAATTTTTCGCTTCTTTAGAATACGACAAATAACACATTGCTCTCTGAGTGGCCGATGTCGACGGTGACAATGTTTATGTCTATAGACTTAAGAAGAAACACGTGACTTATTCAACCAATCAGAGCGTACATGGCGGTTGGTTATTCCTTACTTGTTATTTTACGCTTGAGTTCGGTAAGTTTATCAATCAGCGATAATGAGGACGTAAAATAATACAATTTATCTCGCATTTAGAATCTTACGAAGGTTTATAAATTTCCTAGGAAATTTACAAACGTACGGATTTTGTTAATTTTTCGGTGACATATACAACACTTTCAAAACATAAACGATATACGAGGTTCGCACAAGATCAATGCAGCTATCAAATGCAAGGAGGAACCAATTGGCCAGCTGTGGTATAAAAAAAGGTTGTGGATAATGATTAAAAACTTTGAAAAATTAAATTATTGAATCCAGTTCCACCCTACTCATGGACGTTTCATCTCTAATCATGACACATTGCTATACTTGTCTCGCGAGTATGACGGGAGTCTCAGCAGGCTAGCAATGATGGAATATCACTTAAATACACAAGTATCAGATACTCTCATCCAATAAACAGAAGATAACAACCAAGTTTGATGATAAGCAATACAAAATACATATACAAATATAATCTTTATTTACAGAAAATATAAAGTTACTCCCTTATAAACTAAATTAAATATACGTTCATGTCATGTCCAGCGTAATGTTTTAGGCAAAAGCCTGGGTACAGTGAAAACATGAGATAGTAATTTAATCGCTTATCTTGAAATCTACTGCGTGCTTATAATAATAGTATAATTTTATAGAATTCTTTCAATCACGAATTCTACCTAACACAACACCCGCACAACCGATACTGTGGTTGAAAAATCAAGCGTATACTGAAATAGAACAAATGTGTAGCTTTTTAAAAGCTTCCCTAGGAAACGAGTTGAGTAAAGCTCGTCGAAGGAGGCTCACATAATGCCGCATTATACTTCCCCCTATTACCGTATTTTGCTTGCACAGAGAACATAAACTTGCGACTAAATGAGCACTAATTCGTAGCTTGCTGGAACAGGGGTGGATGTAGGGAAAAAAATCTGAGAAACGATACATACATTATTTATTTAATGAAACAAAAATATATGTAAATCTTTCACCTAGTATTTTATGGGATACATCGCCAGTCTTGTTAAAAACCCACCTCACCTTTGAAAGCAAAGTTTTTGGCTTAGTGTCGCTTTAGATGCCTGGCAAATGCTTGATTTATAAATAACATGAATAACAATAGGGGTTGCGGGTTCGATTCCCGCCTGACACAAGTATTTATGCATTTTAAAAATGTATAATTTCTTGTGTTCAGTCTGGTTGTTTGTATGTATAATAAGTATGTATTTACAAAAGAAAAAGTATATAAGTATTATATCCGTTATCTAGTACCCACGACACAAGCGTTTGCTTAGTGTGGGGCTAGATGGCGCTGTGTGCAATGTCCCGAAATATTAATTTATTTTTATTTAATACCAGCCAGACAAATTATAATTTGCCAGTGATATAGCAATAGTGAAAAATCATTACTCGGATTCATTAGATAAAGCTTGCATCCTACAATTCATAAACATAACTCAAATCTAGACCACAAAGACACTCTTATTGTAATCATCTTGATGCCTTAATACACTAGGTACTTGTAAACATAAAATCATATATTATTCTTTAGTCTTCTATATGGGCTACACTAGTATATTCAATTTCTAGCCTAGTTTCGGACCCAAAATAAGTTTTCTAAGAAATTCCTAATGAGTCTAGATCAAACTACCCCAATTCCATCCCTTAATCCTTTCCCTACTTGCCGCCAAGAAGGTTTGCATAAATAAGTCATATTCGTACGCACGCGCTGCCAAACCCGGCTTAGGTAATAGGCTTGTTATCTTATCATTGGCGCGATGCGAGACCAAATATCATGAACTGAACTTAGCTATTATCAAGAGGCTTTTGTTTTCAGATTTGTGAAGTCATATAAATGAAACAAGGATTAAACTATTTCTACAAACATAAATGTATTTCAATCAATGTATTTCAATGTAATGTTTATCAATAAAATATGTGTTTTCTTTCTTCCTTTTTTAGCTAATGTACATTGTAACATGTGAATTTAAACTAATTAGGTTGCTTTCTTCTTTTCAGGTAAGTCTACAATTTAAGATTAGAAATGACAGATGCATCGTGTAGTTTCATGGCAAGTATTTTACTACGTAGCTATAGTTAATCCTTCAAAATAATGAAGAAAAACTGCGTTCCCATTATCGTCTCCAAACAAATATGTAGTTATCAAAACCCCATTTACTACAATAAGTAGTCACCAATAATTCTCAAAGCGTCAATAATTCTAAAATCACGTAACGTTCAAACTGCTCACAACGGAACGTAAATTATAAATTCTGTAATAACGAAGGGAACGTATCTGAAATGATTCACGTTCAAGTTTCATGGCCCCATGCAATGTAACGAAGGCAAAGATTAGTTAAATGGCGCGTAGATGTGCGAGTTTATCGATGAACTTAATAAGATTGGATTGGACTTGTTGTAAAGACAGAAGACATGAAATGAAAAAAATATCACAACGTTACCTTTGCTGATCTTTCAAACGTATAACAATAACGTTATAACATCATACTTCTTTTTTTCATTAATAAATAATAAAGTGTCATAACGCCATTTTGTTTAGTCAATATTAAAAAAAAAACCATGTCTGTAATATAAATGTTTAAATAATTGCGACAAAATGTATGTTCTTTGTAATAGTTTGTTACTCGTAGAAATTTACAAGTTTACTGTGTACAAGAAAACATTTTTTGTGATAAACGTAAATTTTTGGACAAATTATTGTAAAACTCATTATCTGTATTATCATAATACAGCTTCTCTATCATATTACCCGAACCAAGTCTCCAATTTCCTTCCCTCTCCATCGCCTGTTTGAGGCACGCGCGGCCTGTTTTTGTTCGGAGATAATTTGCAACGATATGTTGTTGTTGTGTTAGCTGATGTTTTTATAACTTCTTGCAAGATTACTGTAACATTGTTATTGTTAAACGATCTATTGACACAGAAAGAAAATTAAATTAAGTTTTATTTATGGACTAGCTGTGCCTGCGACTTCGTCCGGGTGGAATAGTTATTTTGGGCATTAATTCTGTCATACATATTTTTTTTTATATCTTGAACCGTTTTCGCAGCGCACGCAACGGAAGCCCTCAAAGATGAATAATTTTCCCCGTTTTTTCCACATTTTCCATTGTTTCTTCGCTCCTATTAGTTGCAGCGTGATGTTATATAGCCTAAAGCCTTCCCCGATAACTGGTCTATCCAACACACAAAGAATTTTTCAATTCGCACCAGTAGTTTCTGAGATTAGCGCGTTCAAACAAACAAATAAACAAACAAACTCTTCAGCTTTATAATATTAGTATAGATATCATGTACTGCTGCTTATTTTAAGTATCAATATCGTGAAAGTTGCTGATAGATGTTGTACACTTAGAAGAAAATCGACTTACTTTCTACAATATTTTTACTATCATTGGATTAAACAGAAGATTGTTTTCCTATAAATAGCTATTAAATCAAAATTTCTATAAAGCTTACTAAGGTTAGGTACATAAAAAGATACCTAAGCAGTAGCTTACTTCTGCCCCATCTTGTAATTCTTTGCCCGTGAGTGCTACAATCACAGGCAGCACTAACTCTACACGCGACTCCGCCCGCACAAGATTTACTGGTTTTTACACAGCGCTAGGGTCGATTTATATCTACAGACATCGGACGTGATAGACATGCACCGTGTTAGAGAAAAATCAATGTATTTGAGTATATACAGCTAAAGTGACAGTAACAAGATTTATTTAAGTTGACATATTGTATGATTACATACCTATTATTATGTTTGACATGTTTTTAATAACAAAAATGTTCATTATGTTATTAATAAAACTTGACATTGACTAAAATTTTATTAAAACTAAATGTTATAAATTCAATTTGACGAGATATTGTAATTTGTGTAGCATATTCTATGATATTAGTACTTATACCTATGTTACAACTTTACATTATCAATAAAGATTCTTTATCTTTATACAAAGTAGTAGTTTTTTATGCAAGATTTACTCAGGCTTGAGCACAACATCATTGCAGTCTACTATCAATAGCAAACCAGTTGCTGTAAATAATGCAATTATCAGTCAGACAACAAAATAATTTTCATGGAATTGGCATCCGCAATTCAGACCGTATCACATAACAAAGAAACCTGTCATATCATACTCCCTCCCTAAAACCCACCCCCTCATTATCCCCTCCCTATAATTCACATAAAGCACAAAAAGCGAATAATTTCTTTATAAATTACGAGCTTGCATTGAGGTGATATCAATGACATCTTATATAATAGATGTTTCAATGTAGCGAAATATTTGAATCATATCTGTCCGGTAATACAAGTATGAAGTTGACTGTTCTTTCAGTAAGCAAAGACTTATTTACTATACTGAATTACTTATGGACACATATACCTATAATGTTATGAAATACGTAAACAAAATAAATAAGCTCATGTTTTGTTACAACCGTTCTTTGTATACGTAGTCACCAGTAAATTCCGAATTAAGGTGCTATTAAACGCTATTAATGCAAAGCTATAAAAATAGGTTAGATTGTGTAGACGTTAACATATGCAGTTGAGTTAATATTAATAAAATAAATCAATATTTCAGAACATATTACACAGCGCCATCTATCCCCATACTAAGCTTACGCTTGTATCATGAGTACTAGGTAACGGATACAATACACATTTACTTTCTTTCGCAAAATACATACTTATTTTCAAAAAGTTTTAAAGAGACTGCCTAGCTTGATATGTTCGATTAAACTAAAAAAAAAACATTCTTATTAATATAATATATGTTTTGCATAAATATCTATTTAATAGACGTCTCTAGTTTATTTAGCGTGCGGATGATATTCCTTGTGAAGGCGGCCCCCGGGACGGTGTGATTTATCGACCTATAAAGTATTATAATTAAAGGCTCGGGAAACTACGGAACTATGGAGGTAGGGTACCTGGATATGATAGATGTGTCTATTTTTAAACTAAACTCAAATATTGTAAATACAATTAAGTCTGCTGCAAGTTTGCAAATAACGAATTCATTTATATGATATTTCTCTAATGTAGAAACTGTGGAAACCCGCTAATTAATAAAAAGCAGTAGCTTTCGATAAATTAAATTTAAACTATCTACCCTAAAAATCATTTGTTTAAAAAGAGTTAGTCCGTTACTACCCATGACACAAGCGTTGGTTTAGTGTGAGGCTAGATGGCGCTGTGTGAACTGTATCAGGATATTTATTTAATTGGTGTCAATAAGGAAATAAACACATTAATTCTCACTCATATTTTGTTGTAATATTTTTTCTATTAAACCAAATACTATAGATGACTTTTGCACCATTGTTATGAAATAATGACACGTGTTAATTACCACATCCATACACCATAGAATCTCCCCCGAAAGCTCGCTAAGCTGTAACGTAGAGTATATTCAATGTGCTAAGTTTGGAACTTGACCCACGCTTGACCGTGTCTGGTCTTCTCATATACATAATGTATGGAGGGGTGTATTTTTAATTAGTTGGTATGTCTTTGATAAAGGGAATATTTCTGATTGGAACAAAAATAATAATAAAAATATTGTCATATTATAACAAACAGTTGAGCTTTCATGTTTGTTTTTATTATTCCAAAACCAGTTTTTCATTACATTACCTAATTTGGTTACCAAAAATTAGAAGTTACTTGTAATGGAATACAATTGGTTCTGATAGGAAGTCCGATTTAACTGAAAATATGGAAAACTGATTGAGTTTCCCAGTCCCTTGTAAATACCGCAATCGTACTAGTGAAAGTCCCCGGCTGCGCTCGTCAGGTCACGTCTACAGACGAAAGTTGCTCCGTCCGTCTGTCGCCGTTAATTAAAACCGATTGCGACCAACTAGAGCTTTTGATACTTTATCGTGATGTTTTGATAGGTACAATGGAAGAACGAGATAGTTTTACTCTTCTGAGATAGGTACTAACAACTTCACACAAAGCGTTAATACAGAATTGAAATCCACATATTTCTATTTACATTTTTATTAAAATATTAATGTCAATCCTGATTGCAATTTGATTTAGCGAAATTATGAGTAAAAAAAGCATTATTAACGTTAAAATAACTATTCGTATGTTTTTTTATTATTTTTGCTTACCGGTCACCCATGTATACACAGATGTCTGGCCACCCTTAGCTTCAGGACCGTCTACGGCGTAGCACTACTACCGGCTACGAGCGCTACGAGCCCGTAGCAAACTAAAAACAAAGGATCGGCCAACATTATAGCCCAAAAATATGATACTCTCACACATATAAACATATCACCAAGTATGTGTGTACCGAGTTATTGAAGAATGATTCATAATTATTAGGCTTTGCAATATTACTCGTATACATTGAATAAAACATCTAAGTAAACCTTAGGTACTTAGTCTTGTTTAGATTGCAGCTGTGTAAATTTTCCATAAATGTCTCGCTGAAAGTTGATTAGTACAAGAGTCAATTTGGCGTATTTTTTTCTATTCACGCTAAACTTTCATTTATAAAATACTTTCGTAAGATATTTTGAAAAATATTATTTAGTTTTACCATGAACTTTTTATTCGATTCTTTTCTTTTAATCGCCTTTTGAGGCCTTTGTTTCTGTTTAATTAAATCTTGGATCTTTTAATGATGTTTGATTGTCTTACAATTATTTGTTTCAACTAATCCTGTACACTCACACAATCTCACTAGCTCCATAGCTTGAACTTCAGTGGCCGCTGGAAATTAGTGGACGTGGGGAGGGGAGGGGAGGTAGGGGGGTATGATTTACAACACCACCTCCTTATGTTGTGTCTTTCATATTAACATACGAGATGTATAGTGACACTAGTGAAACTTAGACTGCGACTGCTTGAAGTATATACAGGTATGTTTTGTATATGTGAATGTTGAAGACAGAAATTATGTTTTAAAAAATGTTACAGAAAGTTAGAAGTAATAAAAATATAAATAAACTTGTGTATAAATAAAATCAAGGGTGGACGCGCGAAGCACTACGTAGCATTGCGTGTGTGTCGCTAGCCATAAGTTTAGATTTGAAAGAATAAATCTTATAATGCATCTTTTTTATCTTCTAGTTTCGTCCTAAACTCATGAAAATCATTTAAAAAAAAATCATTTTATTGGCTGTATAATATAGTGTGACACATGTCTGTTACGCTCATCCGCAGTATTCCACAGACTATGAAATATTTATAGAGCGCACGTTCCACATTAATAACACATAACTTTAATAGATGACACACATAACCAACATAATGTAGTTGTACATCATAAAATACAAACTTTACCGCATTTTTGGAATATTTCCACCATCAAACGGTGGCCTAATGAACTTATCTTGTAACACGAAACTCATTAAATAAAGTCCAGCCGAAAGTTTATCGACCATTTCACTCTGACTAGGCGCGATCTGATAACACTTGAAATTCCTAATTTTACTACTTGTGCCATAAAAATATAACATAAAAGAATACACGTGCCGAAATATTTCAGCATTTTCATAATTAGATAAACATAAATTTATTTATTCAAAAGCGTTTCCGTCAAACGATTTGAATACAAATTGATCAATATATGAGGAATCGAAGGTAATTAAATGTTTATGGCGGTCATAAAATGTACGGCGGCGCCGGCGCAGCCACTTTCTATGGGACCAGCCAGCGGAGCTAGGAAATATAGGAGCTGAGATGCGGTAAATATACGGCCATAATACAAGGCTTTTGTCATTTGTTGTATTGAAAATGACTTCTTAGTTATATTAGTATTTATGTACAGGGAGGGCTAAAGTAGATTTCATACTTACTTCATTTTATGATTCATATTTTCATTTTTTTTCAGTGCACGTAAATGAAACAAGATAAATACTTTCCTTGCTCAGTAAATTTTAGCTCTATTAAGTGGTCACGATAGTTTGATCATATTTTTCGATCATAGTACAAAATCATGGCTTCAATCGTATTATCTATGGACTCTGTCAATTTTTTTTCTAGTCGTTGTATTTTGACTTTAATGGTCTAAATCCCGCGGAGTTATCTGTTAGAACAAAAGATCGTTATTCTAATGGCTTGTTAAGATAAACATCTACAGATATAATACATTAAGAAATGCAGATTTTTCGGTGCTTTTGTAGGTAGACGGAACTGTTAGATTAGCTTAGAACTTCCGGTCTAGAAATACTAAGAGGTTTATATAAAGCAATAAAAATAAATGAAATATTTAATACGGAAGATGATTAATGAACATATTACTTTGTTATTCTCAAACACGGAATCTATAATTTTATTTATTTTGTCACAATTATGTTATCAAAGTACATAGAACAGTAAAGGAATAACTAATTAATCCCTGATTTACAAAAAAAAAACGCTAACTCTGTAACAGACACGCATTCCCCGAACATTTATACTGTGTCCATAAATTCAGAAGGATAAGTAAACGGTAATAAAAAGTATACAAAATAGCGATGAGTCATTAAAATAATTCAAAGATCCGCGACAATGGCGACCTCAGCGCCAAACGAAATTAAATTCTGTCAGAAAACGGGACAACAAATCATGTTTATTTAGACCTAAAAATACCTCGGGTGGCCATTACCGCGAACAAAACGCGGACTCGCGCGGACCAGAGACACAGGGGAAGGACAGAATATCTACTTGATGGTACAGAATGTCTGTTCTTAGCAATATTTGGTTTGCTAAGAATGTAATTGAATTATTTGAACCAATACATAGATATATGGAATATTCTTTATTTTAACACACGAAATGATAAAAAAATACGAAGAAAGAGATTAAAAATAACTTAGTGCCACAAGTGGTGGTACATACGTCATTAAATTGAATTAAACATTAAATTTTTGGTATGTAACTTCATAGTCTTGTATTGAGGTTGATTGACTTAACGCAGTCTATAATCTGTTTGCGTTGATTTTCTTTGGCTTGGTTTTATGTAATTACAGTTGAAATATCCAAATTTACACTAGCTTAAATGTTGACATGACATGTTCTTATGAGCTTAATAAAAATTATATTACTTACAAAATACAAAGTAAACATAAAGCCTGTCAATTCTATTATGAATAAAAACACATGCACATACATGCACCTTGGTAAAGACAAAATTGACCTTCTGAGTATCTCCACTGTGTCACAGAGGAGATTAGGCAAGAAGGGACATTAAAGTGAAAATTATTTATTTAGGGCCGCGGCGCTAGATTACATTACTCCATACACATAAATAACGAAAACAATAAGAGCTATTCTAATAAATTATCTTTTTATTGCCGGATTGTGAAAATTTTAGACACTTATCCGGGGGTAGGGGAGGTGGGGGTGAGTCGGTTTTGTTCCAATTATTTATGGGCCCAGAGACGTCGTTTTGAATTCGTCCGTCGTGTCGGCCGCCATTCTTATGGAAAGTTCCTTTTTTAATTAAAACTTTAGTGTGAGTTAATTAATGGTGTAATGCGGATGTCAGTTCGGACGATTATCAAACTGACTTCCGGAGGGGGCTTATCGAGATTGACAATAACATAATTTTTTTAAAAGTTACGATTGATAAAAAATAGGAGCTGAAATGTGGGATGTTAAATACTATATCGTTTCATATATATGATAAAAATGACTTATCTATGTGGAATGCAAGATAAAATTATTTTAGACGCATTTATATAAATCCACGTTATGGGAATTGATAAGTAATTTAGATTCAAGTTAATATACTTATAATTTTATCATTATGCTACAAATAAATGCAGATAATTTATATATATATATATATATATATATAAATTATCTGCATTTATATATATATATATATATATCTATATATATATATATGCTAAAAATAAATAAATATGAATGCCTCGGCGAGGGATACATATTTCAGCCTTTTGGGGTAGAAACTTTAGGGCCTTGGGGTCCCAACGCACACCGTTTATTTAAAGATCTGTCCAAGCGGCTGGTGGACAGAACAAACGATCCGAGAGCTGGAGCTTACCTCGGTCAACGCTTAAGTTTGGCAATTCAGCGAGGTAACGCCGCCAGCATTTTAGGCACCTTGCCCGCAGATTCCGATTTCTCTCTCTCTCTCTTGAGTCGTATTCCTCATGACTGAGGGTCGTGACTCCCCCGCAGAATTAATCCGCTAGGGGAGTTTTCTTGGGCAGATACATCGTGGTGCGCGTCCAGGTCCTTCCACGGAAGACACATGTCCTCGGATATTGTGGTCCTCAAACATGTCGGTTTCCCCACGATGTTTTCCTTCACCGTTAAGCGAGTGCAATCCACACATAACTTGAAAATACAAGTCATTGGTGTAGGGCCGGATTCGAACCCGGGTGCGTCTGAATGAAAAGCACACACTGGAACCACTTCGCCACACTCGATTCCGATTTAAGTTTAGTATATTATTTGTAAGGTTGTATATATTCTAGTTGTTAATTTATAGTATTTTTAAGTTTATTATAAGGTTTAGTTTTTAATTAGTTACGATTATTTCCCTATGTGTTTTGTTAGTTGTTTTGAATAAATATAGTATACATATACTATAGCCATGCTAAAAATAAATGAGGTTATCAATTTAAACCCGGATACGAACAAATCAAGAACTTATGAATTACTCAATTTAAATCTAGATACCCTGTTTAATGAGATTTTATATAAAGACATAATTACAAAAACGTGATATACAATTTTGGATAATGACGATATTTCTACAAATAAACACAAACAAAATGCAAATAAAACAATTGACAAATCGACAAACAAAGTCTTTAAATACGAGGCTCCTCATCAATCTCCCGCCAAATTCAAAAAGCATTGTCTCTTGTCACGCGCCACCCCGCGACATCGCCACAAATCAATCAGGGGAACAAAATGGCGTCATGCCTAATAGAAGCTGCATATTGGCGAAAAAATCAGAACCGTATATGTCAGGTTAATCGCAATGTATGGTATTTTTTTTAATTTCATTTTGATAATGAAGACGTGATTTGGTTATTGATAGGGCTGATTTCTGTTTAAAGCCAACCTGTATTACCTATGAAACTATCTCTTACCTATACATCAAACCAATGAGTAGGTAAGTAGCTAATATGTAATTTAATTCGGTAATTTTTAAACAAAATTAAAATCCATTCAGAAATTTCCAAGATAACTGTTGTCAGGATACATGCAGTTATTTTTTTTAACAATTTAAGTTTCATAGATACTAAGAAGTTCTGCGTACTTATTCTTTTGTTAAATAAAAAAAAACTATGCCTTAAATTTTATAAATATTCTTTTTAAATACAACTTTTTAAAGAATTTTATAGAGTGGCATTTATTGTGATAAGACTAAAAACCCGTCACCCCTTAACTTTAAAGTACAAGAGGTAAAGTACGGCATGAAAGAGAGGTGATTCCTGTCCGTCATAAATAACTGGGACAAAAACAATGGACAATGGATCGCGGTGAGATACGTCTTCTTTAACCAGCCCGCTTCTCCCCGCGCGGGCTGTAAGGAGTTAACAAATAAGTCCAAATAAAAGGTGGAATGTGTTAAATTAGGATTATTGTCTAACTTGAGCTTTAGTAATTAATCATAATAATCATAATCAATTTATTGGTAAAGCCAATTTACACGTCACAATCGATTTGGAACGTACATTATTATCATTAATGTTAGTGTTTGAAGGAAAATTATTAGATTGAAGTATATAAGCTAAAAACGAATTAATTAACTTGGCTTTAATAACAGTGTATTGTCCTCTAGACTTACACGGCAATCTAGTTGTGACTTAAATATAGTTTGCTACGATAGTTATACAAACAACCGACATCCACAGCATATAGAGATAACCATTGACTTTTTACTTTAAATAAAGTTTTTTGTACGTTGTATATAGGCAAATTCACACCACAAATTAACAATTATAACATCCCTGTTCCTGCCCACACATCTTTTAGCCTCGTATGCGCGCGCGCACCTGTCAAACGCAATTAAAGATGGCGCTTGCGTCGCCCCACGCCGCGAACTAATTGACTTTTCATGTTCCGAATTCGAATTTAAAATGCGGCTACCTGTGCGGCCAAGCAGTAGCCTTGTTCACTTAACGATCTAGGTGTTTTCTTTTTAAAGTTTTTTTATGTAATTTACATGTATTGAGCCAGTGACAATTAAAATCAGATTCTTACCTAGGTATCTAAGGACTGTTTCAATTTATCAATCTCAATACAAGTACAAGGATATATCTAGAGAGATTGCGACCCGATCTCAATAACTAGAAAAGTTTATTGTACATAATAATAATTCTGTCTTAACGAGCCAAAATTTTACATATGGACTTGCCATATTTTATTCATTATAAACGAGTAAAAATAAACATCTAACGATCAAACACTATCACTGACTCCCATTGATGTCCCGCCATCTCATAGACAGATAAATCAAGACAAGTTGAAAAATATTTCAATCAAGCTAACATCCTCTATAAATAGAGGCCATTTCCTCCTGAACCCTTATGCTCCTAATTAATGGTGTAAATCCGAAACCTCTTAACTGCGGTATTCTAATTCTATATATTGAGAAGTCTGTCTGTCACGGGAAAGTTAGAAATAGCTTTTTGAGTGGTAGAAGTCTCAAGGGAGTTTATAAGAAAGGTGTGTTTGTGTCTAATTTTGTGTTAATGGTTATTTGCAATTATTTAATTATTATGATGATTATGATTATGATTATGAATTAGATATGTTGTTATTTCGCTAAGGTCATAATCCATAAGGTACAATCAATCATTATATTTATTTCGTACCTATGATCAATAAAATAAAATAAAAAAACTTGTGAGTAAAATATTTCACGTGGATTAGTGTCCAAAGCGATATATAAAGAAACATAAATTTAAGCAACACTGTTAGTAAAGGTGAAATAAATTTGAACTAGAATATAAAACAGACTAAAAATTGTGAAATTAATAAATATATTTGCTATTACTATTGATAAGCATAACTAGCAAATATAACTGACACTATGTTAAACGTACATCTATTTAGGTTACAGTTTGTCAGTTTGTCTGTATTGCTTACCTTCTGGTCAACGTCTAGTTTAGAACAACTTTGATATTTCACTGTCTTTCCACGTCACTTCTAGATCTTATAGGTTGGTTTTCCAGATGATCTAGGTATAGAATTTACGAGGCATAGTCAAATGGGATTTTAGTGTTTGTGTTACTTGAGAGCTTAATCATATTTTTATTGCTTAATTTTTGCGTAATTTTCTTTGCAGTGCAAGTACTTTAGAAATGAATCAAGTTTGATACATTCATTCGTATATGTATGACGTAAGGTAACAATTAATTATGAATTATCTTCAACTTAAAACAGTAGTGAGTTAAAAAGCCCTTACTCAATTGACACTATTTCAGTATGACAAATCATAACAACACTCCAAACGTGGCTATAATTCTGTCAAAACAGCACCGAATCCGGCGCCTCCGTTGCAGCACCCTTGAAACAAACCACCTGCGTGATTAACGCGCTCACTGACGTATTCAACACAATGTACAAATATGCACAATTGTGGGCCTACTTTAGCCACAATATATGTGATACTGAATAGAAAAGGCGTAGTGTTACGACCAAGTAATCAGTTTCAGAAAATCAGATTTCGAACAAGCAACACTATGCACCTGTTTTGCTGCAAATGTCGTTTTTGCTAAGAGTATTTTGTCTGCAGACATAAAAAATGTACTGACTATTTTACAAAGACATATAATTATCCAACACCATAATTACCCAAATACTTGAATTTTGCAAAATGTACCTATTTATTTTGTTTTCGTTTAATGCCAAGCAATTATGAAGACGAAGATGTATGCTGGCTTTTTTTTAATAAGTTTCCTCAAGGTTTTTTTTTTTACTTTTTGTTACGATTCGGAGTGGTCACACTAAGCCCCTGAAACTCCGCAGATATTATTGTATGGTCGGTCAATCAGCGAGGTGATCGGGCGCTGTGTCTGGAGTGTGTTCGCAAATTAATGTGCCGATGACAGCCGCACTGCACTTTCTTAGGCCAACGAACTTTGGATAAAACAGTTTTTTTAAAACAGTAGGAAAAAAGAAATCATTAGTATAATTAACTCCAGATCCAAAGTATCACTGTGATGTAGCCTGGAATCACTATTTGCATCTTGCACCAATGTTCTACAATGAATTAAGCACTATTCAGGTAACTAGACAATTGACACAACATAAACTAGAAATTGTAATTTACAAATGGCTAGACACACTAAAGTATGATGATACAGAACAACTGCTTGAAAAACCTCCTGATTAATATAATTAAACTAAATTGTATCACATTAACCTGTTTACAAATAAAAATATTTTATCTTTATCTTAACTGACTTACGGGAACCCTTCGTATGAAATACTTGATTTAAGTTTCTTAGCGCCACTATTTTATCAAATCAAGTAGGTTCTCAAAACATGTTTATTATTTTGGACGTGATCACCATAAAGGCGTACGCGTTGGTTGAACGTTACGATAAATTGTTTCAATTTCATACTGGATAAGTAGATATAGACTGCTAAGTTTTGTCAGATGGTCCATATCCGATTTAAATTTCCGAAACCATTTTCATGATTCAAATCCTACTTCATTTCAAAATATACAACATACAACAAACAACTCTCTCTCTCTTTCAATCTCTACCTGAAATATCCTATCATAATCCATAGATCCTCAATACCACAGTGATTACTTACAACAGATTATGTCGCAAACAGAGTCGTAACTCCCCAACTAACTGAGGTGATCAACTAAATTCATTACAAACGGACATAACACATGGAGTGAGACTTAGAAGCCATCATTTCTATTACGATCAAGCTTATGACGGTCGATAGAAGCCAGATTGGTAGTGTTAGGGGGCTTGTATACTAGATTAGTGCTTATCGTGGCTACAGAAGTTGTGTTGTCTAAACACTCTAAGTGAGAAAAAAATCTTTAAAAAATAATAAATAATCACAATCATGTAAGAAATTCTACTTTCAACATTTTTTTTGTTTGGTATTTTGTGATAAGTTACCTTGATTGTAAACTACATATCAAGTAAAGAATTGGCTGTCAAACCAGCCGTACCTTAATGCTAAATTACCATATCTGGACTTTGTGTTAAGCTCGTCATTAAACTTTGAATTGAAATTCGTTCCTTCAACTTGGGCTATGACTATAAATACACGGGATCGTGTACCTTTTGTGATTTACTAAATCAATCAAATCAATATCAGTTAATTCAATACAAATTATACAATAGTCCAACCTATCACAGATTCAACTTTAAACTCCTTTTTGGATAAAGGGTTAATAACCATCAAATCTAGTGTACCTACACCCTAGGCCAGTAAGTTAGGTCTAGTCATTTCCTGGCTGGCTGATTGCCAGCTACCTATGACATTAGATGATAGCCGAGTTACTGGACTTTAACATATGTAGGGGATTGATTTGTACGTGGGTGAAAAAGTTGGGACAATTTCATTATTGGTTACAAGTTTACGTTCGTAGTTGAATGAGAGCAAGTTTTCCTTGGTAATTTAAGAAATCAGCTGCTCCTGATTAATGCTGTCCCACACATACATGTCAGGTATTTATTTCGCCTGAATCGATATCCACAGTTCCACACAATTTATTCGAGGGCTGCAGGTGGAATGCATCACTATTGCGGTAGATCTATGTTCAATGATACTGGTTCTGAAACGACGCGACACAACATTTAAAGAATTCTACCGAACTAAGCCATAAAAAAGTATCCGTTATCGCTGTACTATATAACAGATTGCGTCTCGATTAACCTCTCTAACTCCACTATTGATATAATGTCACAAGTTATGGAATGCACTGACACAATTTCATATTTCCATCACAAATCAGAACTCAGACGTGTGAATTGACTCCCACCTCCTCCCACACCACTTTCATAATATTTATGACAAACATATAAATAAAGCAAGAACAGATAACGCCACTAAATAGGTCACTCAACTCTGATATTTATTTATATTTATAGTTTTAAATCCATCAGAACCATAAAAGCTAATGCATCTGATATTTATAACAATTTGAATATTAATTAAACGGGCTAGTTGTGATAAAAATATTAATAATTTATATTATTTTATGAGCACGATGTATGGTGTTACTATAATCATGCGTGGAGTAATTTTTACGATGTTTTTAGGTTTATTGTAAACGGTTTTCATGATGGTGCTTCTGTCGGTTATGCGTTTTAATTTATAATTTTGTAGTTATTCATAAAAATATAATGGAAAGAATTTGATAATCAGGTTTTGTGAATTCCTATAGCCTGTTTTGTTATTAAAAATAATAATAGGCATTCCATTCTATTAGCTATTCTGTATTTTTTGTTTCATTTTGTGGAATAAGTAGTAATTAAGACTGACATTGCAAGTTCAGCTGCTAGATAGATCAATGACATATCTATATAAAAGACTAGCTGTGCGCGCGACTTCGTCCGCGTGGAATAGTTAATGGTTAAACGAACTTACCTTAAGTGAAAATCGACCATAATTATACGAGACGACGTTACATGCACTGACAACATGCACTAACATAAACAATGTATGTAAGAAAATGGTAATAAATAAATTCATATTTTGTTGTAATGTATTTGTAACCAAAACCACTAATATGTCGGTACATCGAAAAAAGGTCGTTACAGAAACATTGCTAGAAAAGTCATGTTTCCGATCTACATGACAAAAATGTGGGTATTTAAAAAAAAGATCGTTATATCATTTGTTGAAAAAAAAAAAACTTATTTACGATCTATTTGGTATAGTTTTATAAAATAAATAAGATTATACCAAGAAAATTAAAATCGATGATGAATAAATGCAGTAAGATTGCTTTGGTAAGTTAGTAGTTGCACTAACCTTTATCCTTTGAGCTGGTTGATGAATTGCTTAGTTTTTGTACCAAACGTCGAATTTTCAACGTTATTTTAAAATTCCAATGCTCCTTTTCACTTTTCTATGCTAATTTACCACTTGAACACATGAAATAAACACTATTTTCCACGAAAAATTCAAATAGTAAAATTCAATGGAATTTATGATGTTGCGACGCCCGCACACAAGAAAAGAATGAGGTTTGACAGGAGGACGGCGCTACAGGCGCTGCATTGACAGTGACATTAGGTCAATACTTTTTTTTTTGTGTTTTTATTTTCACAGCTATAAAAAGTGTGACGCCTAGTACATACAGAAGTGAGACTACATAGTTAATAAAGAAATCTCGAGCATGTAACGTCGTCGTAGTATAATTATTTTGGGCATCGTATTTATTTTTGGAAACTACCTCTTCAGCTTTATAAATTATAGCTTTTACCCACGCCTTGACCCGTTTTCGCAGCTCACGCAACGGAAGCCCTCAAAGTTGAATATTTTTTCCCGTTTCTCCCACATTTTCCATTGTTTCTTCGCTCCTATTAGTTGCAGCGTGATGTTATATAACCTAAAGCCTTCCTCGATAAATGGTCTATTCAACACAAAAATATTTTTTCAATTCGCACCAGTAGTTCCTGAGATTAGCGCGTTCAAACAAACAGACTCTTCAGCTTTATAATATTAGTATAGATTATATTAATAAAATAGTTGAAAAACCCTACATTGTATTTATATATGTAGGTAATCGATTTTCTTGCGCTTGAAGTTCAACAAAATATGACAATTAACAATTCCATGATTTTAGGTAGACATTACACGCGTATAAATCCACGCTAGCGACTGTACTAAAAAAACAAATGCGATACGATTTATGTATTACGTATTCTATTTTCCACTTTCTTTAAATAACAGAACTTGTTGAGGAAACCGTCAATTACCGGTACAAGTGACCAGAGCAATAAAAATGACAAAGAGCCTAAATTCTAGAAAAAATCCGGTGAAAATACAATGTAACAATAACAATAACAATGTTCTATCTTTCAGCGATATCGTTAGGATCCGCGTCTCACGTCAAAATATTAATACAAATGTGAATATCTGCGTCTAATGTAATATTATTTCATTCCATTCTTTTGTAATGAGTGCATGGATCTGAATAGTTATTGTGAATAATCTTGTTGAGATTAGAAAATAGAAACATTTTATTTTTAGTACCGCAAGTTTTAGTAAGCTTATTGTTATAATTTTTAACAAATTACCCAAGACACAGTTAACTTGATAAAGGGCAATTTTAACAAATATATTATACTTACTTTCTCCTCGCACTTATTCCTCCTTACTGAGGGTCATATTTCCCCTAAAGATGTCAGCCAACTTATGTTTTTTTTATGTCGGATAGACTCACGCTTGACTACAGCTTGTCTGATAATAATATCGTCGTAATCTACGATCTTGCGCGCTTACCTAGAAGAAAACGGTTTATTCTCGACGTGAAGACCGACAAATTATACAGTATGTTGGTAAATACATTCGTTTGATCATATGATCGATATTATGACTCTTGATTTCTACAAATAATTTTTTTGGCAAAAATAATTAATTGTATTAAAAGGTCACAGGTAAACCCAGGAACAGTACTTACGAGCATATTGTTACCATATTTATGATCTACTGTCATTATGTCATCTGTTGACATTGTTAGCCCACGCCCACGGGTGGGACGCGTGAATTATTAAACTCACGCATTATTTTTCTTATTTTATGACCCCGTCATGTTAGTTTATGATCGTAAATAATAATTCTGGAAGCTTCAGACGCCTACGTTAGTCTCTGACCGATGCATTTGTAGATTAGAAGCAGAGACGATGAAATGCTAAGGCCAGATTATGTTTCTTATGGTTGTAATTTGTTCATAATACCATGCTCGTAGCATCGATATTAACGATATAAAATAATTGTTTGTATGTATGAATGGTGACTGTGACTATGATTTCTATATAGCTATTTTGAATCGTCTACAAATTTAAGTAAATTCTGTTTAAGATCAAATATGAAGAACCTTGGATCACAGTATGCAAGGATTTTACAATGATTTTTTACATTCCTTTTTTTTACTTTAACGTTTGCACTTGGCCATAGTTTACTTGATAGCAAGCAAAGGCTATGGCCTAAGATAAAGCGTGCTTACCCGATAAGAACCGATTCACTCTCGCTTTGAAGATCGCTGGATTATAGTGCGTGGGGAACAGAGAGTCAGGCAGGGAGTTCTACAACCTTGCGGTACGAACAATAAAGGTAGAAGCGTACCGTTTCGTGCGGGTCTTAGAAACATCCACCATGAACCGGCATAACATTCCTTGATGAACTGACTGTATCTGAAAACACTTCTATGCGTCACCCAAAACATTTAAACGTTAGCTAATAAAATCCACTAAGTAATGTCTACCTACATCTTGTACATATTCTAGATCAGTTTTACGGCCAATTCCCCGGCCATTACAATCTAAAAACAAATAAACGGAAATAAAACACCAGAGCATACTGCGTAAGAGTCTTAATGTATTTCGAAACACAAATAATAATCATCACTCAGCGCGAAAAATGTCACTAATATATTATGTCAATAAAAAATATGTCGCGACGCGTCAAACGACGGGTTTTAAATTAAAAGATACGAGGGTAAAAGATGATAATGTATTAATGTAGTTATAGGGTAGGAGCTAGCTGTGATTCTGACAAAGATCACTCAACACATACAAGTGCACACAAGAAAGTCTGAGGCTTAGTTTTTATTTTTTCATTTAAAATATGACTGACTAATAATAAAGTTGCAAAGAAATTTTCCTGTTGATTTATTAAAAAAATTACAGTTTTTTTTTCTATTTGTTCTATTTCAGTGCATACATGGTCCAATTTCAGTAACTGTGTCCCTTGATACCTACCTGAAAGATAGCTTGCTTCAGACGATGTCGTGCTTAAGGACCTGCTTGTCCGGAGTTATAAAGAAAAGAAATACCTATATGTACGAGTAAAATCGGTTAACAATATTTATTAAAAAAAAAAAACAATTAATGTAACTTACTAAACATAACCACCGCCTCTCGCCTACAAATGCCAAATCAACAGCTCACGGTGACGATCCGTCACCGAGCCGACGTGTTTACGGCCGCAGTAGAACATTCACATTAAATATCGACTTTATTACCCGAGCATAAGGCCGAGAGTCCCATAAACCAGTCATATGAGGTCCATTTGATGCGTCTACCGATTATTTGGCTGATCTTTGACCGATTTATGAAAGCTTCGTGAGTTAAGAAGGTCGTAGAAGTGATCTAAATATGTTTTTCTTCTAATTGGTTACACAGTAACTTGAGCAAGTAAAATAAGTAGTAAAGTATAAGTAAGTAAAGTAGTTGTTTTATACATAGATTGTACAAGAAGTGTTCTAATTTGTTTTTTTATTAATAGATGTACTTAAAGTAAATTTTACAAGCGTTTTCAAACTATTGCTGAGTTACAGTGATGTCTAAAATTATATTTTTTTGTGTCCTTTGCTACCAGTATTATTTATGCCTCTACAGAAGTGCTACGTCACACAAAAGACATAAACGCGTGCGTTCTACGCTAAAATGTTGAAATCTCTTTCAAACTTTGGCAAACCTAAAAAAAACATGAAGACTGAATAAGTAGTAAGTAAATTTTGAATATTTCATATCATTTCGTTTTACGTATGATCTCGAGATTTAATACTGGATCTATTTAGTTATGCTTGGCTTTTGTAAAAAACACTTTTTACGAACTTAATCAATCTATCAGTATGAAGGTATGAACTCACACATAATATTACTTCTATCCGATGCACTTCAAACAAGACAAACTATAATAACTTCATCGACAAACAAGTAACAAAACCGAGCCCATTTTACTCCAAATCTACTGCACTCACATGTGATGAAACGACATCATCACACTAGCTATCACACATCATCACATGAAATACATCTCGTCACCTCTTTGATATGAGCGTGTCGTTTGAAAATAAACACGAATTAAGTGGAGGATGTCCTCAAGCATGTGACAGCGATAAATGAGTCATCGTCGAATGGCGGAAACTGCGCTCGCGACGGTTTTAGCGCGCTGCAACGGAATCTGGCTTTTTACGCAATGATAGAGCTGGATTTGTAATACGTTTGTATTGAATTGATGAATTGTTGTAAAGAATTAATAAACTAGTAATTTTATCAAGCACCCGCTAATCCATATGATGACTTCATCTTGTCTGGTACTTTGATTAATAAAAATGATTTCTTTTATGAGAGACACAATAATTGTTAAATAAATTACCTACTTACATATGTGTTGAGCGAGTGTTATAATAACGTTGTCCTTTTACACTTCCTTTTTTTCCTTGATTAACAATCGAAATATGAGTATAAGTACCATATAAAGAAAACATATGATTTATTCATCATTCAACAGACAAAACAGACTTTCAACAGACAAAGAGCAATATTAATAAAAAAACCAGTTTGTAATTCTATCCTATTATGATACTACAGCTATTTAATTATTCGCCAAAGAAGCAGGTCAGCGGCGAAGACAGGTAGAAATACGAATTTTAACACTCATTATTATAAAATATATTTTATATTATTATAAAAGCCATTAACTATAGCCTCCCGCTGCCTGTAACACCAATATTAGACACCATTTATATAAATATTCATATTTGTTTAAATTATAGATGCGAGAGTTTTGTAAGTGTGTATGTTAATCATTTTATGACAAAATATTTGTTGGACATTGTTTTATGAAACATGCCATCGTAAACAGCTAATGTAAGCGTTAATGAATTCAGGTACTCTCGGATATTTGTTTTGAGACGATGCTATTTGTTTGTGCTTTTTAATGAAATCATATTTTTCAATCTGCGAATTGTTCCTAAACATTTTTTTATCAATTATGTGTGTTTAACAGGCATGGGCTATTGAATAAGTCACACCAAACATAAAATTAAAAAATATGTTGGTTGTTTGTTTGATTTTCTTTATTATAATAACACATGCTGTTTGATTTTTCCACATTGGGTCTCTTTTCTCACGTATCAGTATTGCCATCCAGCGTGGTAATGCGGCCAGTATGCTGGACACGCTGCCCTCTGGTAGTGGGCTGGAGCACTTAGATTATCATTATTTCTTTTCTAAAGATTTTCTAAGTGCCCCCTTTTTTGTAGTAGTTAGAAGTAGTATGTTTAGTTTTTCTTCCCTTGTTTTTATATTTTATTATTATAAATAAGGTCTCAAAAAGTTTGTAAAGAATCAAATTCATGCAAACTAAACCGCAAGCAAAAACTTATGGATCTTATTTGAATAACTATAAAAATATTATAATTTGTAAATGTTGACCGCATTTCAGCCTCTACTGGCGCCACTATAGCGAGATTATCTTACGATTATCTCCAAAATGTCTCTTTTTAATTTGATTAATTCAAATACAAGTCTGGAAACTTGTCCCCGCGTAGAAAGCTTGATTTATCACCCAATGATCTTAAACACGTAATTTGCTTAAATTTCATCCAAATGTCGTTTTATATTTTCAACAAAGAATGTCGAAGTATGTGGATTTATGCCAAATTCACCTTTACATCATTTTAAGACGTGTTCTTCTAAAATATGCCATAAACAATTATTTTTTTGAGTGAAATTTGTCAGCTTATATATAACATGATTTTATAAATAAATATTTGACATAATCGGTTTTCAATTATAGCAAGAATTATCATAAACGCACCGTAATGTCAGTAGTTGCTGCGAGGCGCACGCAAATAGTCCATAAACAAACACGTATCCGAACCAATAAACTGATATCAGAACGAACTCTCACCGGTTAATGAGACACCCGGCAATAAACATACTGCTTTGTTGCTCTCCTATTAAAAAAAATATCGAACTACCGTCCTGTCACATTCTACTGACTTCTAGACTTGGAGGCTGCATAGAACGACCTCCTCACCACCTACCTAACAAAAACAAAACGAAACAAAATACAAAATTCAATGAACCAAATAAGTTTCAGACTCAAAGCAAATAGAGTTGAAAATCGAACGCACCAAAAGGTTGCATAGAATTTTAAATCTCCCGCACACTAACGCCATCTCGACATTAAATTGTAATCGAACACTTTACACTGACGGTCGCGGCGAAATATCGCGTTCGGATAGTATAAATATGCACTTATCTTTCTTTTTAGTTAACGTACGTTTGCATTATACGGGGTGTGCGGAGTCTGGCCCACGTGCACAGCGAATAAAATTTTAGTGTACCCGCATTGTTCTATGTATAGAGGGCGCTGGCACGAGTCAGAGGGAGAAGGCGAATAGGCCATTTTGTTGAGGCAATAACGAAGCGACGCAAGTGACTATAAGTTGAGCCGGCCGGCGAATTGCGATGCTTTTTATCGAAACTGCGGAAGGCAGGAATTGTCTGCTTTGATTTTTCTGCTGCGAATTCAGTTCAATATGGTTAAGTTTGCTTGAGCCTATATGGAGTATGTTTCGATTGAAAATCTTACACGTCAGTTACAAAAGCATAATATAAATATTGTGTTATTTATGTAATATGGTATAATAATGTAACTACATATGTCTGCTACATGTTTTATATCGTTATTAAACATAATTCAAAAACAATTTGTTTGTACTTTTCAAATCGATATCATTTTTCATCACCATTTATTTGTAATAGTTGCTAATATTTTTTCTCTTTTTTTTTTGGTAAGACCACTTCCTAAGTCACATAAAAGTAACCTAATCCTCATTATAACAAACAAATTTTACATGCCAGAGTTACTGATTTTGCCACAGTAAAAGTAAGCGGTATGTTTATTGTTCTTCAAAGAACAAAAGTAATAGAAACTTTAAAACTAACATACACATTTGATGGAAACAAAAAATACTTATATTTAAATAAAATAAGGATAGATGAAACCGCGTGCCGATATTAGTGTAATGATTTGAATATAAAATAAATACAATTTATCGATTAATTAAAAGTCTCGCCTCGTGATTGACACTTATATTGATAAATCTGTGTCTGTCAGTCTGTCACTCGATTGATTGACAGGTTTTGCTCCTAATTGACAGAAAGGATATTTAATATTATATTTTAATTGCACGCTTGTCGATCTGCGATGTTTGATCGGATTGACTGGTTATGGTATTATTTATTTTTAAGCTAAGCTGTACCTATGCCACGGAATACATAATACAACCTATGCATGCTTGGAATTGGTGTTTTTGTAAGTTTCCGTTAATGACACGTAGTAATTCATATATTGATTCAAAAGAGTATACAAAATCAATTCAATTGAAGATCAAACTTTTTGAATTCTCTTAGATTACTAGATTACCTGAAGAGATATGCGTACATGTGACTCAAAGCTATCTGATCAAAAACACGTTATTTTAAAGCATAACTGGCAGAGAGGCAAACACGCTACCTGTCATTTATATTACTAGATTTGGGACCTTTTTTAAAAACAAGTGGCTTCTTTAAACACAATTTTATTTGAATATAACTAATTTCAAAACACCCTTAACACATAACAAATGAATCTTATCTCATAAGCTCACAAAGTTTCCCCACATCTGCTCGAGTCGGCATGAAACATTGTAAACGCACGAATCAATCTATCAATCAATAACTCGCGTAAAGATTGAGATGTTCCTCTTACGACACAGGCGGGGTGTGGACACAGGGTAATGTGATGCAGTAATATATAAGCGTACATATATCATTGACTAACATAGGATGTAAAAAAAAAAATGATTTTGAAAAATCTTGTCCTTATTCCTCAATTAAGAATGTGATGCACGCAGTTTGGCGTTGGCTTTATCCGTCTAGGTCAGTTGCAGTATTTCATTATTTTTTTTCTTTTTTAGTTTTATACTCATTAATTAAAAATAAGTTATTCACGAACTCAAAAAAACTGTACACTATATTTTAAAATAAAACAAGTAACAAAATGATTAATACGTGATAACATCTTCTAATCTAACATAGTGGCATTAAGTGTAGAACAAATATAATCATCTCCTCAACCCGATCTTCATCCACATATGTTAATTATGTATTCATACTAATATCACTCTGTTTTATATCACACAGTTGTAAATTGACTCTAAATGTTACAGCAAATATTGCACTGAAACAAAATCTACTAAATTCCTCACACTCACAAAAATAGAAGATAACAAACGAAGCGCGTTCAAAGCGTCATAAATAGGTCACTTAAGTCCCTCATGAGTAGTCTTCACTTGGCTCACTGTCCATCTGTGTCTCCCCCTACCCCCTACCGGGGTGTGGGGGGGGTGTTTACCTCACCCTTGACGGATATATCCCGCGTAGACAGCCGTCAATCACCCGCGGTATGATGAGAATTAATATTTCACCAGAGGGTAGTCGGAAGGTCTTGGTACTTGGAAGGTGGGGATTTTGTAATGTTGTGAAGGAATTCGCATTCAGTGTTCTACATATTTCATAAGATGAATTAACTTGTTTGTACTTACGTACTTTTCTTACTATTAAATGACAGTAGACAATACCTTATAATGTATGCATAAATAATTTAGTACACCAATGTTCTTAACTATGGAGCTCTTTCAACTTGGTATGAAGAATGAAAAAATAGTCGCATGTCTATATATTTCGACCGTTTATCAACAGTTGAATAACAATTTGTGACATTTCTCTCATAACCAGCCTCACATCAATAGTACGAAAACATCGGCAAATCAAACCTCAAGATAGTCAAAAAGCAATTACCAAAACCATTCGAGCGTAGCACTCGTCAAATACGTGGAGACGTCAATGTGGAATCAATCAAGTCTCCCTTCTTATACCCCCCCATTTCCCCCTGGAGGGTACAAGGGATAGAGGGGGCCTTGACCTGTCGCGTCCCACCTTGACGGCTGATTGATGGGCAAAGATGGTTATTGCAGCCTCGATAAACAATATTGGAGGTATGAGGAATTATATTGCCTTGTAAAATGGCGAGTTTATTAGATCTCTCCGTCAAGAACGATTTTGTTCTGATGATGTAAGTTAGAAAGGTTGGGATGAAGTATATTGCGTGGGAATGTATTTATGTGGTTTATTTGTACGAGTCGTGTTATTGTAACCTCTTTATAAGCGTTCAACGCCTAACATCGCCAGCTTAACTTATAAATTTCTATAAAAAAATAATTTAATGAGTTCTATTTAAAAACAAAAACTGATTGCCAATAATACTACAAACGACTTACTTATTTGTCTACTTTCAATTTGAGTTAACAATCAACAAAAAAAAACCGATGAATAATTAAAACTAGGTTAAATAACGTTGATTACTTAAAGAAATAATATTTATAATAATGTACATAAAAACGTACCTGAAAACTTAAGCCAACTAAATCGTGGTTAGTGTGAAAATCCTTCACCTACTACTACGGTGGGTAAACATAATATTTTATTCCATACCAAACACCTCTAATTTACTACTCAGGCTGCTTATTTCACTATTTTTACGTCACAACATAATTCACTTTTTAAAACACTTCAGCACGAAAGGGTGGTAGCGTAAAGGTGTGGTTACACTGTGAAATGTAATTTTATAAAATATACTCTGCTTTTTTCTGCATTATTCCGAAAACTATATCTGTTTTAACTTTTGTGATGATATAGCATTGTAAGAAGTGTAAAGTAATTAAAAATAAAAAGGAATAAAGTCAAATGAATTAATCTTTACTGTACATTTTACGTAGGATTGTTAGACATTAGTAATAAGATAATTTAGTATATTTTGTTGAAAATCAATGCACAGGATGTTTCTTAAATCTGTCAACTACATGTACTAGTTTTGTGCACTTTGCTACAAAATATCATTGCTAAATATATTCAATAAAATTCACAGATTTTGCTTCTTGGTATTGTATCGCTTCTATTACCACACTTGTTGTGTAAAACAACCCTTACCTCCCTCGGGCGGTTGCGGCCCTTGACCCGTCACGTTTGCTGCGCGGAGACCTTGACGGGTGACTGATGTCTAGTAAGGGTTAACGCGGTGCTACTTGGGACTTAATGTGGTGTGGTCACTAAATACGTGAAAATTTTAAAAATATTTGAAGAAATTAAATAAATTGACAGTGATTGGGCTTAAGCTTGCTTAGCGCAACTAAAATGTTTTTTTCGTTATTCCGGCTAGTAGGGTTCAGCCTGGTGTATTATATGAAGCGACTATGCTCAAATGTATTTATTGATACATCCTTGAAATAAACTAGCTCCCAAATGAAGTTGCGAGGAATCTCCGTATACTAGATGACGTGGCTTGTTAATTGTGGTAGCTATTTTTGAGTAATGAAATTAATCAGTTCAGTTACAAACAGAATTTTGTTGATTTGAGGTTCAAGTAAGCAACAAAACAGTGATTTTACTATGAAAAAATAAATGTCCTTCATGATGTAACTTCAAAGCCTTCTATATATGACTGCACATTATCTTTCAGTCTGCATCTTCCATAATAAAAACATTATCAATATATTTGCTAGCGTCTGTCGGCCGAGCAGACACTGGGGCGTCTTCTCTCTGACACTTCCATTGTGATACGTGACATTTCTTGTTGACAGCTGCACATCTACTACCCTTAAACATACTATATAAGCTTTATCTTCATATGAATAGGGTTGAAAGTCGATCACAGCAGCTGCAGTTGCATTTTGCATTAGCCGAGAAAATTCTAGACCAGTTTTCTTTGCGCTTATTTTCTCCTTGTAATATTGATTTAGAGTTGAAAATGGATTGATTTCAGTGTGGTGTGTTGTTTGCAGCTGCGTTTAAGGTTCGTTTGATGGAGTGGACCGTCAATTAAATAGGAGAGGGTTTTCTGTACGTCTTGTGATTGAGTGCAGTCATGCAGATTTGTTTTGAAGATACGACTCTGTTTTTTTCTGTTATTCTGAAGTTGTGTTATGAAGGAAACGATGGAAATTTGAATAAAAAAAAGTTTTTTAATTGATTTTAAGTGAATGCTTGGAAATCTATTCTTTTTTCTGCTTAACTCGCACCAAAGTTAGCAAATATGTTTTCAAGGGAAAGACCAATGACAAAGAAACTAACCGAAATGCCAGCTGATTGCTGCAAATTAATTAGTTTGGAATGTCGTTTGATTTCAAATACTTACATTTAGATTATTATTTTCTTTACTTATTTTATATTGTATCGAAAAAAATATCTGATGAATGATTGTTTTATAAATCTGGGATCTAAAATCCAAAATCTATACTTGAATATTAAATTCTATTTATTCATAATATTGCGAGCGAAAAAGTCGATGATCAGTGTCCGACCCACATCGACTTTGAGCTGTCAAGTTTGATTGGATCAACTCTACGTAGAGTTATTAAATAGGTAGAAAAGACCCAAACCTATTGCCTGTTTACTAAAAAAATTTTGTACCTACACCTAATTGCTTTCTGTGTGTAGAATACGAATACCCATGATAGTTAGTTTAAAAATAGATAACTTTAACTATTTCAGTAAGTCTGTAAGTTTGCCACAGGAATTTAATTCTCTTAGACGCTTCATTAACCAAACAAAGCACTTGTCATATCAATGTGAATTTTTCCATCAACAGAATAATATGAGCTCCGCAGTCGTCACAAAGACGTACATTGTCAACAGGGCCCAAACAATAACTCTCCAAAATGTCATCCCACTGTCCGGTGACAAAACAAAAACATTTAATTTCTCACACAAGACCCCTAATTAGGGGGCACAAAAAACCCCCTGTCACTTCTACTGGTTCCAAAGACTCGAGTAAATAAAGCGTCGGTCGACAAAGACGTCCGTCTGCTGGCGACGTTTGAGCGACGTGTGTCGCCCCCTCCCGCCCCCCGGGGGGTCTCGGGGGGTGTCGGGGGGTGCCGGCTCTCCTTGCGGGGAGGGGCAGTCCGTCGCCGATAATGATGTTAACTCACCGTTTGAGACCGGAGACTTTTGTTGCGTTTTTTCGTCGGGACCTGATGTGATGGTGATTTGGTATTGATGTTTGTGTCAACGGCGCACGACTGCTAATTTGGGATGGGAAATTGATGGGAGGGGGAGTGGGAGAGATGGGTGAATAAGGACGATTTTATGGTTAGTCGATTTATGGGTGAGTAGTTTTTGGCTTACTTGGCTTGGGTAGTTTTACGTATTGATGAATGTATTCAAATTTAATCAAGCACCTTAATCTTCGGCGGATCGAATTCGGTTACCTACAACTGAAGTTTTATTTATGTTTGAACTGTGCGAATACAATTTTAATATGTAACTGACTGTTATAATGATTTGTATCAATCATAAATAATGTAAATATATTGATTTTACAATCCTGATAATGAATCGTTTGAAGTGCTCAAACACAGTTTATAGTTTACAAACAACATTCCCTATTGCCAGTAAAACAGTTTCGCAGCAAATCTTGTTTTATCGTCCCGACGCGTGTCACATCCTTCTATATCAGTAGAGGAATAAAACACGCGCCACTCGAAATAAACTCTTTATCGTAACTTGCGACAGTTGCCATGGAAATCCCATAACAGGAGTGCAACACGAGTTGCTGCAAATAAATTTCATCAGCGCACGAATCCCAGCCGGACAGAGTCGACTTGTTCAGTAAATTGTCTTCAAGAGCTGACCACCCCCCCGCGCCCGCCGCCCGCCGGGGAGGGGGGTGGTTCAAAGGAGGCCACCGACATTCCCCCGTTCGTCTTGCTTATGACTGACGTCTGGACAGCTTGAGTGATTGAGAGTGACTGGAGACTTAATGCGCGCGGGCGCGATAGCAGAGCCCGAGCGCGAAACGCGCCAACTCGCGTGCCGCGTCTAAACCTTGTACACTCTATACCAAACTTGGTACGATCGTGTTTCGTTTGCGGTACAAATAACATGTGTTTTGTTCAGTCGAGTTTTAATTTTGCACACGATATTATTATGAATTAAAATACGCGTTGCATCGTTTTAATGCGAGGTGTGTTTGCAATTAGCGATGCGAGCGTGCTTGACGGCTGATTGATGGTAAGTCCAGTTCGCTATTTCAGCCGTATTATAATGATTTAATGCCCCCGAGGGACAAAGCGTTAAATTTGTTTGTGATTTGTGGCGATCGGTGCGAATGAAATGTGGCGCCGGAGTGATAAAGTGATTTTTGGACAGGTGTACATACGATTCGATTCAGCTTTATGAAAACTTGAGTTGGAAATTTAGGTACCTATTCAATTAACTGTAATGATGCCAAGTAGCGATCTGAAAAATCTGAACTGCCTACGCCATCGCCACTTATTTTGTGATTCTTGATTGACACTGATTTCACTTTCGAGCACAGTTTCACTTGTATGGGTATAGTATCACACATCTAAATACTCAATTACTTACCAAACATATTAAAAAATAACATATTTACTTCATTTCTTTTGTTCTACAAATACACCTACATCCTATATCCCTTCAATCATATTTGCCAAGATTTTATCATCCCCGTATTCATTTTCTCATAATCAGATCAGATAAACGTGAACACGTCCTGACGGACAGACAGACAGACACACATACAGACAGACGGATGGACAGACTGGCAATCGGTCTACGTCAAGTACATATCACTGTCCATTTTTGCTCATATTTTTGCCCTTTCAGTAGATTCGCTCCAATGTGCTTATTACACGTCTATGTTGCGGAATGAGATATGGATCTGAATAATTTTTTGAATTATTATAAATATATGTTTAAAAATATGTGTTCCTTTTAGCTATTTTCCATTTTATGGGGTCGGGCCCCGATGTTACTAATTTAGCAGAATATTGGTGAAAAGATCTTTATGTGTAGGTACCTACTTAAACTTATATCGTCTCTGGTTGAACATAGCTAACCTTCTTTTTTACAGATTTTCAATTGTTTTAGAACTGTTTGATTAGATGTACACACACTCACTTATTACAAAATAATATCAGAAGAGACTTACACAATAATCCTTAGAATTACATAATAAACCCTAATCTTCCACTGTACAAAAATCACGTATTCTATATTATCTTTATTATCTGTACATATCACTAATTCCAATATCCTAGCTAATTACTATCTACAATCTACATAGCATATCTAAATCTAATATCCTAACAAAGGTCACGTGACACTGACCTCATGACCCCATGGCCTACCTGATTCGATCGCTGACTGACAGTTGACAGCTGATTGACAAAATTACTAACAACCTATTACATTGTTGCTTCTGGTTGTAGGCGGGGAGATGCTGGGTGGTTTAGTTACTAGTAGTGTTTGGGGACTTGGTTTAGTAAGGGAGTAGTCTTGATGGTTGATAACGTGTTTTTGAACATTTTATTTGATTACTGTGTAGTTTAGCGTTATTAAGTATAAGCTTTATAATTAACTTTAATTTTATTTTCGGTGATTAAATTGTAGGATATAAGCAACTGTGATATTGACTTACTACACAGTGTTTTAAAATATGAGGATTTTTTACAAGTTAGATAAATTAAACTAAGATATGTATAACATAGACTCGGAAACATATAATTGTGATTAAAGAATGATATTTATATAGAAGTTCTGATCAACTTTGTATCTCATAGGCCAGTCAACCCAATAACAAGCTGTTGTTTTTCCTTCAACAATAACAAATAGGTATGGAAATCAATAAAATATCAGATCCCAGTAAAACATCGCAAACATATCCTTGATTCCTTGTTGGAGTGTAAAGTGCAGTTAATGTGTCTTTACGCACTAACTTATTGACCACTCACGGTTTTACAACACGCCACACATAGAGATGTACGAGGATTACTCTAAATAGATTCTACAATCAAGGAAAGTTTTTTTATTGTCAATATGTAACTATTACTGTTTTCACTCATGTGTAATTTCGTTTATGTTGTTTACGCGTTTGGGATGTTTTTTTTCATGTTTTATTATTGCTTGGTTTAGCCCGTAACTCATCAAAGGAATGACATGTAGCTAATTACTGGCACAAAATGTGAGAACGCATGAGTTTTTAAGTGAAACTTTTGACCATTAGTATACCTGAAGCACCAACACAACTTTGCACAGGCAACACTGTGACCGAAGGTGGAGCATAGACTTGGGCAATGTGCAAGTGTGTTTTTAGTAAATGTTTGTCAGTGCACTCTACCACTTACTAACATTTACTCGTATTTATGACATTTATTTTAACTGAGTTCTATGGCTGGATTTTGGGTTAGCAAATTTCTTGAGATCTGATAACTCGCCAGTGATATGCTGTTAAAACAAAATGATATGTATTTTGTTTTAACAGCATGCAGTGCTATGCTGTTTGATTTTACCAAAAAGTTATTAAGTGATTAGTCTTGCCTGCTTAGATTACGATTTTGTACGTTTGCTTAGCTTGAAAACCAAGTTGTGCTTTATCTATTGAAGATAATCCATGACTTAAACAGCACTTTCGCTGGGAATCGAACCGACACCACCTACACCGCGTGTTTACAGGCTTGACGCGACGATATATTCCGAATCAAATTGTCGACCGATCACCGTCTCTTAACCACTCCTACGCTACTCCACTATTTACCACCACAGATCATTAAAATCAACCTTATTGTAATGTAATAGGGTTCATATTAACTGCTTTGTAATGCGGTGGTCATTAAACCTCGCGACCTTTTAATGCCTTATGTGTTCCTGGTACCTTAATGTGGACTCATAGATGTAAATTGAGGCAAATGAGATAAACTCACGTCATATTGTGAAATCTGACGAACTTGGGAAATCGAGAAGTGATTCATAGGTAAAGACCCCAAGATAAAAAATAATAGGCAAGGCTCCTGTGGTGACGTTTGACCAAACAAAACAAAAAAATTGACCTGCCTAAATAACCTTGTTTCATTATTTGAGGATTTTGTGTTATTTTTTTTAAAAATCGAGAACCAAACTGGTTACCTTGTTTTCGAGACAAAGATTTTATCCGTTTACAATCAGAAAATTTGTTACAAATCATTGCATGTTATGCATCAATTACGTTTGTCAATCGGAGTGTGAATAGAACTTCTTATAGAAAACTTTTATAAGCAACATTGTTTTCTACTCGTATAGTTAAGTAGTTCCTCGCGATATGGATAATTTGCTTTATCATTTTAAAATACGCAATACTAAAACATAATATAAATAGGTAAATAACGTGGCAACACAATAAAGATATAGCAATCCAGTTACCCAGGCTAGCACCAGACAAGATAAGATCGTTTAGAACGATTATTTCAAGATAGAACCATAAGTAATCTATCATTATTTAATAAGTACTATAATCCTCTTTATCGCGTAGTTATGCTGTTTAAATAATTCATCAAATTGACTTATCTATATATATATAAAACTCAAAGGTGACTGACCGATTGACTGACTGATATAGTGATCTATCAACGCACAGCCCAAACCACTGGACGGATTGGGCTGAAATTTGGAATGAAGGTAGATGTTATGACTTATGACGTAGCATTCTGCTAAGAAAGGATTTTTGGAAATGCCACTTTTAAAGGGGTGAAATAGAGGATGCAAGTTTTACTTTTTAATGCGAGCGAAGCCGCGAGCACCCACTAGTTGCATTATAAATTTCATCATAACCTGCGTAATTAAATCTATCATCGCGACTTAATAATATTATATTACTCAATAGTCGTTCTCGAATTTTTTCAACTGAGAAATATTTAATATGTATATCGAGACATTTCACACAGCGCCATCTAGTCGCATACACTCCTGTATTCCCATTCTAAGCAAACGCTTTATATTTGACTTCTAACACTGCGAGTTCTGTCTCTGATAAAAACTTTTCAAACTGCGAGTTGTACTCGGGTAGAATGAGTTACACAAAAAAAAACCATGTATTGAGCCCTCTTTATCTTTTCTAATTTCATCTTTACTATCACAGTTCATGAAATACCTACACTTTACACTACTACAGCTTTTGTATTTTTTCTGCCAGACAGACAGAAGGACACCGCAATCTTAGTAATCTTAAAAAGTAGCCTACGTGTAAATTATTACATTTCGTTGTCGACCAGTAATACCCTAATACATGTACCTTATCACGTAATTAGAATACCTATTTGGTGGGTTTATTATGAATTTAATTTACAATTTAATTGATGGCCTAAACATATCGACATTTCAGATAAAAAATCAATTTACGCACTTGCACAGTATTGTTTGTGTATCGATCAGTCATATTTATTTTACAACTGGCAGTTTTACGTGTCTTGTCAAACGTATACATAATTATGTTATGTTCTATCTTCATGGAAACAATCATGATGGTCGCTCCAAGTGAGCATGATAAAATTACATACTGATCAACAAAACTAACCCTTTTGTTATGATTTAAACCATCGTTCACATTTCAATTTTATTTTCTATCGGTTTTACCTTACTGCATGTAAAATTTCAAATCTACCCACATTTTATTCAAACCCAATATAAATAAATCGCTGTGCACATTTCCATTCGTTATACATATATAAATAGACGCTGTCTGTCTGTAGCTGTTGTGACAGGAGAAGACTTCCTGATTTGTAGCGCAGGTGGGATGATGCATTTATGTTAGGGATCAGGCTTCGTAATGAGAGCAGCGGCAGATCATAAGCGGAGCGGGTAGCGGATTTTCCTCAGGAAACCTCATTATAAGAAGTTTGTTAATTCTTCTAACCACATTGTTTTGCTAAACTATATATAACTCGAAACCAGTTCGGTAAGATGGGAGCTATTTAATGCGTGAGAATTCTCCGCAAGAGGTGCTATTAGCCCAAAATAAATGAATTTTATTTATTATTTATTTATAACATGTGGTCTAAAATATGTAAGTATATGATTTTTTTCCAAATCAGATTAGACTCCTTCACGAGTCTACACATGATTTAGTTGGTACATTGTTAATGTCGGTTATATCTAATCTTAAATTTAAAAAAATATGCCCTATACTCTAATAATGTGAATCACAAATCTCTTCTACGCATACAAACAATAAACTTTCAGTTTTTGAGCAAAAAATGATAACAAAAATTAGATAACTTTTTTTTTACAATTTTTTCTTTTGCTTTTTTATTCGCTCCTCTACTCCCACGATGTCTCAGCCTGTCTGTCACAGGTCTACAATAATCCACTGCGATGGTTGCGCGCGCGCCGACATCTGATTACGGCCGTCTACGCATGCGCGGGGCATGGATAGCGAGTACAAATTGTGATGTTGGTCGGTATAGGGATAAAGTGTTATGACTATTTATTTATTAATTAATAATTAAAACGGCCGTAACCAATTACAATAACTGTAAAAATTGTTGTTTTTTTTTCAGCTCGTCCTTGATGATTAATATTAAGCCTAGTAAGCATTGTTACAGAATGTCTGGTTGAAGAAAAATAAAACCTAAAAAAAAGTACTCAATAAATTAATTTTAAAATATACATACTTAGCCTTATTTTTTCTATCAACTCACGATTTGAGTTTTGACCCACTGACAAATGAACTAATAACATGTTTTTGTTTGTTTCAGGTAATTCTAAGTAATATCAACACACTACATTGGTTAAGTCAGATGAAAAAAATCTGTAAGTAAGTTTTTGTAAAGTAACACAACATTCTGCTTTTTCTCTGCCTAAAAACTAACTGCGTATCGTATTACATGACGTAGGTTATATATACTTAATTTAAGCCCTAAGCCTGTTCTAGCGATATTGTACAGCCAATTTCAAATTAAAGCCTTCCTAGCAACACAACATATGTACGAGTACATATAACCTTCTATATACCTATGACCACCTTGCGGCTCAGGGCGCCATCAATCAGTCGCGGCGGCCGAGGGCGCGGGTTCGCGTCCCGATCCGAGATAAGGTTGTGATGCTATTATTAATGCTGGACGTCTTTTTGCTTTGTTACTGAGGTGCAATTGCACTTGTAAAACATTGCGATTTTAAAACACAACCTTTTTAGTGGTCTTTCTTTTTAGTGCGTTTTTTCACATGCATGTGAAAATAAAAAGAAATAAGACGTTAAATTCAATATATTTATGAATTAAAAAAACAAATTTTAAACTATCGTGGGCACCACAATCTCTAAAAAATATATAAAATTATAACGCAAACTTTGCATTTTCTACTCATACTTTTTCTAACTTTGGACTTTTATTTAAAAACTTTTACTAAATTAATTTCGAGCGCCCACGGTGATAGCTTCCCATTCAAAACTATAAAGAGAGAGATAAAAAGAGATACAGTTCTGAATCTAAGACCTAACTCTGGCCGTCTAGACTTCCTAGATCTCGGCTATTCTTTTACTATTGAACAGGGAAATTTCAGAGCTTACATAGATAATACATCGGTGAAGCTGTTTTCATGATATAAAATAAAATACTTCTGAAAAGTAGCCGGCTTTTCTTACTTAAACAGTTGAGACTATTAATTAGATTGTTAGTTTGATATCGACATTTTATGTGTGATTATTTCAATGTATCATTTGCGTATTGTTTTTTTTTTAGTTTTTTTTTAAATTTACGACGCAACATAACATAGTAACGTACAATATTTTCTTATATGAAGTTAATTATGTGCCATCGTGCATCAATTATGAAGTTTAATTAGATTGTGAATTTTAAATACGATAAGGATAAAATAGCAACCTATTTATGAAATCAAACTCAGCATTGCGTGTCATTTTTTTATCATTGTTTTAACGTTTCATCCACATATTCCTTAGTCTAACAACTACCTGTGTTAGAGCCGTGGGGGCTATAACTATGAAGCGCGTCTAAAGAAGTGCTTCATTTGCATATCCTGCGCTAACGGGCAGGCTGCACCGGGAATGATTAGATCTGCTCCGTGGATAGCTCTGTGCACTGCATAATGTTGTGAACCTAATGTGGGGAAGACAAATCGTTTTATTTTACTGCTAAAATCTTGTGTCATGGTTTTCAAATCGATCTCAAAATTGTTGTTTACGGACTTCGACAAACAGCTGAAACTAGCCATACAGTACAGAAGTTTAGATTATTGTGTTTGTAAAGTAAAAGCCAAAAAATTTGACTGTGCATAACATTAAGCTATGTCAATTTATTTACAAAACTGTTTTTATATTCTTTGGAAAAGTGATGCAAAACATCACGCAAGCTGCTTACTTATTTCTCCAATTATTCCCATAAAAAAATACATGAATGCCAATGTTACCGTTACAAAACAAAAGCACAAAGAACAAAAACATTAAAATTCTAAAATCAAACTTTTATTCAGTCAAAGATCATCGCATCAAGTTGTTGGAGCGTTAACAAAAAGGTTTCCAGCCCACTGACCACTCGTCGCTTCGTCAGACAGACAGACAGACAGATTGACAGAAAGGTCAGACGGCACTATTAGCGTATTGGCAGTCATAACAGAAGCAGGTGTGTGGTTTGGTGGTTTGATTGACCAGTAGTTAGAACTAACAGTATGTTTTAGTTAAAAAAAACGAATCTTTTTTTCACAAACAAATAGATTCAGTTATTTCTGCGTAGAGGTGGAACAAAAGCACACTACTAACAAATTTTAGCTTTTTCATTTGATAAATAGAATATATGCTAGATCTGACTGTTAATTTGTCTGTCAGTCAAATTTTATTCAGTTTAAGAAGTACCCAAAAAAAGATTAAAATAGGCTTTTACCATATTTTTTCCCATTTTTCATTTTGTTTTTATTTATCGAATATAAAACTACTAAAAGTTATTAGAAATAATTAACGTGGTATCAAATAATGTTACCTTTCCTTCTAGATCTATGAAAAATTGACTATAAACTGGAAAATAAAGTCAAACGGCCATTGTGTCGTGTCGCGATGTCTCAAGCATTGGACGTGTCACTCCAGACAGGGTCGATATGTCTGTCACAGTCGCTACGAGAGAGACCGGTCGGTATTAGGTGCTTGATAGTGTACGATAGCAAATTTAAAAGAAATTAAACTACTACAAAGCTAAGATAAATAAATTTATTTGAATTGCATGGTTTTAGGGCCTATCCATATCAACTGCCGATGTAAGCGTTTTTAATCTACGAGTAGTTTCTCGAATCTACGTTGGTTAATTTAAATTTCACAAATCAAGACGAACCGTCACTGAGCGTCCCTAACCAAACTTCAAATTTAGAATGACAGTTCCAAATCGCATTCTCAATTCAAATCACGTCTTCCTGTTTTGAATTTGGAACGATCAGTCGGTAATTGATTGGATGACGTAATCAATTAAAATGTCGTTGATTGATTGGCTCTGTGTGTCTGGTTGCCATGTGACTGCGGCGTTACATATTTGATTGTGACATTGAGGATTTATTAGTTTTTTTTTGTGGAGAGCTCAATTAAGTGGTCGGCGATAATTGGTAAAGTTGGAAATTACTACGTATAAAAACGTTGGTGTTCTAATCTATGTACTTGATTGGAATGTTAAAAAACTTGCTTGTTTAATTTGTAATTGTAAAAGTTTTGATCTTTTCTAAAGACAATAACGGCGACTTCATTGATGAATTTGATCAAAAGTTTTACATAATATAATTTTTCTCCACGATCTGCTGTGACATTAAACGCACTTCAAAAAAGGAGTCTCCCAATTTGAATGTTCTCTATCCGTTTTTTTATATTTACATACAAATCCCACTCCATATGTATAGGTATATTCATCACACTACCCTCAGACCATTCCCAGAGTAGGCTGAGCCTAGAGACTGCAGACAGTACTCTCCAGATCACAGAGCAGTGAAAGTCAGAGACAGTGCGGGGTGAATCCTGAGATCCGAGATGACCGATTAGCCGACGGAGTACAAAGCACTGCCTTGACAGTGACAGTGACGTTTATCTCTTAGAAGGGGAGAGGGGGTATGGTTTTATAAATAAGAACGATTTTGTGGAGATTTTTGTGGTTTACCGGTTTTAGGGATAAAAAAGGCAGTGGGTAGATAGAAGATAGATAGATAGAAACACTTTATTATAAGCACCAACAAACAGGAATAAACACAATGAAACATACAAAACTATAAATTAGTGTCCTAACTAGCGAACTTTATCGCTCAAAGCGATTTCTTCCAGGTAACCAAATGGGTACCCATAATGTTTATCATTGTTTCTGTTTTATGTCTATAACATTAGTGAATATTGGATGCTCATTTCCTTTAATTTTAATTCGTGTTGTATGTAATGTTTATATTCACTGTCGCCTCAAAAAGTGGAAAGGACACGTTATGACATGTGTTCAGTATTATAGAAATTACGTTCATTTTTACCACATTTCATTTGATAATTAAAACCGATTATCTACGTTAAAACTAATTGAAAATTTCTAAAGAAGATAATACGCTGTCATAATACGTTACAGTAAAATTGTTAAGGTAGTCACTTGATAATATTCCCAAAGGTCAGTATATCGGGTTTGATAAAACATGTTTAAATGAGAGCCATCAATCCAAATTAATTAACTACCCACTCGATCCTCAATCATCTGGGAACCATAGAGAATGATGACGTCCTGTCAGAATTAGGGATGCCTATAGGTTTTTAATTCGAAGTTGTTGTGAAAAAAAACATTAACAAAAACAAGAAGTTATTAATTACTTCAAATAATTACCCTACACATAAAACATCGTCGTAGTGTTTAGAAATAATGATGTAAGGGTGAAAAATAGTCGGCAATTCAAGTTTCTAAACCATGGATTAAATAGTATGTATACAAATATCGTGTTTACCTTACGAAATATGATGTTTAAAAGGTTTTATTTAATACACAGTACAAATATATCAGTGTAAAGTTTAATCGACAAGTAAGCTATATATTATGCAAACAAATATACAACTAAGACAATTTATCTATACTAATATTATAAAGCTGAAGAGTTTGTTTGTTTGTTTGAACGCGCTTATCTCAGGAACTACTGATGCGAATTGAAAAATTCTTTTTGTGTTGAATAGACCATTTATACGAGTTTAAGGCTATATAACATCACGCTGCAACTAATAGGAGCGAAAAAACAATGGAAAATGTGGAAAAAACGGGGAAAATTATTCATCTTTGAGGGCTACCGTTGCGTGCGCTGCAAAAAAAATATCAAAAATATATGTGTGAAAGAATTAATGCCCAAAATAACTATTCCACGCGGACGAAGTCGCAGGCACAGCTAGTTATCTAATACGCACTCAAAAGTTTCTTAAAACCAGATAATCTTATCACATTGTATACATCTTCCATCTTCGACAACCCTATAACAATCTAACAACAAACCGCGATGAATAATACTATAATTACGTATGCAGGTATATGTTAATATCAATAGAAGCAAATACAGCAGGTAGTGGTGCTAATGCGGCTTGAATCAACATCTATCAATCAACGCGGTCCCACTGTCAGGCTCAAGGTTACAGCTTAATGTGGATACGACGATGTATGTGCAACATTGTCTCTCTTGAGTCGTATTTCCTCATGACTGAGGGTCGTGACTCCCCCGCAGAATAAATTTATCATTTGACACGAGCCAGAGTCAAATAAGTACCTAATGTAAATAAAAGGCATTGTAAGCTAACATAATACGGTGGTTTTAGCAAAAAAACTTCGTCCCGTACTTTGATATAGTGATGAACCGACAAAAATATTTGCCGTAGTATCAAGGTACAATACCAAATAAAAAAGCCACAAAATACGTTCAAAAAGCTTTGTTCACGAATGAACACAACTCCAATAAAAATATTTTTCTTACAAAGTAAACGTCGTATCCACACTAACCCATGAATAAAGTGAAATAGAGCAAAAAGCGTCGTTCTGACAGTGATCTGACGAAGTACGAGGCTGGTCGAGGCGTGTTTATTTACTCTGGGAACTGTTGTCAAGTGCAGGGATTGTTAGAGCTACGTGATGGTATAGTTTTTTAAAGGTGTTGGATATCTTAGTGATTGACAATACAAAAAGGAAGTATTGTGTACTCGTATGTAAGAACTGACAATTCTTTTAGCAAACACTGTTTCAAAAAACGTAAACTTTTGTTGGTTGTTTTAACGGAGATATTATAAAAAAGTATTTAAAAATTTAGGAATGAATTGTATGATATTTTGGTTTCATGATATGGTACTTTTATGATCACTTCTACGGATAAAATCTTAAATTTTGACTCCAAATTTAAAAAAAAAACTGGAAACCATATCTTTGTTTTAAATCAATAACAATACACATCAGACTCTATTCTATCACAGCAGTAATATAAACAAACCCTCCCACATTAAAACCAAACAAGTAGCTGACATCACAACTTTAACGTACACAAAAAAATTATAACCAAACCATCAATAATAATCAAAATAACAGACGTTGTCTACTTAACTAGAAGACGAGTTTCTAATGAACTTCACATACAATCTTTACAACATTACCCTACACTTGACATCACTCTTAATAACCAAATTATAGAGTCGAATATTGATTATCACAGATGTAGAAAATAAGTTTGTAAATTGAGTACCACCAATTTTAAATTTGCACCTACCCTCATTTTTATTCCTAAACCCATAAGGATCAAATTGCCTTGTTTGTGTGTTGTGTAAAGACGTCAATAAAGATTAAGCGGATTCCCAGAGTCGGCGTGACAGACAGACGGACAGATATCCACTCGATGACGGGAGATTGACGCGCCGACCATTTGTCGAGGAAGATTCAATCGTTCAGTTGCGCTTTACGATCAGTTTGGGATTTTGTTTTGTTTTTATTTTGGTTCGTTTTATAATTTAAACAGCTAAGAGATGTCTGTTGAGCCACTATTTGATAACTAAGGAAAGAAATTCTGAAAATTATTCTGATACATAAACAATTGTCTTTCTACGCATGACTATACTCATATTATCACACTTTATCTTATGACTTAAAAAGGAAAAGCTGAGTATTTATGTAGTATTAAATATTATAACTATAATTAAGCTCAACACTAAAACACCTCGTCTACCATTATACTTGCGTCTTATCCCTGCCAGATTGGTTGCCTGGAAAAGATCGCTTTTAGCGATAAGGCCGCCAGTTAAGACACTAGGCTTAAGTTTGAATATTTTTATGTAAATTTCTGTATTGTGCTGGTGTTTTTAATAAAGTGTATATCTATCTATCTATCTATCTAAGCTGTCATCCGTTTAAAAAAACTAGAATTATATTAAAACTATAATTTTCTAGTCTTTCTCTAGCATATCATGCTCTGAAATCTATCCGAGAAGTGATCTACAAAAATGATTGATGCCGTGAACCAACGCTGTTTTCTTTGGCAAGCAATATATTGGAACTAAATGTCAGTCACGAGGCGTCAACGCCAGCTGTTTCTAGATGATATATTTTCATTCAAATAGAAATGCATTTTACTTAGACAGATTTCAAATTATTCATTCTATTTCAATAAACATCATAAAGTGACTTAAACTTAAAATATTTTAATGTTTTAATAAGGGACACCACAAATTTATCCAGGCATACTTAAAAAAGGGTATTTTTTAGAATAAAATATGGTTTCCCTTGACCATCATTCGCCAACGCTTACCCAGTAAAATTTAATATCCCAGCACTAGATCCAAAATATCTCGTCTTATTTAAACAGGATTATGACGTATTTTACCCCAAGGGTCCTTGGGTCACAGAACTTATGAAAATGAAGTTGTTATCTAAGACAATTCGCCACTAAAATTGCCACCAGCGTCAATCCTAGATTGCCAGCGTGTACGAGCAAAGTGCGGTGGAAAGTTTGTTAATTCGGCAGCATTTGGAGTCGGTACGTCGAACTCCTCGGTGCTTGCGAGTTTGGATTGCCAGCAGTTTGAATAAATAGCCTGGACCCGGGGCTTGTATCGCCTTTTTTGGCTCGAGACGTTGTTGAACTTTGACAATTGGATGTATTAGGACTGATTCTAGTAGTGTCAGCGTGTAGGTATTACTTTTGTTTGGGAGCCTCTTTATTTCTTTTGTTTTATGCAGTACTTTTCTCGGACGCTAGCGAGCTACTCCAAATATAATAATAAAATGATTCATTATTCCTTCCAAATAAATAATTTACACCAACGTCAACTTGTAGATGAATCACTACCTAGCATCCTAGCACCAGTAAAGTTGTTGAAATATTGATGAATTACGCAAACCTTGAAACTTAACTCGTTGGACTACTAGTTGCTACTAACATCTTAAGGTTCTTTCGCTATTATTTTTTTAGGAAATGTTACTCTACGATTTAGAGATATGTTACTAACTGAATTTAGTTTTAGTTTTACTTAACTAAAATGTTGTAAGTAAAAAATAAACAAGATTTCTTAAGCAACAACAAAACTATCAATGCCTAATTTCTAACATAAAAACTGTCATCATTACACAAAATAAGGCACAGAACCTTCATTGTGCGTAGATAGCCATCTCAAGCCAAGGGTCTCCTAGGCAGCGTTATTACCTATATCTAAATAGCGCCCCACCAGTGACATACCGTCAATATAGTCGCAATAACGCAAAAACTCCAAACAATAGACATTAATAAGACGGCGCAAACGGCCCCGGACATAACGGCCGGCCGTCCAGGGATGCGCTTATTAAAACATTTTCAGGCGGCGATATGAGTGCGGCGGCCGACGTGCTACAATATGTGCGGCCAGCAATGCCAGCATGTGACGACCTGTGGGACTCGAGCCGAGAAAACTTCATTAACTCCAACGACCCCCCTCCCCCGCTACCTTCGGGGGACGTCGCCCGTCCGCTTATTACGTCTCGGACGTGCCGCGAAATCGAAGAAATGTGACGTAAATACGTGAAGCGTTCGGAAAGAATCGTTCCGCTGATTGGCCGGTCTTTGTGCTCGGCTGACCGTTAATTTGATCTGTATCTGAGGGTCCCATTTTTTCGGTTTATTATTGATGCGATCGGCTTTGGTTTTGATGGCACGAGTCGGCTATCAGATCTGCTCGGGGCTTGTGATCTTCGCGCCTTGACGATTGGAGCGGACAACGCGGCGACACGCTCCCATTGTCCGGGGAATTGGACACAGGTACTGTTGGCTGGGTTAGAGAACGTAAATTTCACGAGAATGCAGTTATTCTTTTAATACAAGGTACTTTACAATAGAGTAGAGTACTCAAGCATGATTATCAAAGTAAAATGACTGTCGTTACGGTTAATTGATGAGAGACAAAAATAGGGTAATTACATTTGGGCTTTCCGTTATGGAATTTGTTTAATTGAAATTATAGAACAGGTGTTACATACATATGTACATAGTGCTGCATAGATAGGTACTACGCATAAATTCATTTGTACCATACTTTACCAAGTTACCAAGACTTCCAACTGGCTTACAAGTTTGTATAAAAAAAACAAATAGGTAGGTACCAATAAGTCAGTATTTAGCCAGACCTTGCTTTAAATCAATGAGTCAAGCAACTTTCGACTTTTGAAAGTCACCTTGCATTTTATAATCCCACAAAATATGACAGAATAAATCAATGTCGTATCAACTTGGTGACTGACTCATTTTATATTGAGACGTATGATACAAGCGGTTTATCCGTCCTTGATTCTGAATCATGTTTGGTTTCTTTAATTGGGCAATCTTTGTAGTCACCAGAATTTATCGAAATAACGTAATTAAAGAAAATATTTTATGTGTTAAGAATTATGAAAGTGAATTTAAAGTTAAAAATTATGATACCTAGTGAATTAAAAGTGTTAGCAGGAGTTTTTTGGTTGCAAAAATCATTAGGTTGTGTAGTTTATTTTTTTAAGATCTCAGTATTATGTTGGAGAAAGTAGACCAAGATCTGTTTTACACAAGCTGACGTGTAAGCCAGTAGTTTCCGCAGTTCTGGGAAGGACCACACAGCGGCGGTCACTCGATGATGTACGGACTGAGTAATTGCCACCCGACTGACTTGCATTGACAGACGTGGCTACGGAATTGACGATGTTAGTTAGTTGGTTATAACGAGCAATCTACAAAAAAAAAATTAAAATTGAACATTACTGTTTTAAGATTTTTTATAAATACTCATATAACGCCATATTATGTAATGCTACATACATGTGAGGTTGGTAAATAGTTATCGTTTCTCAATGAAATGAACTATGCAAGTGGAATTAAGTCACAAACTTTCAAATATTTAAATAAATTCAATTTCGGAAAATTTAATTTCATTTTCAACAATTTATTTCGCAAATCATCATAACTCGGCTTACTCACATAGTTAGAACCTATCACAATCAATAATTTCACTCCACTCCTCGCAATCACACCAACATAAAACCCTCAGACTAAAGTCGTGACCTCATCGAGTACGAGCGCCCATAGACTGGCCATAACCACCCATAACCACTCAATACTCGACGGGAGTGCATTAATGACATTTTTCACATGTTTCTTGCAGGTCAAGTCTCCCCCAACCCCCCAACTCCCCTACTCCCCCTATGGAGGAGGTAGGGAGGTGTCTCCCGTCAATCAGTTCGTTAGACGTGGTTAGAATAAGGATTGCAATAGAAAGACGTTGGACTGGAGAACTAACGCGGTGTGCGCGAGGGAGCTATATTGGGTCCTGCTTTATTTGTTAGATGATAATGGAGCTGGTGGTTAGGAATGTTGTTATGGAAAAACATTCTGTATAATGTTATTATTAGCATTGTTCCTTGCGCGTTTAGTATTTAACGAATTATGAAAGTAATAGGTATAATAAGATTTTAGATATTATATGTATAGAACGCAGTAGTCGACAAATACTTGTTTATTAAAATAACAATATATGTATTTAATTGTCTGAAATATCAACCAAACACTGAAAGTCACAATTTAACAAAAACTAAACAAGTTTTTACCAGACCATTTCAATCACACAATGCGATTACAAAACTTTTATATATAGCAGTGCCCACTTTTCTCATTTTGGTTTCATTATAAAAACAAATATAAAACGAAACTTTGCAAGTTATTGTAATAGCAACTATCTCTGCGGTGCGGTTCTTTAGTTCTACCATAAACATGGTTTAGGCTCAAAACTTTCTGAAGTTGGAAAAATTGGTGCAAAAATTTTCGCTAAACAGTCAGGATTTGATGATATTACGTACACTTAAGAGAAGTTTAATTTAAACAATTTATTTTGGGTTTATTTTTTATAATAAGTTTTAAATTATGTAATTTCTTAAAATTAAGAAGTCACACAATTTGGTTTTCGTTAAAAGGAGACTACATTACGGCAACATCTATTTAAGAACTACCTGATATACCAAACCAAAATATTTACTAAATCTTACGCAAACACAATATTTCAGCGTTCCAAAAAAGATACTTAAAAAAACATCCCTTTCGTATTATTTTTTATTTATTTTTTAGATAATGGCCTCTGCGGCTTCGCCGCAATTTCGCCAATGTCACGTCACAAGAGAAACAAATGCTTATTTTATTAGCCAGTACAAATAATTAACATGGCGCTAATCAGTTGGTCGGTGCAGAATTATTAACTTATTTGAAATTTATTGAGCTTATTTGAGGGTTAATCCTTGGCCTGAAACAACGCAACACACACATAAGACAACACACAAAAGCAACAACACAATATATACAAGCATGTTACAATTTAATTTTATTAGAGACAATAAAATTATACAATATATATACAAAAGGAGAATATACAAGGGGAAGAAGAGTGGAGAAGTTACAAGGACGAGGGACAGCATCTGGGATATTATCATACAATGAGCAGCGCAACCTTGGACAGCTAAAGAAAATATGATCGGTGGATCCTTCCTCTAAACCACATTCACATAATGAGTGGTCACGAACTTTGATTTTGGAGAGAAAGACGGGGGTACAAGCATGACCCAACCGTAGGCGACATATTGTGGAAGTGGCTTGTTTATTTACTTTTTTAAATTTGGAAAACCATGGCCTAATTGGTATCATGGGTTGAATCTGTTTGTAAAATTTACCTGTTGAAGAAGAGTTGTCTTCCCAGATATTTTGCCAGGAATGAAAGAGTTCTGATCTACATGAAGAGGCGAGGTCATGGCTAAAGATTTGGTAATGGTCCGTGTTGCCCAGGGATGAAGCCTGCTTAGCACATGCATCAGCAGTTTCATTGCCGGATATACCAACATGGCCTGGAATCCAGGCTAGTGTTACTTGTAGGCCCAAGGAATGACATTCAAAAAGTTTTTCTTTTATCTGGAGGATAGTTGGGAATCTTGTTTTAGATCGGAAGGGGTTAGAAATTATAGCTTGTAGGCAGCTTTGGGAGTCAGAGAGAATAAGGGCTTTATTAATTTTATGGGAAATCACATATGTGATAGCCTCCAAAATAGCAGTAGCTTCTCCTGTGAAAACTGAAGATACCGAAGGGCATTTTTGACTCAAGATTATGTTGTATTTGGGAATCCAGACAGCAACACCAATATCACAGTTATCATTGTATTTAGAGGCATCAGTAAATAGCAATATCCAGTCTTCCCAAGAACTCTCAATGAGGTAGAGAAACATTTTATCTGGTTCTACTGAATCTTTGTTAATTCCAAAATCTAATAAAATTGAAGGCCGGAAAATCAAAGCTTTATAATTTGTGAGAAATAGAGGATTGCTAGAGAATTGGGTTACAGCTGGGTGAAGAGAATACCAATATTTGGAAAAGCAATGAATAATTGGAGGGATATGTCTTGAATTTCTTTGGTCTAAGTATATGAGGCTGTGGAGTTTTTCAAGAGAGAAGAAGAGGGGGTGATTCAAATTCTGGATGATCCTAGTAAAAAAGCGGTCAGCCAGGTATTGTCTACGCAAATGTAAAGGAGGCTCGCCACATTCTACTTGCATAGCATTTATGGGAGAGTTTTTCATAGCACCTAAAATAATTCTAATACATTTGGATTGTATTTTGGACAATTTGTCAAGAGCTAGTTTGGATCCAGATGAGAAGATGAATGTACCATAGTCCAAATGACTTCTAATTATGGCATTATACAAAAGTTTTTGAGAGAATGGATGAGATCCCCACCAGACACCTGAAAGAGATCTAAGGATATTGATATTCTTCTCACACTTTTTAGAAATATAATCCATATGTTCAATGCCGGAGAGTTTACTGTCTAGCCAGACACCAAGATATTTGCATGAACTAAGTTGGGGAATAGTTTCATTTTCATAAGCTATTGATAGTGATGGAATGTTCCTTTTTCTGGTGAAGAGAACCGAGCAACTTTTAGATGTGGATATGCTTAGTCCATGGTCATGTAACCACAGACTAAGGTATACAAGGGCATTATTAATGTTATCCTCAATATCACTTATGTTTTTGGAAGAACAATAAAGCGTAATGTCATCAGCATATTGCAGAATATCACAGTAGGGGTTGACAGAAGTTTCCAAGTCTACTGTGTACAGACTGTACAGGAGAGGGCTCAAAACTGAGCCTTGTGGTAGGCCTTTCCATAGTGTTCTAGTTATCGAAAATACTGATGAATCACGGGTTGTAACCCTAACATATCTCTCTGATAGGAGAGAGCATATGAAGCGAACCATCTTCGGTGAGATACTTAGCTGTAACAGTTTGGTTCTAAGTACATGAAGAAGAACATTATCATATGCTGAAGCGATATCAAGAAAAACAGCCAAAAGTAATTCTTTTTTTTTAAATGACAACAAAATATCTGTGGACAAAATGGTTAGAGGGTCTAAGGTGCTCGAGTTTTTCCTGAATCCAAATTGTGATTTTGGTAAAATGTTGTTGTTCTCTACAAACCATTCCAATCTATTTTTAATGAGGATTTCAGTGATTTTGCAAGTGACACAGGAAAGGGCAATGGGACGATATGAATTTGGATTGTTGGGAGTTTTATTAGGTTTTAGGAGGGGAAGAACTGTTTGAGTGCGCCAAGATTCAGGAACTGCTCCAGTCTCAAAGAACTGGTTAATCAGTTGAAGAAAACAGAGTTTGGCATTCTGACCAGCCTTAGTAATGAAGGAGTAAGGGATACCGTCAACCCCAGGAGCAGAGTCCCTGAGGCCAGACAGAGCTATTTGGAGTTCATCAAGGGAGAAAGGGGAATCAAAATGTGGTGACGAGGAACATGAGTTTACGAGAATGGGGAGAGAGAAGGGAGGGACATAAGGAGGGGCTAATTTATCACTAAAAGCCTCCAGCCAAGCAGAAGGATCATTGGAAGTAACATCAGAGTTGGAGAAGGATCCTCTGAATCGGCGGATTTGTTTCCAAACTAGAGCCGATGGAGTAGCAGGGGACAAACTTTCGCAATATCGTGACCATCCTAATTTTTTTTTCATTTGTAGGACTCTTCGATACTTGGCTGAAGCCTTTTGGAATAACAGGAAGTTTACTTCAGTCATTGAGCTATTGTAGGATTTTTCCGCTGTGTTACGCTCTTTGACAATTTCGGTACATTCCTGATCCCACCACGGAGGAGAAGAATAAATAAATAAATAAATAAATATTTCAGGACATATCACACAGCGCCATCTAGCCCCATACTAAGCTTACGCTTGTATCATGGGTACTAGATAACGGATATAATACATTATATACTTTTTCTTTTGTAAATACATACTTATTATACATAGAAACGACCAGACTTAACACAAGTAATTACAAATTTTAATATTCAAAATTACTTGTAAAAATTTTGGTTAGGATTTTTGATAGGAATACTAATGTCAGCCGCAGATAGAATAGAAAGGATAAACTCCGAGTATATCGTCATTTGGTTAAACTCATTAACAGAAGGGAGAGGGAAAATTTTATTTTCAAGGATAGAGGAGTATAGTTCCCAGTTAGCAGCTGAGAGTCTATACTTTAGTAATGGGGAGGGAGGAGGAGGTAATGACACTTGCAGGGACAATTTAATCAGAATAGGGAAGTGGTCGCTGCCATGGGAGAGAGGGAGAACTTTCCATGAGAGGGATGGAAGAAGGGAAGGGGAACATAAGGTAAGGTCCACTACCGAATTCGGGTTTTGGTTAGGGTAAGGTCTACGGGTAGGTGAGCCGTCATTGACTAAACACAAATCCAAGTCACTGATCAAATCCAGTAGACGATGACCAAATGTATTAGATATGTGTGATCCCCAGAGGGTGTGCTTAGCGTTGAAATCTCCCATAAGGATAACAGGGGAAGGGACAGAAGATAAGATAAGGTTTATATCTGAAATATGGGTGGAATTAGGATGGGGGATATATATACAAACAAAGGAAGTATTAAAAGAACGAACAGCCACAGCATTAATTTCCGGGCTGAATGAGGGAAGAGGTATTTGTGAGAAGGTCAGGTTACGTTTGATAAATAGCGCACATCCAGCAGCACCGTCCCCACGGTCGTCCCGGAGGCAGGAGAACCCTGGCACTCGATAACGAGCACCGGGCACAAACCATGTCTCCATGACGGCCACAAGGACAGCGCCACTTTTATGGATGAGGTGGGAGAGATCAGGAATCTTGCGACGAAGACTCCTGGAATTCCATTGGAGAATTGGGAGTTGATCCATCGTGGGTAAGGAGTGTGGTTAGCTGGTAAATCATGTGGGCAGCGTGGTTCGGTAGTTGGAATGAATTCTGGGAGAGCATACTAATTATAATAGTAAGAAGTTGTGTGAGCAAATCACCTTGGGAATTTACGGGGGGAGAAGATGGGAGAGCATGACCGTTTGGCAGGGAAGGTTGAACCGGGCGGATTATTGAATTGTGGGCAAACTTATCATAAGATTTGCCAGGAAGAGGTCTAGGAGTAGGGTTGCGGGATACTGTCTTTTTATAAGATACAGTGGACGGTCGGGACTGGGATGAACAAGGTTGTGGGGCAGGAGGGACAGGCTGAGATGTGGGTGGGGTTGTCCTGGTTACCTCATTGTATAGCCTGGAAGGCTTGTAGATGGTGGATGCCTCTTGATAAGAGATACCCTCACGTGCCATGGCAGATTTAATTGATTTTTGTCTGGCATGTTCCTGGCAAATCTTATCTGTAGCAAAGTGTTGTCCCGAGCAGAACAAACACTTGGCTAGAGACTCTTGGACATTGCACTGGTCTCCAGTGTGGGGTTGAGAGCATTTAAAGCATTTAGGTGGGGATCTACATTGAGACTTGATGTGGCCAAATTTACAACAACCTAAACATTGAATGGTTGGGAACTCGTACACTTCTACCTTCATTGATGAGTAAAAGGAGTATATATTACTGGGCAGTTGTTGGCCTCTAAATGTCAATACAACTGACTGTGTTGGTTCCCATACGACTTCAGACTCTTTTTTAACCTTTCTGTTCAGTCTTCTAGCTTTTATGACATACATGGAGGAGTTAGGGATCTCAATGGATTCCACAAATTCCTCCATGGGTAGGTCTACTGGGACCCCACGAACTACCCCCATTCTGGTCACATTAAATGTCGGTATTGAAGCTCTGTACTTCTGGGCTGAGAGCAAGGGAGACTTGAGGAACGAATTAGCCGCTTCAAATGTTTTAAATTTAATACTCATTCGGTTGCGTCCTACTTTTTTAACCCCATCACGACAGATATTTTCGAATTTGTTCTGGTGGAGAAATTGGCCAAACTTGATTGGGCGGAAAGTTGTGCCTACTGTCGGGTCAAGCTCGTCTCTAGTCACGTGAACGAGAAATGGACTCTGATCTGACCTTTCATATTCCTGGATTCCCAGGACTGTCATTACCGGGTGCGTGTACACCACCTGAGTAGAAGGATGCGCTGCATCATTATTGGCGTGGATCTTTCCCCGCGGACCACTGCTGCCTCCAACCAGCTGGTCTGCCGAACGTTTGTTTCCTACACTTGGTAGGGAAGGTGTAGGGGCCGCCACCGGAGTAATGTCCGGCGGGTCATTAGGATCAGGGGAACTGGAGTCCATTTCCCCTGAAATACACAGAAAGCACTTACGGAACCAAGGTTAGTACACAGATAGGAGAAATCAGCTCAAAAAATAAACCAAACACAAGAAAAAGGAACACTTTTAAACGCGATCGCGATAACACGTGTGTGACCTTGAGCGCGCAGGCGAGTTTCCATCCCTTTCGTAAGAACGCATTTTGTTGACACACTCGTCATTGTCGGGTGGCTGTCAGTGTCAACGGCGTGTCATTGTCAGGTGTCATCAGTGACGACGGAGCGCGCCCGTCACGCCTGTCACTTCGCCACTTGTCACTCCGCTCGTCACCTGTGCGGACCACCCTGCATGTCACCGTGATACTGGGTGGACGAAAATAACGAAAGATTATGATATTCTTGCTAAGTATTCAAGGAAAAAGTTGGTTTTATTTCTGTAGGAATGCTTACTAAGGATTTTTATTTCGTTTATATGTAAAGACTGTATGACCATATTAGTTTCATTATCTCTAATATTATAAATACATGGTATTAAAATATACCTAACAATAAAATTACACTTTATATGAATTAGCAGTACTACTAAAAATCATTTCAAAATCCGCCAGTATCGATGCTTTAATCCTCTACCCAAAAAAGCGCTCCAAATTAAAACCTCAAAAGATAACCGTCATTTGTTTTTGTGCCTTTATCGAATCGGGTTTCGCTAAAGGACGTAAGGTGATCAGTGATCACTCGACCCGCCGTCGGAGTGAATGAATGAGTGAGTGAGTGAATGAATGAGTGAGAGGGCAGCGCTGGGCCACCAGTTGATCAGCCGGGTCCGTGATGCGCTCAGTGTCTGTCAAAGTCAACTGGGCTAGGCAATGGGGAGAAGACTTTTTGAGAGCTCTGTTAGACCTTGGTATTCGTTACAGAAAATGTATTAAAAAATACGATCATTCAAGAAAAATACAATAAGCCAGATTTGAGGCATTAGAAAACATATAACGTAATTGAACTTTAATTTTTTTAGTAATTAATTAGGTAATATTAAGTATAAATGTAATGAAACTTATTTAACAAACCTTAATTTTATTTTTGTCAATTTTATATTTTAAAATGAATTCGGCTTACATTCCGCATTCTAAACCACTAGAATTTCACGTGTTTTTTCTGATATAAATCATCTTGTGTAACCATTAAGTCGGCAAACAGTGGTTTTAAAACCTAATTACGTATGATTAATTTGCCTCTTGTGTATACAGATACACATCTGTGCATATAACTACACTGTCAATTGATTGGCTTCGAATTTCAGGTGAAAGGCGTAAGAAATTGGATAGATGGCGTTTTATTCAAATAAGTATCATCAAATCATTGTATTTTCAGCTTGGCCACGTAATTTTATTATTGGTGGCAAACGTAAAATAAACATTATATTTTCCAGTTATTTAACGTCTAACACCACTTTTAACAATCAATTAAAAAATAAATATTAAACTTTACCTGAAATAACCAAATGCGATGGTCTTAAGTGCGCACATATTTTAGTTCATAATCAAAAACCAACAAAGATTATTATCATTTGATGACAGAATATAGAACTTTATCGGTGAGTGCAGTTTACTCACACATTTACGTGGAAATCACTGAACTTACCTTGATGAATAAATTACAAGAAATACTCACGGACTATTCTGAACGTTGGGTATAAATTTAACAAAGCACGATTTAGTGCTATTTAATGCCATTCGTCCGAACACATGTACCGCCCATTCGACGTTATAGTTCTAATATTTTACAACAATTACTGTTTGACATAATATTTTACTGACAATTATTGTATGACAGGAATGGATTTTCGAAATGTCAACGTTTATTTCCAAAATGTCAAAGTTAATATTCAAACGTTTGATGCACTTGTCGTTATGTCAGTTTGAGTAATGGAGTCTTGTGAAATGTCAAATAAATTACCGATAAATTGGCGATACGTATTTAGATTATTACTGCATTGAGAATAGATTTTGTCTGTATGAGTCCGCGCAAGATAATTTATAGAAAGCAGCATTTCTGCCACATACCTACTCCTTTACCGATGTGCTTTTTTTAGTTCCAATTTAATCCTGCTGGCAAAGCTGCGAATATTGGCTATGGCCACTCATGTTCGCGTGAAACATTTATGATCATTGTCTTTCTATACCTGTAAAGACTAAGGTTTAAATTAATATCGCATTCCTGTAAGTATGTCTTCTTATGAATTGAAGGCACTTATCATAACTTCTGTACGTGTCGTCATTCAATAATAATAAAATCACCAAAGCGACAAATAGGTAGTCGAAAAGTCTTCTCGTATGTCACAGACATAGTTGTCACAGTATATATAGTAAATCAAAATGTCACATATCGCGTAGTTTGGTAAAAGCCGTCTCCATAGCTGTCGCTCGCTGATTTATTCTCTACTCGGTGTCGGCGCGAAAACGTAGCTTGTGACGTCACAGCTTTGTTTTTTTAAAGGCCTTTTATTGATGGCGTTTGGATAAAAAGTGGAGGATAGGGTTACTACTCGGTGGTTAGATGGCCTTGGATCCCTGGTCGGTGCACGCGATTTTTGTTTGTTTACGAAATCAAGTCATACAATTTTTTGATTGGTTAAGTGGTTAAAAAAAAGTTTTTTGTATATTCTGTTCTGACCTGTTTTATTTTAATATTTTAAGCTTATAAGCTCCTTATTCATTCGAAATCAGATAAATAAACAAAATATCTCGCTATTGTTATTCCTTAAACTTGGAAAAGTCTAATTCCGAATAAAAATCCGCATACCTATTTATTTCACCATGATATTGTATGATGAATGAATGTATTTTTTGACCGAAAACTAGGTATAGTACAGGTCTTAAATAATATTTTACATTTAGCACGCTAGTTTTTACCTTGTTAGGTTGTAATGCAAAACTCACGTTCAAAAATACACCAATTCAGAGTCTTGAGCGTCTGACAAGCCTTACGAGTCTCTTTTATGTTCCAAAATTTATTAGACACAATTTGACTGATTACTCAATCATAAAAAATGCAAAAGCAATACATTGCCATGTTCCAAGCACCAATATTCTCAAGCGTTTTCCGATGAACACAGGTGGACTGAGGCAGCCCTACGTCAGAATTGGTGAATGATTTTCGCCGTGTAACATCGGCCTCATCGCACCATTTTATACCCATTTGTCAACCGACCGAGAAGATGCGTGTACCTACACTGTACACGATTGGGCTTTTTTCAGCCTTTTTCATTATTTTTCAGCCTTTTTGCCGTCATTTTTTCGGCTTTTTAGGCTTTTACGCGGATCCATCGACACGCGAAAGTGTGTTAGCGTCGGTGCAGTTTATAAATCTAGTTGCGTTGGACCTTTTTGCTGTTTCAATTTTGTGTGTGAAGCTTTTAATTTTTGGTGATCGGTGTTGGGAAGAATTAGGAAATTATGAGGTTACGTTTCTGAACGTATGATTGTTTGTTATTGATAAATGGTACTCAATTTTGTTCTAAATTGTACTAACAGCTTGAATTAAGCTAGTTTGATAGTCGTTTTTACTAATTAAATTTAATGTTAGTAAATTTACAGATTGTCATATTAATAAGTTTTGCTATTGAAATGTAACGCCACGAAATCTATTTGAATAGTAGTAATGTGTCGTCTTGCTTATGATCATAAGTCTAAATGACGATAAAAATTTAAACAGTTTTTGAGAAATAAACACACAAAATTACGATCCCAAAATTAATAAACAACTGTTTAAAAATCCGCAAGCCGCTCCTCGGCGCCCAACTTATAAAACTTGATTGAAGCGGCCCGCAAAAATGTCGGCCAACAATCCAGCGGCGCCAAACCGCGGCCCGATTTATATTTCACTATTATACCCGTGCGGCCCGATTTACGATTTCATTATGCAGCTCTCGAATTCGCGGGAATTTACGCAAAATGTGCAACGTTTTTATTTTGGCCACCGCTGACTATTGGACCGGCCATGGCGAGGGTATAACCACTTCATTTGGGCAGCTATCAGTTTATTTTGGCCACGTTTTATAAAACATTTTGCTTAGTTGAATAAAACACAAACGATCAGACAAGCTTTATTAATTGATTTGACTTAAATAGTAACAATAATATTTTTCTTAACATGCAAAATATTCATGAAACTTTAAATAATAAAATATAACCTTTGTCACCAAAATAAGATATCGATACAATTGTTTTAATGATAAACACACAGTTATTATCATTATTTGTGTTACATTATGTGTTATTTACACATCACATATATGTATTGTTTACATAACACATGCTCATCAATCAAGTAAATTATTCGATTATATATCTGTAAGATACAGAGCAGACAGCAAGCTCCTTGCACACAACCATATTATAAAGAGCGTGCACCCATTGTTCTCGTAACAGCTTCCTAGATGACTACAAAGCCAACAGAACACAATAAAAAATAATTCATCCCCCTCACCCCTACCACCCCTCCACGCTACATAAATAATCATTACAAAACGCATTCAGTGGCAATTACATACTCGGGGATGGCCCGTTAAAAATCATATCCAGGGGGCGAAGACGGGGCGCTCTTAAATACCCTGAACATATTACGAGGATAACTTATACTGGAAGGAAATGTGGTGACGGTATGTACATTCTATTGTTTTAGAATTTCCGAAAACAAGACTGTATCTTCTTTAATATGATAGGCAAGCGATTATTGTGTATCTCGGTCAATTGCGCGAATAGATCACTTATTTTGTCTTTTCGTCAGGAAAAATTAAAACGACATCAATTCCAGACTTCTTATTTTTTATTAGTTGCTCGGTTTTTACTTTGGCATTTTTAGTTCTTCCTTCTAATCGACCCACTCACCATAGCTACCGTTCTTCTTCCTATCTCCAAAGAAGAATAGGTAGAAGACCTTCATAGACCGAGTCCCATACTAACGCTAGGTTCATAGGTTGTTACGCAGCAGGTACCGCAACCCTTGTTGTTCCTCCCTTATCAGTTTATGTGCGGGTTGGGGGGTGGTTAACACGGTTAATAATAGGCTCCTTACCCGCCTTATCTGCTGTATTAAACCATAAAACATTATAATTTACGCCGTGTCGTATCGCTATGACGCGCACTGCGACTCTCAATGTTTTGTTTCATTTTGTTTATAGGGGGAGCTTATGGTTTATGGAGGGGGTGTGTTGTGTGGATTGTAGGTCTGGGTTTTAATTAATTTTTGTAAGTTAGTGCCTGTGTCTATACTCTATAACATCTTATCGTATCGTTATTTATTAGACTTGTATCATTCATGTTTAAAAAAAAATTACGTACATTTTTGTGCCTCATATGAACACTTTATTGTCTCAATCATTCAGCAAATGTTTGTTTCCGAACACGTGTATTTTCAATAGCTATTCAAAATAAAGGCAAAACTGCGTTGCTTGTGAAATTCGAAAACAAAATAAATATGAACCCTTTACTGACCCCCATATCAATGGTCCCTCCACGTGGGCACAACTCATCCCTAACAAAGTTTGAGAACCGCAGACTCGGTGATACTTAAAAATAACGAGAAGCTAGCAAATATTGTAATAACCCCCCTTGTCCTCTCGTATTTAGCCCGGCGCCATTGTTTTAATATTCTTTGCTGACTACCGCCGAGTACCGCCCGTTGCCGGGTTAACCCCTCGATAAAGTTAAGTCAACTGTACTGCCATACATACGTTTACAGTAACTGGTATGGCTACAAACATTAAGGCTTTCATGGAACATATGGTACCTATTTCAAAGTACTATGTTACTTTTCAATTTTTATTGTCAGTTCTGAATAATGTCCACAAAATTTCTGATCTAATATTTTTATTTTGTTTTTCTAACCACACCTGTTGCAAAGTAACTAATTTAAAATTTACAGGTTTGTTAATTCATCACAACTTGTGTTACTGTTTCCACCCTCGGTACTGCGTAGTCACCACTTTAACCCGTCAATAAAATAGCGTCGACTGTACCCTCTGTTTACATTTCATTTCATCGATATTTGCAAAACTCACTTTCGCATCTCTAAATTTATATGTGTTAATAGACAATATTAACGTTTACACGCGACCTGCGCATGTGTGCGTGAGGGAATTTAGTGATGTCGAAAATGTCGAAATATTGTTATTATATATTGTTATTATATCTCGAGTATTGTCGTTACGTTTTGTTTGATAATGTTATGGCGTTTTTGATGGGAGAAACATGTTGGGAATTGTCATAAATGGGGACGGATATTTACTTAATTAAATTTGAACGAGTACATAAGTACGATTTATTGTGGAACTTGTTTTAACCTAATGTATGCACTAAATGTTTACGGTAAAGAGGCATAAAAGTGAATGGTTTTGAAATGTAACTAAGACTTTGGTTTAAGGAAATCCGGAGTCGATCAAAAATTCTGACTTATTATTATAGATATTTGTATTTTGTTAACCTTATATGCGATACCTATAAATAAACATTGATAATAAAATTTTGAAAGAAATAAATATTGATAAAAAAATAACACTTTGATTTAGTTTTATTTGTAAGACTGTATAGTTTAAAGAATCTTATAATTTATGAAATAAAATCCTCATCTTGCAAATGGCAGCCATCAAACAAAGCCGTGTATCAGATATCTGCAGATCCTGATTATGATTCTTTGATCTCGGCCGCTTGCCGCCATTCAGGACCCAATAAAGAAGCAAATACTCGCTCGTAAAGTTAAGCTGCGGGCGAATATGTTTACTGTTACAAGTTTTTATCTAAAAATAACTATAGAATATTTTAATTCTCTCTTGAATAAAAAATCTGCTATGTTATCTCTTTACATTGAACTGTAAACTGTCAAATTTCTTGCAGCAATATGTTAAAAAATACCTGTTTTTAAGCATATTATGTTTTTTGTTTGCTACAAGTGGATCGTAAATTATCCATTCATAAGAACCGTACCTCCGACCGCTTGCATGAATGTATACTCAGAATACAGAAAGAACCAGAAACCGTGAGCGCGCCTAATATTGAAGCTACTAAAACTACTCTGAAACAGAGTAGTTTGACGCGCGACCAATCAGTCACTCTGTGACCGTCGGAGCGAATGACGTGTTATAACGATGACCAATTTAACTAAATTATGCCGTCTTGTGTCGTTCCTACCTATAAACATGCAGCGGGTCTAAAAAAGAAACAAGATGGGATCACATTTCACGTGGTAGAATCGTATTTAGGTATCAACTTATTTAATTAATGAATAAATTTCTCAGTTTTCAATTGTCATAGATAATGATGCATCCATCTTGTTAGTGTTGCCAATATAAGAGTTTTGATTTACCCTTCTTTTTATTACCTTTTGAGGGTTTTTATTCATTGTAGAATATTAATAAGTAATTTAATAAAAATTAACCGACTTGAAAAAAGAAAGTATAAAGCGTCAGTGCAGCCCGTGTGTACCAAACTAAATAATCCTATTAAATAGTACATATGGTAATATCGGATTTCTAAACATTTTTTGATGTGTGTGTGTGAGGGAGAAGGGGTGAGGGGGAGCGGGTATGTAACTATGTTTCTATATTAGTTATCTCAAATTTTAGCTTCCCAGTTGATGAAGAAAGGAAAGCGGTGCGGACAAAAATAATACAAAGAGCACGGCTGGAAGAGTTATGGAAACCATTATTATTATATTATTAAATTGGACAATATTTTGAAAAGCTTACTCAGCAAAAAGAAAATTAAATGTATTTTTTTTCTAAAGCATCTTTTATCGATTTCTTGAGACAATTAGGTAGGTACATAATTATATAGAATAGGTCAATTTTTATTCTATTACTATCTCACCTCCTAGACTCCCAAAGTTTACCCTAAAACGGGCAAATAATGCCTGCGCTAGCAACATTACGCGGGTGGGAAGTGACGCGGGCGATGAGCGTTGTTTTGGTTTTTGGACACAGCGTGTAGCTCGCAATTACAGTTGAACGCGGCTTCTGGTTCTTTCTGTATTCTGAGAATGTATATGTACATAATATGCTTGTTCTTTCTTTGCGTCTTAAGCTAATTTATTAAAATTTGGTATACATATAGGTTGACTGGCCTGTTAGCTTAGTTGGTAGTGGCACTGCCTTCTAATCTAGGGGTTGCGGGTTCGATTCCCGTATGACACAAGTATTTATTAATTTTAAAATGTATAATTACTTGTGTTGAGTCTGGTTGTTTGTATGTATAATAAGTATGTATTTACAAAAGAAAAGTATATAAGTATTATATCCGTTATCTAGTACCCACGACACAAGCGTTTGCTTAGTGTGGGGCTAGATGGCGCTGTGTGGAATGGCCCGGAATATTTATTATTATTATTTTATTATTATTTATATAAATTTACATTCTATAATAAAACTAAGTTTCTTCTTATTCTGTAAAAAAAAAACATGAAAACTCTATTATAAGGAACCCATTAATAACACAAAAATATACCACATCTATAGTAATAACACCAACGTTATCTACCTTCCGATTAAATCACTCCCCATATAAGAATAATGGTAAGTAAGTGGTGCAACCTCCCTGTACGGTATTTACCGTACATTACGGTACATGCTGTTTGCGTACATTACGGCAGAGATAGAGCGGTCACGTGGGACGGACCGTGCTTTGTTGCTGTATCAATATTGTATGATACCAGAGTGGTGCAAGTTATAGGCCCGAGAGTTCGTTAAATATATGAGATACAATGAAGACGGACTAAATATGAATCTACTCATTCTTTACTTGTATGTTAATCGGTCAATCCATAAATGTGTGATAAATTGAAAATCTTAACGTGTATTGCCTTTTCTTAGCAACCACTAAAGAAGCTTTATCATTTTCTTGAGTTGTACGGAATTTTAAAGCGGTTTTAATTTTGGCGTAGAAATATTTTGAATATAGTATTGAATAAACCATCGATTTTCTCATCCTATGATAATTTATTTTATCTCTACTGCAAAACTAACATACGTAAATATTCACATTTATAAAAGCCCTGTATGCTCACCGACTAACTGTACCCGCTATGTCTCACACCCCACACCACTCACCTATTTATCGCTCTCCGCGTTGATTACGGCAAATCTCCAGATTGCACGACTATTGATACAGCCACAGCCTGCGTTACTTCGCTAATCCACGCTAATGTTGGCTTTGTTTTCTGCAAATTTATCTAACGGACTAATATAGTCTGTGGCCGATGATATTTGTCTTAGATTACGGTTCTAGGACGAAGGGTATTAGATTGTGTGTTTATTAAATCTATGGTGGTTTAGATTATAATGTGTTTGTGGAATGATACGCTGTTTTACGTTATTTACTAAAGAATTTCTTGAAATGCATCATACCAGGTGGTGTTTATTTAAACTTCATAACACTGTACTTTAAACACAAGTATAATCAAAGGATTATGATTGTTACACTTATAATCAAAGGATTATGATTTTACCTTCATTTATCACGATACTAAGCAAAAAACTTAGCGTGATTTTATACTTTCAGCCATAGAAGTATAACACATGTGTTATACTTCTATGCTTTCAGCTAGTACAAGGCCAAGAAACCGAAGTAAATACTTTTTTACTTTGACTGCGACAAATAGAAAGAAGCCAGAAATTTACTACAAGTTTATATAGTTTTTCTTTTCCTATCATTTATTTTCGCAGAATTGAGCATACTTTGTTTCGTTTCAAATAAAAACTTCACCACCATCAGCATCAAACCAACCAGTCGTTGAATGTCCCGAGTCACCAGCCTACTTACTTCCAACTACTCGCAACAAAAACAAATGCTAACCAAATCGCCACCGATACAGATCCACTCCATTCGAGATAAGTGTGTCGCCTAGACAGGTATCATTATACGGAATACTTAGCCGGAAGGTAAGGGGGAGCGGCCCGGGGGGAGGCAATTTAATTCTGTCCACGTTCTAATAATGACCGTCATAATTCGTTCAAAGTGTCCGGTCTGGGGACAATTTCGCCCCAACACCCCACCGCCCGGTTGATTCCTTTGCATTTTCACCCCCCCTTAATTCCATTTTCATGCCACCTTGCACACATTCGCGCTTCATCTGCGTACACATGTGTGTGTGTGTGTGTGTTGTTTAGGATTTACTTTACTTTGTTGTAATGGCAATGATGGTCCGGATCGGTTACTTCTGTTGATTTGATTGCAATGTGGACTCTGTTGTATATGGAATTGGGTCGGAAATGGCTTGGACAGTGTTGTTAGAAAAGCATTTAGAAGTAGTGACGTCTAGATTGAAGTTAGGATCCATTATTGTGAATCTATGATATCTATTACTCTGACATAGGTAAGCTTTTTAGAATATAAAAGTTTATTAAGTGATATTAAATACTCGGCATAAAAAAGAAAGGATTTTTGGAAATGCCACCTTTTAAAGGGGTGAAATAGGGGATGCAAGTTTTACTTCTTAATGCGAGCGTAGCCGCGAGCACCCACTAGTTACACAATAAATAATCTTTATCAATAAGTAAGATACCTTAAAATGTGCGTCTAATCTTGCTAACGAGTATGTGCATCTTGGATCACAAACATCAGTAAGATTTCGAGAAAAAAGAATTTTAGATCTAGAAATCAAAATATCTCGCGTAATTAAAAACTACCTTCCTTTTTTCTATGAACTGCACTGGTGCCTAGGTGAAAATTTAATGCATATACAACTGATTTAAAAACCTTAATTATTCAGACTCAACAATAATATATCTTTCTCAAAAAGTCCTAAAGTCATAAAAACCCTTTATACATTCATCATTTTTAATCCCAGTCCTAAGGACCGTGGGGCGGCCATCTTGGATTGTTTATGTGTGCGTGCATTATCAACACATGTAGCTCATATTAAGTTTGATTTATACCTCTTATATCGTAAATGGATTAGAGAAACGTCCCTTTGCCACCACTTATTGGGGTTGCCATGTGAAAGGTTTGCCGGGAACAGCACAAGTGCAAATTATTATCTGTGTTTCTATTTGTGTTGATTTTTAATGAGTTTCTGGCAAATTTTAATTGATAAGTTTTTAAGTGATGAAAATGTTTAGTTAAGTCAGTTAAATTTAATTACAAATAAAAAAATAGCCCATGACTTTTACTTTTTTTTTTTGGAAAGTATAGACGAATCAGACGTCTACAAAAATTTTGTCTAAGCTTAATTTTTGACGTCAATAGAAAATAATTTTATATTATTTATAAAATAAATAAACCTTTTTTTTCTTAAAACTCGATGTTCTATATTACAAGCAGGTAATCAATTCAGGAACGATTTCTGTCTCAAATCCAAATTATCTAACAAGATTAATGTCCAGTTACTTCTAACATATATATAAGTGGGTATATTATATAAACAAAGAAATTTTTTTCTGTAAAATATACCTATATAAAATCTACCTTCAGTTTCTCATGGCAACCCTTCCTTACATCGAGTCCCCGTAATGGCGTGCGTCGGTGGCGCGCTGGCGGAGTAAATCCACGCCGTGTGTAATTAACACCGAGCAATGGTTAATGTGCCTTATTTTTGTTACAGGTAAGCGTCGTCACTTGGTCCAGAGGGGGAGTCATGTTTTGGGTAATGTTGGTAAATATAACAAATTAAAAAAAAATACCGAGAATAAATATTGAATATGTATAACTACTAATCATAATAATTTGTTAGATACCTGTACGTATTGAACTCGTATATGACTCGATATTAAACTATTTCTAGCATTTATTTTTCCATAATTTTGCCATTGAAGCGTTTTATAGTCAATTAAGAGTTTACCATTTCTCTCGCAATTTTATCTTTTGCCATCAACATTCTAATTCAATTTCTACTATAAGACCGTTACGTCATATTAAACAGTATTGTCCAATAACATCCACCCACTGGCAACGCTCAATCGGCACGTATCACCATTACAGCTGTTGATAGCAAGAACCTACTGTCGATGCTAAGAACCTACTGTAATTGAAACTCCTTGGTCTTTTGCATAATAAAACGTACGCTCATTGCCAATAGTGCGCAAAAAAAGAAAAAAAAAGTTAATTACAAAGATATATTGAACGTTTATTGGAAGGCTAAAGATGGGATCTAATTGATCCGATTAAAGCTAATTTGCTAGTTAATTATTTGGATTTAATTAAAGAAATAAGGCGGAATGTCGTTGAGTTTTACTAGATCATTCTATGAATGCAATTAAAGTGAGAATAAGAAATAATTTGTTGTAAAAAATACTTATAAACAGCAGCTAAAGCATTTTCTTAGTACATCTATAAAAAGGTACATACGTATGTTTTAATTATAAAATCCACTAAAGAATCAATAAAGCATCTATTCTAAAATATTATTAAGAATTTATATCAAACTTATTAAATACAACCAAAAAGTCCAAAACTTTCCCGCCAAAACAAGCACAGAGAAGAAAAAAGAAACAAAAAATAATCGAAAAGAAAATCACAAGTTCGTTAAAAGTAGAATCTTCGCGGAGTGGAATTAAGGAAATGCATCGTGAAAAGGCAAGTTCATCAAAAGAAACGCAGCAGACAGGCGTCCGTCGTGAATACAAAGCAATGGGAGGACTGGACGAGAGGTACCGTGGAAGACAGTGACACAAGTTAGGTACATTAGATACATAGATTTTTTACTACTAGACAGTCAGATATTTGGCCAATAGCTCACCTTAAGTGACACTATGATCAGAAGATCACTATATTGATATGAAAGTAGCTCTCAAAAGATATGGCCGTAACCGGAACACATTAGTACGCGCTTGGCCACACATTTTTTATTTCAAGGGTTACATACAATTTTTTTGTCTTTTTTCCATAGATTTTGGCGTCAAACCAATTGACCTTAAAGAGCTCTTTAGTAAAAACGACCGTGAAATGATATTATTTTACAATCAGAATTTTGTTCGTATGTGGCCAGTAAATTCAAATTCTGAGACAAACTTATAACACTGTTTTACAAAACTTCGGTAACTGACTCAGCCTCCACGAAAGTGGGGGACAAAAAACATTTGCTTCCACTAACGAAACAATCGCAAGCATAATTGATTTTAACGTAGACTCGACTGCAAATGAAGCGAGGGGGTGAGGGGGGTAGGACCATGTGGGGGGACTTCTTTGGATGTGGCTAGGATTTTGTTCCTTTGTGAAGTTTGAATGTCCTCAAGTTCATTTCTAAAGGACAAAGTTAATGTACCTACTTAGTTTATTTTCATTTGATGAAGTCACTATGGTATCTTTACAAAAAGTACTAGAAATGAGGCCTATGTTCAGCAGTAGGCAAACTAGGTTATACATACAGTCATCTATTTATACATAATATATAATAAAGCTGTCACCAGTCGGTGTCTTTACATTGAAGATAATTAAAAAAAAAAAAGATGAGGGGTCTTTATTGATGCAATAGAACACAAAAATCATGTTTCAAAAAAAAACTGTTTGTCTGTAGGTATATTCGTTCGTTATAGACTCGAAAATGGCTGAACCGATTTGTCTACAGTTTTCACTAACATGTTGGTGCATTTTTAACTTAACATTTAGTGTTTATTTCATTTCAATCAGTTCAAAAATAAAAAAGTTATGTTCATTTTAAACCAAGTGGTCATCGATATCCGCTGCCTACTGTCATTTTAAAGATTCGTATTTTTATACATTATGTTCTAGATGGCGCTCTATTATCCGTCGTCCACTAGTTGTAAATAATTTTATATAAAATGGTTTTCTGTTGCTTAATATGTTTTTATTTTCAATATATAAAAACGACTTGAAAATTTCACCGTAAGAATAAAATTAAACAATTTACTGTATAAAAAAACAGGAACGCTTTCTTCACCAAATTATTAGCGGATTTGAAATAGATGCATTCTGAGTATTACCTTCACACATGCTATCGCCAGTGTCTTGTACCTAAGTATTGTAAATGCAATTACTGGTCCAAACGATGGTGTTGTCTCATTATTCATAGATCTGTAATCCTTCGAGAGGTCTTTCTTACTGCCGAGGGAATTAACTGAGAAAGTACATTCCTACCTAATACTATGCTGCCTGCCTACTACATGTTTATTATTCTGGACTTTTGTAAAAAAAAAAACAAACTTATTTTTTTAAACAAATGTTTCATGAAATTGGGAAAATGACAGTTATGTACGTACCTCTTAAAATATTTACTATAGATATATCTTTATTTTTGTATCAAAAAACCCTTAGCTTTATTGATTAATTTCATTTTTTTAAATTGGTATACACAACACAACAAACCAATTTCCGTTTACTTATATCAAAAGTTTTTTTTTTAAATTAAATATGTTGTTAGAAAATATGATGCTTCGATTCATTGTTGAAGTAGTCCAAAAGACCTATCTAGCCTCATTTAAGTCAGCATTACCTAAACTTATCCCCAAGCTCACTCCAGACTATCATTCCAGAAAGTCCTAGAACGTTCTAGAAGTTTTCCCGTGGCCTAATGAATCAGACGACACGGTCCCCTGTGCTTATTCAAATCAGATACATGGCTTGATTAAGGCGAGGTGTAATCCTCCGCTTCTCAACGAGTATTGCAGTTTTTATTGGAAGAGGGTTGAGGCAAACTTTCTAACCTAAGAAGGTGGAGCGGGATAGTTCTAAAATGAACGTTCTATGATTGTTATCATATTATGTATGTACATATGTATTTGAAATAGAATAATGAGACAGAGAGAAAAAAAGTATAGGCTTTTATAAAATAATAATTTATTTTCAGTAAACACTTTGAACCTACAAGCCATAAACATTGCCAATAGACTACATAAGTTTCAGAGACGTAGGAAAATAATAGAAGTAGGATCCATGCTACAGCAGCACAATACACATCACAAACCTATCTAATTGAAATAAACAGCGAGAGACATAAAGCGAATGACAGACGAGACAGCCACTCCTGCGCCTTATATCAGTATTTATGCCGCGCCATACAAAGAAGGCTAGTTTATCCATAGCCACACAATAGTTAAGATAACAAAGCATTCAAAACAACAAAAAGGAGCATCAAGTAACTAAATAAGGCCCGCTGCAGACTTGCGTCCCGACGCACGACCTCCTAAATATTCCGATTCTTCGCTCCATTCATATGAGATGCATGCTGTAGATAGCCAATTTGCTGGACCCGACTGAGCTTCGATTCGAGATATGGTAATCGGGAAAAAGTCGCATGCGATCCGCACCGAGATCGCTCCTTAAGCGTCTGCGGCCCTTGAAGCTCCGTGATCAGTTTTGGAATTGAATGTTTAGGGAAGTGCATAATTTGAATTTGAAGTCCGACGTCTGATTGTATTTGAATGTGGCACGAGTGGCCAGCGGGAGAGCTGGTGGGATATGGAGGCGGTGGCCTATAGAATCCAGAGGAACAATATTATACGTAGCTACTCGTATGTGTGTGGGAGAACCGTTAGGGTCATTTGTATTAGGAAGAAATGGGATTAGTTAATTTTGGTTCATAAACCAGTTTCACCAAAGTCAACTTTTTTTATGTACTTAGTAATAGTACTTACTTTTTTATATAATATTATATTGAGATATTGAATAAGACTTATAATTGTACGTGTTGCCCTTGATATCGTAAAGATAAATAACTTTGTGACAGTTCTTACTTTGATTGATGACTATTTGGTGCTGATAAAAAGATTCTTCGAATTAATTAGCACGTGCGTAATTATTACCTACTAATTATAATATGAAATCTATTCACGGCTATCAATTAAATTATTACAAGTGATAATGGCCTGTTAGTACCAAGAACTAACCTTGAAAAATGTATTATCATTTTACAAACAAAATTCAATCTAACTTAATTTCCACGCTCATGGACTTTACTGACATTCTAGTAACTTATAGTCTATGCCTCTGTGTAATCATCATCATCTCTAGTCTTTCTTTCCAATGCCACCTGCGTCGATACCCAGAGCTCGCTCACAGTAAACCATACAATCGTATATCATATTTTTTCCTCAATAGTTCCGATTAGGTCTGCGAGGGGGCGGGGCGCGCCGCAGGCTCGGTTGCGGTAGGTCAGCGGTAATGAATAATTTATATAGAATTATGTTAATGGCGCCACAGAACCCTGGCCGGAGATTGAAATCGCAGGTCGAGAGTTAAGTGTTCTGATCGCGGCTTTCTAAACTGGAGATCCAGATCGCTGGTGATTGATTCGGTTACGTGTTGAAAGTTTGGACGGGTCAGGAGGTTGTGGCGGTAGATGACATATTAGGCGTGTTACATCAGTACGTAGCTAACTCTGTAAAGTTTGTATCTGTATGTCTGTAAGTTTTGGCTTTTATTTGTACGCCTTTATATTAACCATCAAAAGTATAATATCATCATTTGCAATTGTATTAACGACAAGATTTCACAAGTTTAACAAATGAAAAGGTTTTAAATGTCCCGGAAGATTTATTTATTTTTAAATTCTATCGTGAACAATTTTGAACTTAATGCGTGATACATGCGTGATGCGGGTCACACTTGTAGTTCAGACGTAATAGGCAAAAAAATATTACAATATTTTTTTATTTTATTTTTAAGATGGTTTTTTTGTTTTTGAATGAATGACACATTGTTCAAGATGACAAATTCTTGAATTTCAAAAGTCTCAACCCCACGTCTTCCCGGTCACCCATCCTGCGTCTCATTACGCCCGCAATCACGTCCGTCCCTGCGGACGCGTGTTGTCAAACGCAGACGTCTTCGAGACGTGCTGACGCAGCATCACCGGCCCTCTGTAGGACAGGAGGCGGGGCTGCAAGAGTCACTTGCTTCAAAGTTTACAAAATGACAAAAATATAGACTAAAATGCAAATTAAGTGTTCTTTATATAAAGTTACTTTTACAGAAATTAAACACAAATATATATTCAATTAAGTATGAAATCTCTATTTTCCTTATTTTTTTTTTGGATCCTGACATTACTCTAAGATATAGTATATGTTACGGCTAATACCCGAAGTGCGGCTACACCTAGTTTTAGCCGGTTAGAACTAGGTGTAGCCACTTAGTCTTGGTTAAACCTAGTACGAGCCGATTGTTTTCGGGTAAAACTAGGTCTCAAGTCCTCTTCAAGTCTTGGCAGACGCCGTAATTCCAGTAATTGGGTTACACTTTTAAAAGTTCCAATTTATTATGAGACTTATTGGAACGGTGTGTGTTTTGGGTGATTGGAAAGTGGCGGGGTTTTTATTTTTTTTAGAATCAATCTTTATAGATGTTTGGTTATGAGAATGAAATAAATAGGATTGGTTATTTTGTATTGTCTTCATCATTAATTAATTTGTTATTGCAATTGTTTTTGTGCATTCTGAACCTCGAGACCTAAGTAAGTACCTACCTAACTAAAAGTAAAAATATGGCTTCAAATTAATTTAAATTTGGATTAGATGTTTCAAAACTTTAGAACTTACTCATTAATTGCATTGCAGGGACGAAACTTATGAGGCATACAATCCAAAGTTGATCACTAGATGCATATCGTTTGACTCTTCCTCTAACTATACGTATTGACCACGTCAACAGAAAATCAAGGATAATAAAAACCGAATCAAATAAAATGTTGAAATACGCCAGTCAATAAATAAGGGCTGCTGCACACTACGGCTTGCAATTAATTAAATATGCATACGCTATAAAGCTGAGTCGCTTTGAAATCCATAAAGTTGCAGATTCAACGACAGAAGCCTGGTCGGGTGACGGGTATGTGTCTGAGGTGAGGATCCACTGAGATTTTGCAAGTTTTGATTGTATGGGAAATTAGTAAAGTTCTTTTGTTTTCCTTTTCTGTTCGTATTTAGTTGGAATAATCTGCCTATGTCGCTTTCAAAACACTCATAAATATTTGCAAAAACTAATGCAACAAACAGACTAATGAAAAAGTGTCATATTACCTGAAATTTTAAAATACATATGAGTTCGTATCTGCAATGATCAAAATTTTATCTTGAATTGAAAAAAAAAACATTGCCTCTTGTCGTTTTTTTTCGTATGTTTAACTTTGATCTTATGATAATCTGTAAGCGCGTATGCGTCATGCATCTCGTCGTGGTGCGTTTCATCCCTAACCTGACAATTTTATGACATTCTGAGTGTGCAGGCATCCTTAGTGATGTGGAAACTTTAATGACAAAAGATATCTTCAAGAAATACGACGAACATTAAAATATTGAAGCGCCGACGCCGGCGCATGAAAAGGATTGCTTTTCTAATCAAACTACTCATTTGTTTTGAATAAAATTATGATAAGGCTTTTAATTCGATTTAAATATAAAACGGTTGATTAAATGACGGTTTTGTTATGCACCTACCTATTACTTTATGAAAAAAATCTACATATACACAAATAGATATACAACTTTATTTACAACTAGCTGTCCCGGCAGACTTCGTACTGCGACCTAAACTTTTGTATTTTTTTTTTGTTTTTTCTCTTTTAAACCTTCCCTAGACCTCCACGAACATTTCAAGACTAAGATAAGATAAATCCGTTCAGCCGTTCTCGAGTTTTAATCAGAGTAACGAACAACAATTCATTTTTATTTATAAAGAAAGATAATAAAATATGACAACAAGGGAAGAAAAACTAAACATACTACTTCTAACTACATACACCACCACACAAAATTAAAAAGCGCGTAGATTTTAATTTTCTTGAAAAAATACTTAAGAAATAAATAAGTAATTAATTGTTAAATAATCTATAACACCAGCCTTTTCTTCCCATTACTGTTGTTCCGTTGACAACCTGAATTAGGTCGTCATCTCCACGCTTTCTACACCGGAAACCCAAATAGCTGTTACTAATAAATTTGTCACACCTGCGATGTTGCTCTTTGGAATTTTGATAATATGATCTGATATTGCGTAAAAAAGCAGCAATCTTTTTGAACTTAAAATTTAAGATACATTTCATTTATCTTTTGTTGTAGCGATTTTTGGCAAAAAAGATACTGATGGTATAACTTACATACATCCTGGCAGTTAGTAGACCGTAGCCTAGTTGGTTAAGGCGTTCCGGACGGTGATCGGAAATACGCAGGTTCGAATCCTGCCGGTCGTGATTATTTTCGCTCATTTTTCAATAAAAGTTTAATTTAAACAACCATAGTGCAGGTTTAACACTTAATAAATTAACTCATTACTTAAATACAGACTACAGGACAATACAAATACCATCATCATCATCATCATCATCAAATGGATTTGATAAGCACTGGATATTAATCACCACCACCTATTTGGCATACACCTTTGTCTTCCCATCTCATGAATTGAGCCATATTTTGTGTCCACGTTAAACTTTATAACTCCATCTTTATAATTGACGTCATATTTTCCCAGTATCACAACTCGTCAGCCGCTATCACGGCTCTCATCACATCATATCACTCATCTCGTGATTGATGCTGGCCGGCCGCATCCCTTCCGGGCATTTCGACGCCTTTAAACTGCCCTTTTTCATCATTTTTTCATCATCCTATTCATCATTTTAAGATGAAACACCTTTTTGTGCACGGCGCCTAAGTCTTATTCACTTTTTTACAACTTTTTCATCTTTTTGATTGAGTGGCGTCGTCTGGTGTTAGCTTCCGACACAATTAACTCAATTTTAAAGATTTATTCTCGATATAAATAAAGTTTGGAGACTGTTAAATTGATTTATGCGGTGTTCTGATAGATTTGTGGATAGTTTTAAATTGGCCGGGAGGATGGAAATATCTTTGAGGTCGTTGACTGGCGACATTATTTTCTAGATCTTCATGAAGAGATTTTGCTTGAGCTATCATGTTATTTCCTATACGCTGTGTCTATTTTTATTCAGGTAATTACAGATCAAATAAAAACGAAACAGCATCGTGCGCAGTTTGGGGGCAGCGTGAGGTTATATTCTTGTTCCGCGGGCAAAGGTAAATTTTGTTCCAAACAAAAATATAAAATTACATCATCAAAAATACAAAAATCAATAAATAATGCCAATATTTGTCAATATAACTATCAATTTAAATATTATGATATTATTGGCATTTTAATACGGCGATTATTAGAATACGATTTTATTGCAATAATTCTTATTTATAGGACTCCCATTTCAACAGGTTGTGTCAAGTTTTATTATAATTACAGCGAAATAAGAAGAGAGAAGAGAATTTATTAGCAATTATAAGCAGAATTATTATATTTTATGAATCATTATAGTAATCACGGTTTCAAGGAATTCATATTTTTGCAATAAAACCAAGGCTATATTATCATTTTAGCGATTTGACTTAACACCAGTCTTTAATTAATCAAATAAAAATAAATGATCTTGTTTAATATTTGAGGTCATCCTAATAAATAATTAAATTTAACTCGTCAATTGCTTCAAAAATATTTCTGAATCATAAATTATAACTTTGAAGGCCAAAACTACAGTTAAATATTGTATTTATTAATATGAAATACCTATGAAGCATACTTGTTTGTGAGCTGTGGTAAATAAATGCCTAATATTTACCCTATTTAATGATCAATGACTATTTAAAATTACTACAGAAGGCAACAAGTGTATTGTATCCTTTAAGCAGTATTATAACAAAATTGTAGACGACAATATTATATTTGTTTGCCTACATGTAACGCCCTAGTCTATTTATGAAGAAAACACATCTAAACTATTGACGAAGCTATTATTAAACTAGATGCGGCATCAGTTCCGGATCGTATGTTTTATGATCTTTTTAGAACTACATTAAAAGTCAGTCAAAAACATTTTATTACACTTTTACGAGCAGAAATCGGATAGTCCATCTTTTGAACGGATCCAATGATTTTAACTCTCTGTTTTATTGTTACGTGTATGATGATATTAATTTTCATTGTTATTAAAAAATTGTTTAATAGTTTTTTAAGTATTTCGTTTGGGTTTCCACAGTTCTTTGTGTGGACTTTTTATGGTAATTTATTTACTTAAACTGTAATAAACGATGAATATATTTTATCACACTTGTTGTTATTATATTTCAGTAAGTAAGTACTAAAAGTAATTTGTTGATTCATCGTTTTGTTTTTTATGATAAGGTTTGAACATATTTTGACATCTTCCACGATATTAAATACCTAAATCACGAATTCTCTACTATATAGGTATATGTACGTATATACAATGTATCCTTATAGATAGATAGATTGATGGATATCAAATCTCATGTAAAGGTTTTATTTCGCAAAAGCGACTTTATCACTAAAGGCTTTTTAATTTTAGTTTAAAAAAAATAAGATAAAAGATAAAGATCTTTAAACTGTAGAGAACTTTTAATTAATTTGCATTAATACATTTGTTTACATTGTTGGTGTCCCTGGCAACCGCTGTAGGATTCCCTGTGTTGCGGATTCCCTAAGTCTTAGATAACTAGAAAGACAAACAGGCTCAATTCCTATCCCGCCTTCCTTCGCACACCCATCACTTCCCAACGAATACAAGATAAACTTCCCAAGTAAAGGCAGTCTCAAGTAAACATTTAACATACAAAGCCATAGGAATATATTTATCTGGTTTTCTCAGACATTTAACACGTCGTATTTTGACGTACTTTATCGGTGACACTGTCAATTCTACAAGCTACATACAAACATACATACAACACAAGAACCTTGTCACTGTAAGAAATTCTATAGATTTTACGAAAAAGTATCGAGATATATATTAGAAGTTCGGAAGTGGATTTTGGTAAAGTTCTAAATGATAAGTTTGTATAACGAGTACAGAGTTCCGTAAAAATTTACGAGGGATCGGACAAAACTATAAAAAGTTAGTTTCTTATTGAGGTGGGCATTAAATTATTTCCGATATTGAGTTGTTACGGCTTCAGATTATGGGAATTTAACATCGTTGAGTCAATATTTTGGTCAAGTTTATTGACTTACGGGTCAATGAACTTTAAGTACTCTTTTTAATGGAAATATAATTGCACTGTTTTAGTTTAGTGAAAAAATAAATAAATAACTAATATTATAATAGACTAAATTGCTTGATTAGAATCGAAATTTTAGGATAGAACAAATTCCGCCAATCGATGAACTCCGAAATGACATCATTGGATCAAATAAATGTTTATGGAAATTCGATACCTGGAAAATTGCCGTATCAGTAGGTAATTGTGCAAAAGCGTGTGAAAACTTTCAGCATTAAGACGATCTAATCAACATTACAAAAAAACAAATCTCAAAATCACTTAAATAATCCAAATCAACAAAAATAAAACCCAATAAAATATCTATCCATCTCAAAGCACATTCAAACACATTAGCGTTAAAATGTAAAAATCCCCGTCACGAGCAAGGAGGTAATAAATAAGGGTAAAACAAAGATTGGAGGTGGCAACACCGATCTACACTCAGCGTGTCTTATTGATGGAAGCTTCGAGAAGTCGTTTAGATACGGCATGGCGGTGACGTATGATAATAGTTTCGTGACGGGTGGAAGCGAGCTCGCGAATGAAGTGATGGGTTAAGAAGGTGGGAGGTGGCCATTTTGTTTTTGAGTTTTAAAGCCCAAATATTATTATCCGTCATGGTTTTTGCTAATTATTGAAGTTTCAGAACCAATGCAGGCAGTAAATAGACGTAATTTTCTCGCTCAACATCTATAGTCCTTGCGAAAATATCTTTTGGAAAACTCTTTATTTGTAAGTCCACAGAGCATTTAAAAATAACACAGATCTAATGTGTACCTTGACTTAGATACGTTAGATTAGTAAATAGATAGTTAGATATAAGAATGAATCAAATGTCACATCTATCTATCCAACATCATAAATACGATCAAGTAATGTCATTCATAACTCCGCCTGAACGAGGCACGTCGCTCGCTTCCAAGAATGCGACATCCAGGGAAGTCCTATCTCTTGATTATTGTTTTATTTTTATCACCAGATATAACAGTTATTTATAGATTTTGTAGCCGTCGTGGGTTTGTATGCAGTTATAAAATAACATCATTATTGTAAACCTTCCACCCACTTATGAGATGTCTCTGTTGAAAATGTGTTTTGTAGTTATTTAGACTCTGTGGTACAAAAGTTATGATAAAATAAACAAACCTTGTACAATTGATATAAACGAAAAGCATATGCGCTTTTTCAAATTTCTGGTTAAGTTTATGAAATTTTGTGAATGTTACTTTCTAACTTGACCACAAGATCCATTATACTCAAATATGGATATATTATATATAACATTTTATGCGTTATTAGTACCTGGTAGAAGTATTCAGTTTTGGTAGCCACATAAAAGTTACCTGAGATACAAAAAGCCTGTCTCGATCTCATGTTATATCGTCACTCGATACATTTTATTTGCTGTCAAGCAATAAAGAGAAAAATCGTAAAAACGCAACAGGTTACATTAAATTTAGCGTAGTTAATGAAACAGATTGCGAATAATCGATATTACATCCGAGAATCCCATAAAAGGTTTTATACTAAATCCTGATCAATGACTATTTTTTGCGAAACCCTTGCCTTGCCGTAGGGTGTCCACAATAAACCTGTCCAGCGGACAGTCCGGTACCGACGGGCCACTTATCAGCGGACATAACATCTTCAACTTTACGACACTCCTGGACACCGCTCACAAGTAAATTGTACACGAACGTCACACTCGCACGGTTTTATTTCTCGGATCAAGGAAATTGTATCGATATTTCAACGATAAGTTTATTGTTAACGGATAAGATACTTTTTATGCGTGCATACGTTAGATTTTTATATCCCCCGCGAGACGGGACCTTAAAAGCGGTAAGATACGAGACTTGACGCCGATAATTATAATTTATTTCGATAGCAGCGAGCCTTCAAACGTTGGGATTTTATTTTTATTTGGAATATAAAATAAACTCGTATAAATGCACTGCAACTTGCAGATGTGAATGTCATAAATTTGTGACAGCTAATCTTAATTAAAATTTTACATTAAACTTTTTATCGCGTTTTATTTACACCATACGTATCAAAATAAATTGAATTCCCGTGAAACGTTCAGGTCGATCCGGTTCAAATGACATGAACAAAAAAGCTTCAATAAATAACAGAACGCCCTTTTTGTCATGCACAATTCTCGTTCGAATTTCAAAAAAAGGGCAGTGCAGCGCCATCTAGATCCAGCGCACAAATAGGCACGCGAGGAGAGCTCGGGCGTACAGAGCGTGTAATTCTAATTAGGCAATTCAAGCAGCGGCGAGGGCTAATGGCGGGCGCTGGATGCCATAAAGCAAGCGCAATCTGATCGTGTGAACACGCTGACCGATGTCGGGCCGCGGACATTCCCCGCGGACATGCAACGCTTTGTCACCCTATTGGTTGATGCTTGTACTGATCTGTACCTTCTGTAAGAGAAGCTGCTGTTTAATCTGTGCGAAGGTAGAAGGTAGTATTTAAGGTGTGGAGTGCGATATGGTGGTGTAATTAATTGTGATTAGCCTTATAGGGGCTGGGCCTTAAATAGACAGTTGGACTTAGTTAGTTGCTGTAAATGTGGAGGTTTGTCTTAAACGATACAATGTTGTTAGGTGATTGAGATAATGTGACATTGTACAACAGTAAGTGACTAATATATTAATATATTTAACTTATTAAAAAGAATAGTAATGATCAGTTTCGAAATCGTACATAGATAGTGGCGACGCATGCTACAACACAACTAATATTTTTTTATAATAATGTGCAAAATTGGTATGGTAAACATACCGGATTTACTCACAATAGCGTTTGCAAGCAAAAAAATATTATTTTAGCTGAAATTCTAAATCTTGAAAGATTCACTTGAAACACATAGTTTCATGTTTACTGACGAAAATATTGTTTTTATTAAAATATTAATATTTAACATGTAGAAAACAAAACTCTTTGTAAAATGATTACCCTGACATTTGGCGCCAACCGAAACCCAAAACATATTGACGATTCATCAATCACTATTGGCTCGGTCGAATCCATCATTTTGTTAATTAATTTATCAAATAACTTATTATACTAGATACAGGCGAATACAACACTTATTAGCAACAAAATAAGAGCTATTTTTCCAAAACCTGTTACTACTATTATCTTGCCAAAAATATGCAATTATGATTCCTATTTTATGACACATAAGAGTTAATTTCGTTGATTGTTTTAATAATTATGTCTCCAAAAATGTCGTTAATTTACTATGGCACTTATTTCACTCATAATAAAGGCCGGTTTTATTCAGTGTCATTCGAAAATTTGTAGTAATTATTGCAATCTTGTTTACCTGTTATGATCGATGACTGGCTGCGCAGACGCCGATTGAGAAGATAAGTAATTTTAATTATAATAATATTGGCGTAAAGTTTAAAGTAAATTGAAATTAATTTGATTAAAAGTGCAGGTGACGGGTTGTAATGTGGAATTACTATGTGATGTTGGTGTTTTATTTCTTCAAAACATAGTTTTGCAAAATCGTCGTTACAAACTTAAATATATTATATCAAGTTGTGCTTGCTAAACCTGTGCTAATGTTTTTTTTAAATCTATCGTTAGTAATTATTTCGGATTTTGCTATAGGTACAAAGACGCGGGAAACAAAATTTCTTCCTTACCAAATGTTGCAATTTTGTCATGTGTACAAAATTGCAACATTTGGAGATGGTGATAATGTAAAGCTTCACCAAAATATACATACACATACATTCGAGTATAAAACAAATAAATCTGACCAAAATACTTTCTGCGTCCTATTCTCCCAGCACGTACCACCTCAAAACCAATATTATCCTGTCAAAGCTTTAAAAATAAACGTTTTCAGTGCATTGGAGACAATAGAGCACGGACATGGACCACATGGGCGTCTGTCCGGCGACAGGTCTCCTGATTGATCGGCCGATTGTACTCCGCGTGGATCCATCATGCAGCTGATATCGCTTATTTATAGATGTGATGCCATATCTTGAGGACAGCCCGTACTTTATGATTGTGGGTTGGATGTTTGATTCGTGTATAAATATAGTATTGTTTTAAATCATAATATATCCAATGACATAAGGATCCAGTCGAGCAACCAAAGGTAAATATCATGCTGGCCCGTTGCAACTTCAAAACCTTGTAAAGTGTTCTGCAACGTTGGACATCAAAGCAAACATATACATATCTCTATAGATTGTGTTTGATCCAAAGAGATGACAACAATTACACACGCATACCAATCTGGCAAACCGTGGATAGACAACATTAAAGGGTAGGTAAGGTAGTGAGATGGCTCTGAAATGGATTACAAAGAGTCGAATACATACATAATATGTATGTATTCGACTCTTTGTAATCCATTTCAGAGATGTATGTATTGGACTCTTTGTAATCCATTTCAGAGCCATCTCACTACCTTACCTACCCTTTATATTGTCCCTAGCCTAGTTCGCTACTTACGCATAAAAATAATAGCAACCGTGAGAGCTCCTATTCCCAACAAAAAAGCCACAAATACAAGTCGTCCACATTAATTGGACCTGCCGATCCTTGCAGATTTCTCCTCCACAAAAGGTCTGCGAGGTTTATGGTATCGGTGCGTGTTGTCGCCGTCAGCCAGCGCACCAATTACGTGCGCGCGCTGACATTTACATGTAGCAAGATGGCCGCTACGATGCCACGAGATATGGCAGCCGGTAATTGACAAATAGGATAGCTGGTGGATTTACTGCGCTGAAGTGATAGGTGGTGATGTGGTGGGAGGGTGCGGGTGCGCAAGAGTGGTGCTTTTCAGGATCTATGTAGTTTCATTTTATTTTTTACACTTCTTTTATATGTTTACACCAAGCATTAAAAGCAATAATAAAACATTAACCTTAAATTAGAGTCCCAATTATGTTAAACTGATTACGAAACGTCTATAGTACTGAGCAAACTCTAGCACTGTGGTACTGTTTTCATCACAATTTGATTTCAGAAGCTACATTTGCATCTCCATTGCATTGATGTTTTCTTACATCTGCTTTCACAAATCGCATTCCTAGATTCCAAACTGCTTTGTTTCGAAATCATAAGTCTAGATCCGTTCCAAGCTCCGGGGAAATCTGTTACATCAATGGTCGATAGCGGGTGAATTACTAGCATTACCAGTATAGCATTAGTCGACATCAGTGATCAGATAATTCAATGTGCACCACCCGTGCCGGCCCTCCCTTCGCTTGCGGGTGTAGCGCGCTGTATGCAGCATTGTGGCGACTCCTGCGCAGACTGCGGCCGCCTAACTTAATATGTGCATCACGACGCACGCATATATGGGCCTCGTCTCCGCCCAGCCCGCGCCGGCCAATCCTACCGCGCATTTACCCGTCGCATTGTATGTATATCGAGGGAATAAATTGAGTTCTTGACGTGCCATCACGAGTGCGACGCGCCGATAATCCCGCGCTGGATTTAAAACCGCTTATCCCCGAAGAAACCCCCTAGAACCTACAAATCAATCGCGCGCCCGCACTCCATAAATTAACGGGAACAATGACCCTAAATTATTGGGCCGTCTCCTTTATCGCGGCGGTATTGTTCCTTTTTTCCGAGCACAAATGAGACTGGCTGCGACTTATTAGGTTTCGGTATTCGGTTGGCGATGGTCTGATAGCGCTGCGTGCACGGCCTCGTCGCACGTCCCTCAGCCGCTCTTAATTATTCAGGGACAATAGCGCTAGCCGCTAATTGAGGCGACGTCGCGAGATCGCTAATGCCCGTATCTGGTGCTCAATCATGCGGCCGCGATATTTTTCCCTTTCGCGTCGACGCATTAACATAAAACAAGCATCGGCGGGCCGAGTATTAGCGCGTCCATATTTCTGCTACCGTCGGTCGTGACGCGGCCGGTATTGTGCGCGCGATACGGATCGCCGCCGCACACGATATTTAGAAGTCTTAAATCGGCGAGTTAACGAGACGCCGGACCGCGGACGGCAGCCATTGTCCTTTTAATGATAATTTTCTGTTAAGGGGGGGTTTTCTAAGTTGACGCGTCGCATTACGGGGTGGGAGGGTTTCATAAATATTTTATTGGTTGTGAGCGGGGGCCACCTCTCTCATTACGCCCGGCGCGATCATTAGTGGCGATAAAATGCGGTCGGGGCGTCTGCTCGGATCGGTGCATTCTTAACACGTTGCCTGCTCCACTGCTCTACGGCCGATGCCTTTTGTTTTCGCATCGAGGATTGTAATTACCCCGCAGTTTGGGGTTAATGGACGTTCTCCGTAACTGAATTAAGTGCTCATACGAGACTGTTTGATTATTCTAAATAGGGACGGTCGCTTCGATGCTCAGGAGGATTCTCAAAATATCTGTAGCATTTTCAAAGAGTGCCAAATTCAGTTCTTAATATCGAGAATAAGTTTTTTTTTACACTCCACACTATTTCAGAAACAAAACAAAAACATCATTCGCCGTCACACATGATTGGATCAAATTTCGAAATATCCGTAATATTCGTATTTTTCTCCGCTTTTTTAAAAGCTCCAAGGAGACCCGAAGACAATAACTAACCCATAATAAATTCCCAACTTTATGCCTTAGATAAGTGTTTCCCGTCTCATTACCCGAGATCAAAGCTCGCCATCTCAGTCAGCGCTTTCCCCAGAGCTTTATGATAATGAGTCCAGCTTCCACTCAGGTAGGCTAGCAATATGTACTAATATGCTTTGAAAGCTCGCTTATGGCAAGAGCTTTTAAGCTCGTGGTTGACGAAGTGGTTCTATATACTCGTATGTAATAAAATTTCTTGTGGATAAGTTTTGTATAAACGTTTTATATGTCTATCTTTAGGTTCGATACTCAACCAAAGTATCGATTAGTTTCTTATCAGAATTAAGATACCTATTATATTTAATTATATTACTAGTGTAATGAAACATACTCCAAAGGCAAAGCATTATTTTTTAATAACTCAAATTTAACTGAACAATTAAATTAATTATCGACTGATTTCATGTTATTAGGCAAGTTAACTGATGGATAAGTAAAATTTAATATAACTAAAATACACAAGGAAAAGTTTTGCCTATATATTTCTAGTTTTTATTTAGGTTGGTAGGTATATTATATTCATATCAAACTCGGCAATATTGTGTGTCACGGTCACTTGTTATGGTGCAAGTGTTAAGTTGACAGAAATCACCCATAAGAGAAGAATAAGCGATGTTACTTGCTGTAACTTACTAAAAAAAGCACTCTAAGCAATATAAAGTTATATTATTATTGTCATTGTTGAAATCAACATTTTTTTAAACTATAAATTATTTTAGCAATTTGAAAAATTATTTGAAAAAAATATTAAAGTATTTTTATGAAAATCATGAGACTCCAAAGAGTTTGATTAGTTTATTTCGGTTTTACACCAAATCCGCTAATAGCGTATGACATAACCCATACACAGTTGCAATATTGAAATCATTTTTCATAATTGTGATCGCTCGATCTATCATTCATCATCGGGAGCCACTCGACCTCACCTTACTGCTAGTTTGCCACAAATCGGTAAAAACCGGTATTGTACGGTAAAAACCGATGTATTCCGGTATTTTTGACTGATGGACTGAAAACGTTGCTTACTGGGAAAAGGACTTAATTCAATTACTAAGTCGTGTTGAATTTTCGACCTTATAAATTCACGATTACCTGGTCCTACCAAATTATATTTAAAATTTTACTTATTTAGTAAGTACATAAAATAACTTAAAGCTCAATTTCGGCTCAAAAACCACCCCAAGTTTAAATAAATAAATGCCAAAGTGACGTGAATGTGACGAATTCATAATGATTTGGGTGAGACTTACGCCCTTTTTATTACGTTTGTTTATTATCGATGTCCACACGCGATTACAAAGAACAAGTAGAAAATGTAAAGTTACCCTCAAATTTAATATGATGAAGTGTTAGGGCTGATTTGGGTCAAATTGTCACGGAATTTGAGTTACGTGGTTCCTATTTTATGTTTGTATTTTTAGTTTTGTGAAAGGAAGTAGTAAGTTTTGGTATTTGTAAAGAAAGGCGCTATGTTATGACTATGATTTTATGTAAACGTTAAAGCTATGTCCTCAATATATGGGGTTAGAATACCGCCAACGTTCAAATAGTATACTAAATATCTATTTTCTGTAACCTTAATTTCATAAATTCTTCATAGTTATACAACAAAATATTTAAAAAGTTTAAAAAATCCACCAACACTTACTCACCTAAAGCTATATTATACAAACTGTAACCACAGAATAACTCCCAATCACCAACATAGATATGTCACAGAGCACGTTTGCGAGCAAAAAGGGCCTCTCCATACAAGGAGTGGTCTATCTGTTACAACTCTGTGGCTATTTCCTAGCCAACCTGTTCTTAACGCGAAGCTACACAACCATGCACACGGAGAAAATTGGAACTAAGAAATAAGTTTACAAGTCTAGAGGGTCTGGTATAAGTGCTGGCACCAGTCATGTAAAGTTATCTTGTGAATTCTAGGTGCTAGTACAGAACTAAGGACGTTGAATTATGTACGACTTAGGTGTTGGATTAACACTCGTTTGAAAGGAATTTGTTTGGAAAGGGGAGTAGTTATTTTATGTATTGCGTAAGATTGGTTGTTTAGATAGTAACGATTTTAATGTAGGTAGTGAGCATTGCTGATCAGAAAGTATTGAGCTTTCAAAACAACGTATATTACCAAAAATAAAAATGGTGAAATGTTGTTTTGTGAGTATACGAGAATATTCTGATTTATTAGGAACTCAAGCGATTTCCACGAATCCATCAAAATGTTCGTGAATCAAATAAAAGTCCTATCTGAAATGAATCAAAAGCACAATGGACGAGTGGCCACAACAATCCGGATTCCGTACACTACCTGCACCGGATTGAATCCCAATAAATCGCGTACAAAACAACAAAATCGCATAAATCTAAACGACAGCGACTAAAGAGGTATAAATATCTCAAGTCTGCATACAGCCTTCGGATTCCACTCGAAGAAAATATCGCACCCGAATTCCCGACTTTGACGGGAGTAAAAAGAAAAATAAACGAAAAAAAGGAGCTGAAAAGAGCGCGAAAACGTCGCATTCCAAATTCAAATCGTGGCTCCTCCCACGTGCGCCTGTAAGACAGGTGAATGTGACGCGCGCGCAGCTTGCCTCGACTGCCTCTGCTGCTCCAATGTTACCAACCGCCGGACGCACTGATTTGCTGCTTTGTTTTTCGAATCTGGAATATATTATTGATATACAATGGTACTGACAGCGCGCGCGATTCCTGCGACGTCCCGGAATGAGGCCTCTTTGTATCTGTTTGTTTGATTGTCAACTTTTTAGCTAGCCATTTTGAAATCAGAACAGACTATGTCTTTATAGAACGCTAATATTTACGCGTGTAATCTAGGAGTTTACTCGTATTATCTGATGTGTACTTCTCATAAGTTTCTTTGCTCTTTACCGTTTGTTTACTGAAAGATTACGAACAAAGCTGAATTATTATCTTCGTTATGCCTTAAAGGTGCCGACATAACTTGGTAAATGAAGCGATTGAAAACTGTGTTAATTGTAAAATTTTCCATTTTGATTACATGGCTTGATTAGTTACAAGAAGGTACTAATGATGAAGAAATTCTTGAGTAACCTTAACTTATAGTTTATTTTCTTAGCCAGTTGTTTCCAGCATTACGATCCCAGTTTTAAAATCTGTATCAGGTCTGTGATATTTTATCCAAACATTAAAATTTAAATTGACTGCTTCAGAGACAATAATCTAAGAAAACTAAGTGGATACGTAATTTGGTAACAACAATTACACAGATACGCTCTGTCCTAGGCCATATACTATATAACAGTATGTTTTCTTGATTCTTGTGCCGATCCGTTTAAAAAACTAGCAGTATTTCCTTGCATTTCTACACCATGCCTCTCTCTTATCACTCAACTCCACAAAAAGGCCTGAATCAGATGTATGCTAATCATGTGTTGGATTCCACCACAGATCGAATACGGCACCGAACAACAATGGACAATGGGAGCATAAATCTGTATAATTAGTCGACCACTGGAGAGAAGTCATTGGTCAAAACGTACGGGGCGGGGCTCTGCTTTCTAAGTAGTGGCTGCAGATGGTGATGCTCTGTGGTACTATTGGTAATGTTAGTCTAAAGTTGATGCATCATATTTTTTCTTGCACTTGGAATGGCTTATCTTCTTGCGATATTCATACATAAGTTTTTAATAAATTAAACCTTAAGACCTTACATGATCTTGTTTTTGTCATAATTTGTAGAAATTTTGATCGTTTCGTACTTGTGGTGTGTTTGTGCCCTGCAGTAGGTGTAAAATGTCTGTAGCGTGACGTCATTTGCAACATATTGACTATTTTTTCTGTGAAATGTAGTGAAATAAACAAGTTTCTAGCTTTAGTTGTAAGTTTCTATTAATACAGAAAGTAGTAAAATATTCCTACCAGCCTGTCCCAGATATTAAGCCATTAAATAACATTTTAATTGTTTTATTATTCCACCCACCACGCTTATAAAGACTTTTAACTTTACTTTTTCTTCTCTAAATCAGAGTTTTTGCGCACAATAAAAACTATGTAAATAATCTAAAAAAGCGGATTTTTTATTGTATGCCACCACAGATAAGACATTAATGGCCATGTTTAACCTTTTGACTCTTATTGTTAAAACCACCATAATCTATGGCTCTTGGAAAACAGCTTAGAAGATAATACATTTATGCACAAGTCTGTTACACAAAACAGAAAAACCTAATTTACTATCATGCGTAGGCCACTTTAGAAAGCGGGCATTCTTATGCTAATCCAATGTTTTAATATACATAAAGATCTCGATATATTTATTTATTTATTTATTAACGTTTACACAAAACGAGCCCGATCAAAGTCGCATTTATAACGAGCGACTTAGAAACAATAACATTTAGATTATGTTCAATAAAATATCGTGATGTGTGATAAATAAAACTTTTTATGTCTGTGATTGTCGATAAATGCATTCTTCTGTCTTTTATGAAAATGTCATTTCCTTTTTTACTGCCAGAAGTCAACCAGTCAGCTTCTGATCGGATTCTGTGACATTCTAAGCAGTTAATGTGCAATTTATTGATGTCATAATTTTTAATGCTGCATTTTAACGTTTGAATAAACCGACGTTTGACATAATAAAACGAGTAATATCAAATAAGTACATTACATTAAATAAAAAAGCTTCGGAAAGCTAGGTACTATTAAAATATTGCATTTTTAATTCATTTCTATTAACTGTTTAGTTTTACGTTACTTTACAGAGGTAGCTTTGGTATTGCAATACTCAAAGAACAAATAAATATAAGAGATCATCACAATTGGTTCACGTTTTAAACAAAAAAACTCAATTATAAAGCACTTTTTTATTTGCATATTCAATAAAAATTGTTTATTATAAACAAGAAATGTCACCGCCTAGCTATTACAACAATGGCTCGTAACTCCCTTTTATTAATTTTAAACACAATTAATTACAAAAAACAGCAGGCGTGTATTTTCAAACAGTTATTATGGTAATGCATAATGATGTCTAATAAATATCGATGCTATTTCTCGAACTAGGTTATTGCTTTTGAAATAATGTTATTTATGGGCTTAATATGGACGATTAATATTGTTATGGCACCATTATGGCTTTAGCATGGTGGTCGCTGACGGCCTGTGGACGCGATGAAAACTTCAATTTATGTATTAATAAATATACGCTCAATTATTCGGTTTTACTATGATTTTGGGAACATTTTGAGGTAGAGATATTGTTATGGCGTCGTGTTGAAACGTTAAGGTGGCAGTTGGAATTCTTATGGGTTTGTTGGAATAGATGACTGCATATTAAAATATAATAAATGTGTTAATAATTACGACAAGTTCGGTATCAGCAAAAATGAATTTTAATTCAATGCAGATCTACAACATAATTAGTGTTGTCATCGTATAATCATCAATAGTCACATAAACTGAATATCCAAAAAAATTTTACTTTAGCAGCACCCCAAAAAGAGCACCCCGAAAAATCCAGCAAATCCCGTCAATAGATTTCAATCAGACAACGGCCGCCTCAACTAACATTAGTACAAATGGACAGACGTCCAGTCAGTAATGAAGACGACATCAGCCGGGTCCGGGACGGGACGGCGACGGATCGCCGGCTCTCGACCGGACCGAGATCCGGGATTTGTTAGGGAGACTGCTCTTTGGGTCGTTTGTTTTAGGTGTAGGGGTGAGTCTTTATTTTACGTATCGGTTGTGTGCTAAATAAAAAAAGTTGGCTTGTTAATTGCGAGTAATACACAAAAATGTAAAAGCGTTTCACACATTTGACGTTACACGTTTGACGTTGAATTGTATCCATACAGCGTTTTTTACAAACATTCATTCAATCATAATTAAAAGGCGAGGGCCTTGCCTACGGAGTAGTACGGAGACACGCCACTATTATTATTCGAGCTTCGGCTTTATTCCTAATTTTTGAATCTAGTATAACATGAAAGCACAATTATAGATAGCATACATTTGTTCGTACTATGGTACGAACAAACTTATGTTCGAGACTGCCAGATGCAATTCTGCAATTTACTAAAATGCATACCTACATTTAGCTAGGCTAATTTAGACAATAGATAACGTCATCATTAATGACAAACTCATCTAATAAAAGTTATCATCTCCTAAAGCAGTATTTAATAAACAATTAACTTTGACAAGGTTAAACATAATGATCGCCAAATATACGACTACCACAGACCAAAACTACAATGTTCAAGATGAACATTCAAGATAAAACAAATACTAGGATAATAAATGGCTGTTTTAATTTCATTTGACTTAGTTTATGAGTAATATTTTTATTTAATTGATTGCGAGTTGACACTTTAATGTGTGCATTTATGTGAGACACCCACCTCACTTGCAAAAATGGTCGTAGGAAAAGGTTATGGGTTACATTTTATGTATTTTTCAAGACAATAGTTGTGTTGTGTCAACGAAGACTATATTAAAAATTCTTATTTAGATAATTTAGATTACAAACAATTTCATAGATTTTTATTACTTACCAGCACATAGTAAGTAGTTCTTTAAGATTACCATGTAAGTGGCTTAAACCAATTGCATCTTGCAATCGTTTAGAAGTTAGATCAAAATCAAAATCAAAATTTGTTTATTTATCAAAATCTTTAGGCTATAATAGTTACATATAATTTAATAACAAAGGATACAAGTAAGTATTATTCAATTTTCATTTCTAACAATTCAAGAATTTTATTAATAAATAAAAAATGTGAAATAATTCATGAGGAAATTGATTAAATAAGGCTTTAAGGATGGGTATTCCATTTATATAGATTATTCAGGTGACCTAATAATCGTCAAAAACCTGGCCACTCAATGTAGAAACCCTAAGTTACTTAGTGTATCAACTCTCCCTCTAGCCTTGGTAGACTGTATCGCAGCTGTCAGCTATATGATGGATGCTAGAGTTTGTTTCCCGGATTGACGCGTCGTCAATCAAGCGCTGATGGATTGTGGCGACATTCGACTCCAGGGGACTTAGATGTGGGCTAGATCTGGCATGAAGGAATAGCTTAGTATCACAGTGGCTCCGATTTGTGCACAGGGTTTTGTCTAAATATTTAGTTACGTATCGGTAGTGATAGTATAAAAACTATGTAAATGTCAAACAATGTTGCTAAGATACTTGGCGTCCTAACTTTCAACCGAATACAGTTATTTAACGTACACCTATTTACTTATTTTAGTCAAATGAAAAAAAAAAAATGTACTTACTTAATTTTGGCACTATGTTAATCGACATAACTGAAAAACACAACGCTTCATAACTGCCATGAAAACATATCCGATATTTATCATTTTGGCTGCAGACACAAAGTTCATCTAGCAAAGTACAGAATCAGAACTGATATTCATTATACGACCGACATTGATTGATACTTATTGACGTTTTTGTAATTAGATACGAATTATTATGGATCAAGTTTAACTATTATTATCCTGCCCTCTAACATAATCTGTAGCGCAGTTTTCCCTGTTTGATAGAATTTTTAAGAGCTGTTAATTAAATCCAGCTTCCGTTTGAGTCGTACTACTAATAAAATCTATACGTCAATATAAAAGCTTGCTCACATATTTCATTTTTCTTACGATTTTTGTTACTCATGAAAAAACTGTACAGATACATGTAAAACACCCAACGAACAGTAAACTACCTACGTTATACATAGACACATCTGTACAAGTAAGTTTCCGAGTGACACAGTGTAGTGGAGCCTCCTGGAGTGACAGCTACAAATTGTGACTTGTTGCGCTTCTGCGCGCTATTGTCTATTCTGTGACCGTTGTGGGAGTACGCACTATATTCTGTTCGGATAAAGCTAGCATTGTACTAGAAAAGTAAAGTTGCCTTTTTTACTGTGGAAAATAGGCACTAAAGGAAAAGACTATCTTTGCAATATATATTTTAGTTTCATCTAGGCAAGCGTGCTACATCTTAGACAATAGTGGTGCTAAACAATAGACAGGCTATAGTCAAACGTACGCACGCCTATTTCAAGTTAAAAAATGTATTATGTTTTATTTTAATAAACATTTGTATATTAGTTTTATTAACTTTTAAGCATTTGTAAGTCAAGTACTCGGATATAACTGAAACTAATCTGATGCTAATATGACTTACTGACCAAGTGAGTTATACTCAAGTGTGAGCTTATGTTTATTAATAAGTTAGGTAGGTAGTGCACAAGATAGTCAGACATTTGACCATTAGGTTGCCTGAAACGTCAGGACACGCATAAGCGACTTTGTGGTAATGATTCTGGTTTTCAACGACGGTTCTGTAGAAAATATGTTATGTAAATGTATTTTAGGTATTTTGCAAGCCATCATTATTTATTTAGCTAGTATTTATATACGTGCAATCATCATTTGTTATTATCTAGTTATGAAGACATAGTCAGCTAAAATTGTGATCGAACTTTGTAAACTGATGTGTAATTCTTTATCATGTTGTTTCTATAAGGATTATTTATTCAAATATTTCTAGTTATCAACAATACTCATAAATAAAAAATATAGATTACAATATTGCACGTGCACAATAAATAAATAATATGTTATCATAAAACAAACATTTAACTACGCTGGCTATTGCAAAAGCTTTGAGTGTTTATTTCGCACTCATATAAAAAAAATTGAAGACAACAGAAAGTGTATGTCTGTGTGTTTGTTAGTCAAGCAAACGCAATAGTTTAGTCACAGTTTTGATTTTTCCCGCGTATTATTTAGTGAAAGATAGTCAGTCATTCCTAATTATGTATGAATTTATACTATGCTTAGTTTACTAGTAATGTCCAAATTAAGTTAAAATAATTTAACTTCGTAAATCCGTGATTTATGAACAAATATATAATGTCGATAACTTAAGAGGTCACCTCTGTTATATTTTGGTTCTTCTTATCGAATAAGAGTGGCCAACTGTGGTGTCGAGAGTTAATCAACCCGCCCTGAGGGCCTTTGACATGGCTTAACAACTACCGTTCTAGAGAAACAGCCGGGACCTACAATTTAACATGTATTTTTTGCTAAAATAATTTCTTATCTACTTCGCAAGTAAACCATCTTGTAAAAGCTAGTGTTCCCCTAATCACTACTGATAGGCGAGGATTACCTACCAGCCGTCAGAGATAGATCGATAGATACCTAATGACATTTGAGTGATCATTCAACCGATAAGCGAGCTTCCATTGAATCACATTCGTATTTACCTAACATGTTTATTTATTTACGATACAGGTCTCGAACCTAGTGTAGGGCTCGCGTAATCACTTAGGAACCTTTCACTCACTGCGGGTAATAGTCATTTACTTACCTACTAATAGAATTAAGGTTATATTTGTAAAATGGAAATAAATAAATTTTGTATTTTGTATTTTTTGTATTTTGTATTTAATCAAATAAATGTATGTATATATTGTAGTATTTGTTTGTCTGTTTTTCTCTGTGTGCATATGAAATTGAATTATCATAAACCTTTTCCACTAATATTATAATGGCGAAAGTTTATGACAAAACGACTCTGTGTATCCCTTATCCTATATCCCATATTTTTAGGCTCAAATGGCCCAACCGATTTAGACGAAATTTCCTTGGAAACTAGATTTAACCTTGTATTAATAAATACCTATGTAGGAAAACTACTTTTGACCCAGATAAACGTGGGTAACACAACAGGGTGTCCGTGTTGCATTTGTTTTTATATTTCTGAAATATTATACAAAATACATATTATTTGATTTAAAAAAAATGTATTATTTCGGATTTTTGGTTATAAAATATTATCGAAGGAAAGTAGTATATACATTTTGAATGATGTAAGACTGTACATATTCTATCAAACATGGTTAAACTAATGACCGTTTATAAATCAAGTAAAATTCCCATTAAATTAGTATAATCCATTAAGTACTTATTAAGAAAAAAAATTATTTGATAATTTCTACATCGGGAAAACCAATGTCATCCTTTTTATCTGTCTTCAATAGATAGACCGATATTTTTTTTAAAATATCATATCTAACAAATATTGTAAAAGTGTAACTATGTGTAAAAGTAAATAGTTGTGTATATCTGTAAACGAGTTACAATTTCATGTACTCAAGGGTATTGTCTTAATTTTAACATGGTCGGTGATTAGTTGAACGCTTATTTCTAAAACCTTCCTTTTGTGTATTCGCTAAATAAAACAATATAAAAGAAAAAAACAGCAATGGGTGGGTCAGAACTTTCCTTAACAAACCAAAGAGATGTTTGATTAAGATTATCTCAAAAAGCAAATTGATCTAGAGAAATCGACTCAAATTATTGTCATTCGAATCGATTCTTAGCGATGTAATCGATTATTTGAGAAATGCCTGGCTTAGTTTTGTTTTTTTACAATGCTGCATTTGTCTAGGCTTTTGTTTTTATTTCATTTCACTGTTTTGATTGAAATAGATTTCCATTTATGTTTTTGTAGTTCAACTCTGGCGTTGAGCTCTTCAAACCTTTCAAGGGTTTTGACCACAGTAATCTTAATACACTGTGTTTTGAGAAACAGCTGGGACCTACAATTCGACATATCATCCGATCCGCCACCGATTAAGTATTTAAATTTAGTAAACATATCCAATATAATGTAATTAAATGCCATTGATCAATATGAAATCCTATTAGCAATAATACTATCGACTACTAATCGAATGATACATTTTTGTATGTAAGTACATAATAATAATATGCTTAGACTAGCTAAGTACTAGCTCAGAATACAGATGGCGTATGATTAGCAGGAGTTAATTGCCACATGATAAATATAAAGATTATTTAAGGTAATGTACTATTTTCTTATACAAACTTTTGTATTATAAGTTTAAGTTATCTGAAACTTGTCCAACAGTAAATGCAAAGAGTTCTTCCTTCAATAAATCTCAAGTTAAAGTTGTCATTCGAACAACAATACCAGTTTAATCGTAATTTAAGATCGGTGATCGTTCAGTGCGCCGGTTTCACGGTGATTTTGGTGAAATTGATCCATTGTTCATCCTCGAATCGGTTGTACTTTTGTTAATGTTATAATCGTTTAAGTTTTAACAGTAACGGAGATTCAGTGACGTATTTGTCAGATTGCTGATAGTTAGATGTAAGTAATCCAAGTTTCTTAAACAAATGTTTCGATTATGAGTTAATTTATTAAGTGCTAAACCTGCACTATGGTTGTTTTAAATTAAACTTTTCGCGCCTGGCAGTTAGTAGACCGTAGCCTAGTTGGTTAAGGCGTTCCGGACGGTGATCGGAAATACGCAGGTTCGAATCCTGCCGGTCGTGATTATTTTCGCTCATTTTCCAATAAAAGTTTAATTTAAATGTTTCGATGTTACGGATAACATCGAAACATTAAAATTAAACTTTTATTACGGTATTATCATGAATTCGAATTCGAATAAATATATACATACAGTTGATTGAATGTCTCTCTCTCTCGGGGTTTTCTATTGTACCACTGTATTCAAAATAACGGTGTTCCAACTTTCAGTTGCAAAATTTATTAAAAAAAATATACTTAACCGACTAAGCTGAACGAGTGATTTACATACATATAGATCAGATCTCGGACTATCATTTCCTCCCTGATCACCACGAGTACCACCGCGGCACGCTACTAGTTCTCCACGAGTCAATTACACAGTCTACCGCACTGACGTCACATCATAAGCCACACAGTACCAAAGCATCCTTTGATCCGGCCGGGTGCATTCAGACAGTGGGGCCCCCGGCGAGCCGCGGCCAAACGGCCATCTTCTCGATTGACACGTTGCGTTTTAATCAATTACCAAGCACAGACCACTGACCAGTGAAATACGCCCACACAGCTCTGACCATATTTCGGCTTTACCGTATCCGGTTTCAGAGTTTTTCGCTTTTTGTTTCTCGCTTTTTGATTCGAAAGTCGCTCCGGTCGATTAGATGCGCGATTGCGATTTTCTTTTGTCAGCTTTTTGAATGGGCTGTGGTTGTTCTATTGCTATTGATAGTGTAGATTAGGTGTTTACTTTCCGTCTTACTTGAAATTTCACTAAAATAAATATTGCCAAGTATCTTTATCAACTAATTTCATATTAATATTCTAGGTCAGACAAAATAACTATGTTATTCCCCTAGAATGTAAACTCAGAACACAGAAAGAACTGTGTAGATTGTAAATATGTACTTTTGGATGATAATTCCGTACAAAAAGGGGCAACTTAATATGAAGACTAACATATTCTAAACAAAATGTTTAAGCATACTTACTTAGAATCGACTGATATCTCTCAATGATATATTTCTCATGAAAAGGTTCTAAGATTTCGCCAATGAATAATGAAATGAAACTTTAAAAAACTCTATGCCATCTCAGACCGCGTCCGCAACCCGGCAACCGCGTCTGTATCCAACCTTAACCCTTTTAATCCACAATTAAGTGGCGGCACCCGGCCGCGGCCGCTATCAGCCGATACTGTATCATCGGAATCGTGTCACCGATATCGGACGTTGAATAATTGATCCGATGAGTAACTTTAATCAATCAATCAACTAATCACATGTTTGCGTTGCGATGGCCTCTTTAACCTTTCGACTCGGAATGCGTATACATGTATACTCGTGACACTTGGCAACGGTAAACTCGGAACGCGTATACATGTATACGAACACACAACTAATTTAAAAAGGTCTTCAAAACATATCATTTTTAATCTGTAGGTGAATGGTTTGTATAGAAACAAAAGAGAAGAATACACCCTCTTTCTTTTGGTGTTATAATAACGATGGTTTTTTGTTATTGTTCCTTAGCATGGCCATTTTGAAAATCATCAGTTTGGTTGAAGTGAAGCAAAGTGTTTGTGCGTGTTTAAAAATAGTTTTCGTGAAAAAGGTAAGTAAAACTTGTTATAGTTTTGATCATAGCATATGTGTAGACGTTTGCACTATAATAATAAAGCATTGAATACAATATGAAGTTAGTTTTTCGTTTACAAATGAGGACGCGACGAAATAGTTCTGTGTTCCGAGTATTTTGACGGGTGATTTCGAAGTCAAAATGTATTAGTGCATGATTTGATGTCCAAGAAATTTAGAAAATAATCATCATATAATGTATTATTGGTTATATTTCCGGTTAGAAATATCTAAAAAAGCTAAAAATAGTATTTCCTTTTGTCAATATGCAAAATATCTGTTTTCTGTCCGCCATTTTTATTTGTTTGGCCGTAGTGCTGGATATAGATCAATATGGCCTTTATCGATAAAAATATCGATAGTTTTTTGGAATAAATAAGTTTTTTTTCATAAATTTGTTTATTATGTTAACCCATGAGGATGTTTTCAGTTTTTTAGGATCTTATTCTAATATTTTATTTTTCGTGTTTTAGATGTGGAATCCCGATGACGGACACGCTCCCCAGCAATTCCTCGACCTTCTCAATGATGCACGGCTAATGGCCGTAAACAAAGCAGAACGGCTTTTGAATGTACACAATGTAAAGTGCCTCTCTGTTTGGACTTTTGTTTTGAACAATTCCATACCGTCCCATAATTTTTTTTCTTTTTTTCTTTGTCCGTTTGACACGATGTTATTGATGTGGCAGTAAGAGAGTGAAATTTAGGTAGTGAAAGTTTTTGCCAGCGAGACCTCAGAAGCATAATAATAAATATCTATTATTTTATCGTTTACAGGTAAATATTACAGCAAGTACATATATTTGTAAGTCATTAATTGATTTTCGTTATGATTATAAATGTTATTTTTTGTTAATGGTTTTGGTTTTGTATAATTTGTAATTTAGTATATTCTGTGGTTTAGGTATATCTATCCACTTATCAAAAGTATGAATAACGCTTTTTTTAGTTACGAGTGCTGATTACTTTACTTCGGTTGTTGTGTAAGCAATTTGTGTCTGGTGTGGTTTCCATTGTTTTTTTCTTCGTAATATTTTCACCAAAAAAACTAATTCCATTTTATCGTTATTTTGCTGTAGCACCTTTATACACATAATAATAACAAATATTTCGAAATTCGTATGTGGTACTATTTTTTCATATCATCTGCGAAATTTATCGATAGCATGGTACATCACTATTGGCCTTTGGCTTTTTCATAGAAATTTACTGTGGTTTTGGTTACACTTTTCTTTTATTTTTTGTTAGGAATTTGCCATAAATTAATAAAAAAGAAATAAATATACATATTCAGCTATAATTTCTATGTTTTATTTTATCAAAATATCCTTCTCATTAGGAGTACATAGCAAATAAGATATCAAACACGAAATTGATAGCAATCCCGGGAAATACCTAAAACATCATGTACCGTTGTATATTTTTGCAAAACAATGCATGTAATCATAAAATTAATGTATATCCTTTTGATATAATTAATAATATGTAAATTTTGGCAAAAGATTATTGACTAATTGAGTATAGAAATTTATATTCGATACGGCGACAGCCGCAGAAGAGCTGACATATTGTTACGATATTATCACAGTTTTATCGATTGATATACAAAAACTTATTTTTGCAGGAGTATAACAATATACTAAAGATTACAAAAAACATCAAATCGTTTGTAAAGTTACCTGTGATTTAAGTAATAAAAATTAAATTCGACCGAGACACTTTTTTTTTTACAATGTCTCCATTTTTAACTATAAATTAGTATTGTTTGAGATGTTAAATCATGTTGAGTTTGAAGAAAACATGTAACAGCGTTATCATATAATCGACTGTTCTTTACACCAATTACTAAAATTTGATAGTTTTTGAATAATCATCATTTTTCTAAACGTCTGCTATGACAGCGCGCAAGCCGCCATTACTCGCGCGAGCTTACGGGTGTAGAGTTTGACAGGCGTCAATCGAGTCGAAGGGTTAACACATATTGCGGTACAGGGTGCGTCCAAAACAAGGAAAACCAGATATTGCGCAAAAAAAGTTTTTGTGATATTTGGGAGTTGGGAATGTATAGTTTTATTCTAGATAATATTTAACAGAAACAGTAACGAGCATTTACACACACAAATTACACAGAACATATAAACTCTATGTATGTATGTGTAAGTATTTTTAATAAAATAAGTACATACCTACGGTTTTGAAACTTTATACTGCCACTTGAAATAAGTATATCACTAACTTAGTAACACCCTTTACAATATCCCTGGATATGATACAGACTACACTGTATTCTGTGACTCGTATTGCCCTATTGATATGCTGCTATCAAGTACTATCTATCCCCTATCTAAGTTATCTTCTCATTTCCTTTGGCAACCTAAACATATCATGTGACATATTATCGTGATTAATCTATTTATTGGTGTTTCAATTTCATTATCAGTCTAATTGTTTTTTCGATTGTAATATTTCCATATCAATAATGGTTGAACATGGAATTTTCCTCAATGTTCTTTGTGAAAGAGACAGACCTAAACTAATTGAAAATTTCAACATTTACCTTCCCTGGTTTTGTTTAAGACCTGCATTTTAAATTGTTGTCCTGACAAGATGTAATACTCCGTTTAGTGCTCGTTCCAAACCTGTAAAAACTTCAAGCTTTACCTTCGACACCAAGATCGCCAGTGCGCTTCAGGAGACCTGCTGATATCTATTTTTGTTGACATATATTTTTTATGTAAATGCTAGCTTGTGTTAAAACCAGTTAATTTTTTTTTCTATTGTCCACAGAGGAAGCAACAAGCCCCGAGAGCGGCGTGAAGGAGCGCGGCGAGCCGCGGGGGCAGCGGGACGCGGAGGGAGAGGCGTCCCGCTCCTCCACCCCCGCCTCCCGCGCCTCACCCCCGCCCGACGAGCGGGACATCGAGCATAGCATCCCCGCCACGCTCATACAGGACCCCAACGCTGAAAGGTGAGCTTTGTGCCATCTATGTGTATATTGGTCTATGGCCTGTGCGAGCGAATCGAGAGTAGAGGTAAATTCTGGATGAAAAACGTGAAGTTTACTCGTAGAATACGTATACTGAAAGATGAGCGATGAAAGCAAGCGTAAATCAGGATTTTGAAGAAAAATAGACGATAACATAAAAAAACAGGTTTTTTCTTGCAGATACATTTTGCTATTAATTAAACTTCAAATGGAGTCACCTAAACTATCTATATATTCTGCCACTTCGGTAATACATACATACATAAGTATGTAACCATAATGTTGTTTTTTCCTAAAGCTTGATTATAATCTAATACGTGATCCAAGAGATAGTCCAGCTGCGGCAGTAATCACTCATAATATGAAAAAAACAAACGGATTTACAAACTTATTGTTTAAATAGTGTAGATGACTGTAGTAAAGCATAAATCATTTTAATAGGTATTGAGTATTTATTAAAATATATTATTTTGTTAGCCCGGAGTAAGAGAGAGACAGATATAAAAAAACACAAGTATGTTTGTGTGAGAACAGTGAACTTTTGTAGCGAGAGTATTACAACCGCCCCAAGTGCCTCCGATTTCGTTTAGCAAATGCAGCACAATGTCAAATACCAAAAATGATGATTCTAAAAGGTCTTAATATTCACGCACGTATTGAAAAGTTTTATAATTAATACCTCCAAATTTCGTATACGCGGTAACTTATTAACAGTCACGACAAGTCGGTTCAGTTTTGCGACAAAAGAGTTCAATGCTATACATAATTACACATCCATCAATGTTGCACAGGCACTAATATTTTGATAAGATTGTCCACTTCATATTATCATTACTTCTTTGTTTTTTGTATGTATTGCCTCTATTTATTCGAATTACGCAATTTCTCGTATTATTTGCGATCTTATCATTTCATAAATCAGAAGTGAAGTTATAGTATTTATGCTACATTTAAAGGGTAAATTTAAAAAATTGATATCGTAATGCCACGTTTATATCTACCACGAATTCGATAGGTATAGAGCAGACGAGTTTTACAGCAAAGAACACATGTTGGGAAAGCGTGGCTTTTAGGATTTGCTATTACTAATTAGAAAGATATAATAATAATAGCTTTGGCAAAATTTGTCCTAAAGGTGTTCTTAATGTTGTCTTAAAATCCAATGATTGCGATGATTCCGATAATCGTATTGCGTGGGGTACAAAAGTATGAATGAACATGTGACTTACAAATGATATCATAATCGCGTACATCGCCTTACATTATTGCATACATTCACTATCGTATGGCAGCAGTAGTCCGGTGGTCCGACCATCAGTCCATAGTATACATTCTAATGACCCTATTGTTTCCAATGATCACTTGTCAACTGACACCTTAATACTCATTTACATACGTGATATACCTATCTCCAAAGTCACAGAGTCTAAAATTTATCAACCGAGAACAAAATTAAACTTGTTGACAAGAGAGAAATGAACTGTCAAATCAAAGTGACAGTTATAGTGGCCTGTCGGTAAAAATGAACCAAACTTCTTGACTTGACAGTCCATCGATCCCTAGAATGTATGATTCAGGATTTATCAAATGAAATGATGCCCTGGAATAAGGATTAATAAATTATTAATTCGTTTCGTAGCGTTGATAAAGATTAATTTACCATAATTGATTGATTTGAGTAATAGATCATAGTTTTATCTAGTGCCTGGATTTTGAATTTTTGTAAACACTATTCATTTGTGATTCGAGCAGTGCTAAGACACTTGTGTGTTCAACTTATGGGGATCATTGTACTGGAACAATAAATTACTTCCATTTAATATCTAAAATGAGGTAATAATTTAAATTTTAAAAGCCTATTTGTGAACATTCATTTTGTGCCTATTTATTTAAAAGTCGTTTATCAATTCCTTATTGACATATAAAGTGACATTTATGTTGTCATACTTAACAGGTGTTCCAATTTTGTGTTTAATTATATGTATTTTTGCGCGTTGTTTTGTCATACAAGTTTAATTAACCGATGTATTTAATATTTAAACTCTTGTAATGACAATCACAATTAAATTACATAGGTAATAATATGTATCGTACAAAATAAAACATTTAGCTTTACATCTGAGAAATACTCATTCGAGCATAATTTTTAATATTTGGAGGTACGAGTAAAAAAAATCTTAAACCAATTATAAATTTTCAACTAAAATCTGTCATTTCCTGCATAAATACGAATCCTCACCTTATCTCATATCCGTCCATATGTCAGGTATGATCGTCATTACCAGTTTCGTCTAGCCGTTCTTTGGTGTACATTTGATCAATTATGGGCTCTATTTCTTTACGTTTAAGGTTATTGAGATTTAGTAAAGGCGTGTTTACAGCTAGTCGAGTTTGTTCGTTGGCTGTTCCATCAATGTCAATTAGGCGCGTTGAAGAGACTTCATCAATCATACAGCAGTCTTCACGAGACTGGGCTGATCTATCCTCAGGGTCTATTGTTTACATTTTTGATTCATATTTGTTTAGTTCCAATTTTGTATCACCTACACAAACTTTTTCGTTTATCAGCAGAAAAAACAGTTTGGTTTTTTTTTTTTTTTTACATAAGGGTCTTGATTCTGATTAACGTATTTGTCCTAAAAATAGCGTTTACAACAGTGTTTTATACTTTTGAATTAAATCTCACCGTCCTGAATTGCGAGGGAACCGGCACTCCCAGAGTCATAGAGAATCCCGCGAAGATTTTCTCCATGACATCTGACGTTGACATAATGTGTGGCGAGACGTCTAAATTAATCGAACATCCCGCCCACCAAGAACTTCGTTCTTCATCAGCATCTTCTTGCTTGAGGCACTAACACTCACATGTAATATTGTCTATTTGCCCCAAGTCTAACCCACCCCAGTTTCCCCGAAGGACCGAACTAAAACTACCTTGGCAAAGCATTACAGTTCAGTCCGTTGACTATAGGAATTTGTTAGGTCTTGAATTGTTGTACCTTTACAACATTTGGTATACAAAACTTAAATGGTATGCATAATTAAAATTGTTGTATCTTTACTTCATTTGTGTGGACTGTATTATGAATATTCTTCGATAGTGTCTTAAAACTAAAGGTTGTATTGTGGTAGGCTTCTGATCTGGAGTCTTTCGCCCACCATGCAGAACTCTAATAGTTGAGAGGAAGAGCAACCAATTTTGATGTTGGCCGCTGGAAAGTGTTGTTTTTTCCCCTCAACGTTACCACTCTTACTGTACTATCTGGTCCAGGATGTGTGTCCACAACCTCAGCCATCATCCATTTTGTTGGCGGCGTGCATTCATCCTTTACTAACACGATGTCTCCAGGTTTTGGCGCCGCTGTATCACTTTGCCACTTATGACGCTGTTGGAGTGTGTGTAGATACTCAGCAGACCATCTTTTCCAGAAGTGCTTAGTCATCCTCTGAACAAGCTTCCATCTTTCCAGCGGTGCTATGTATGTGTTTCCTTCTGCCTCCTCTGGAATGGCGACTAAAGGTTCTCCAATGAGAAAATGTGCTGGTGTAAGTACAGAGACGTCTGTTGGGTCATCCTTCAACGGAGTCATCGGTCTTGAGTTTAGACATGCTTCTATCTGAGTAAGTAGTGTTGACATTTCTTCAAAAGTTAAAGTTGAATTTCCAATCACCTTGGTGAGGCTTGATTTGACTGACTTGATTCCTGCTTCCCAGAGTCCGCCAAAGTTGGGTGCCCGTGGTGGTATGAAGTGCCAAGTGGTGCCGTCGTTAGCAAGTAACTCCGCGATTTCATTTTTCATACCTTGACCTTCTTGAAATAGATTTTCTAATTCCCTGGCAGCTCCTACGAAGTTGGTACCGTTGTCACTCCATATCTGAGCGACATGTCCCCGGCGAGCTACCAACCTCCGGAATGCAGCCAAAAACCCTTGGCTGGTGAGATCGCTTACTGCTTCCAGGTGTACTGCGCGAGAGAAAAAGCAGATAAACAGACAAATGTATCCCTTGTACGATTTGTTGCCTCTTCCCTTGGATGTTCGTATGTTTATGGGTCCCGCCAGGTCAACACCGCTGACCTCGAAGGGTCTTCTAGGATGAACTCGCTCGAAAGGCAAATCTGCCATGCGCGGTTGCGCTATTTGTGCTCGGTGCTTCACGCATACTACACATTGTCGTATACAACGCCTTACAAGTGGTGTAACTCCAATGACCCAGTATTTTGTCTGGATGTAATTGGCTGTAGTAGCGTTACCTCCATGTAGTAACTTTAAATGCGCATCACGTACTATCAGTTTGGTCAGGTAAGATTTCTTGGGTAAGATTATTGGGTGTTTGACTTCCTGTGCTACCTGAGCTCTTCTCAAGCGGCCCCCTACTCTCAATAGTCCTCTCTCTATGTAGGGCGACAATGTTTTCAAAGCACTCTTTTGCTTTACTCTTCCCAATTTGTTTAAATCTTCTATATCTTCGTTATAATGCTTATCCTGCTCCAACTGTATCAGTTTGTTAAGTGTTTCTTTCAACTCTGCTGTAGTAAGATACTTAGATTGAGCTTCTCTGTGTTCAGCTTTATCTCTCAACCGTAAAAATCTCCTGCAATATGATAAAACTCTTATCATATGGTTGAGAGATGAGAATCTCTCCAAGATATTTTCTTCTTCTGTGATATGTAATACCACAGGCTTGATTTTCTTTTCCTCTAAATTTGTATGTGGCATATGCGGTTTATCTAGTTTTATCTCCTTATCTTGGAGCCATTGTGGTCCCTGCCACCATAAAGTTCTATTCACTAAATCTGAAGGATCCACCCCCCGGGAAGCCAAGTCTGCAGGATTGGCTTCAGATTTAACATGTGACCATCTATCATTATCTAGCCTTGTTTGAATCTCGGCCACACGGTTGGCAACAAATGTTTGCCACTTTTTGGGCTGTGCTTGTAACCATGCTAGAACCACCATGGAGTCAGTGTAAGCATAGACTTGTGTTAACGGTATGCTCAAAATCTCTCTTGCTTCTGAAAGTAGTTGAGCTAGAAGTACTGCCCCACATAGTTCTAGTTTTGCAATGGATATTTGCTTGACCGGAGCCACCTTTGTTTTGCTCTCTAACAGGGTGACTATCACCTGATCCTCATAAACCACTCTGGCGTATAGCACTGCTGCATAGGCGGCATTCGATGCGTCTGCAAATCCATGGATTTCTACTCTTATGTTTCTAGGGTGTGTATGTATCCACCGATTTATCTTGATCTTCTCCAAATCTTGTAACTGGCGTCGATAACAAAGCCAATTTTCAACCAGTTCTTTTGGTAACTGGTCGTCCCAACCTGCATTGCATAGCCACAATTTTTGCATGAATATTTTTGCTAAAACCACAACTGGAGCCAACCATCCAAATGGATCAAATAGCTTTGCTATGTCTGATAGAATTTTCCTTTTTGTTATTGGCTCTTTTGTTTCTTCCATATTTACTGTGATTTTAAACTTATCTTCATGCCTGTTCCATGTTATTCCAAGTATCTTGAATTCTTGGTCAAATTTTACCTCAAATTCTTGAGATTGTTTTTTATTTTCACTAATTTTGTCTAAGAACTCTGCTGAGTTGCTAGACCATTTCTGTAACTCAAAACCTCCTGATTTTAGTAACTGATTGACTTGGTTGTATATTTCCATGGTACTTTCTACATCATGTGACCCACTCATCATATCATCCACATAAAATGAGTTCTTCACAACTTCCGCTGCAATAGGAAACTTGTGTCCCTCATCTTCTGCCAGTTGGTGCAGTGTACGTATAGCTAGATAAGGCGCTGATGCTGTTCCAAATGTCACCGTTAGCAACTTGAATGACTGTAGCTTGTCTTCTGGATTTTCTCTCCATATGATTCTTTGATAATCTGCATGTTCATCTGCTATGAGTACCTGTTTGAACATCTTCACTATGTCACTAACTAGCACCACCTTGTATGTTCTCCACTTCAAAAGTAAAGTACGTAGATCAGCTTGTATTGTAGGTCCAGTCAGTAAAGTATCGTTGAGCGAACATCCCAACGACCCTTTGCATGATGCATCCATGACCACTCTTGTCTTTGTGGTTTGTTTGTCTTCTCTAATGACTGCATGATGAGGTAGGTATAAAGCATCCTGCTTGGTTTCATCTGCAGTGGTCATGTGACCCAAGTCAATGTACTCTTTTATTGCTTTTGTATAATCTTCTTTGAGTTTTGTGTTTTTCTTGAATTTTCTTTCGAGTTGTATCATCCTAGCTATGGCAACATCTTTAGTATTGCCACACTTTTCTACTGGTGACTGGATGTCTTCTTTAAATGGTAGCTTCACTTTATATCTTCCAGTCTCTGTCCGAGTAGTTGTTTGTTTGTATATCTCCTCACATTTTTTCTCTTCAGCTGTGAGCTTCCTTTCTTTGGGAAGAAATTCATTTTCCATTTCCCAAAATTGTCTTAATAATGTACTTTCACACAAGCAGGCATGTACGCTGACTACTCTGCTGTTTCCAACTGCTGTAGATGCATCACCTGAAATGATCCATCCCAACTGTGTGTTTTGCGCTAAAGTCCCCTCAGGGCTACGACATAAACCTTCAAGCATGATCTTCCCATGGACACTTCCACTTAATAGAATATCCACCCTACCAGGTCTGTTGTATTCAGGATCTGCCAGCTTCTTGTTCTCTATTTCTGGCCAGTTCTGAATTGTGACTGGTGCTTGAGGCTGATTTGTTGTGACATGTTTTACCACACTTGCACGAATCAATAAAGCGAAGTGTCTGTTGTACCTAGACCTCATTTCAAATTCTACTATAAATTTGGAACGCAATGTCTTTCCTTCACTGAATTGTAACTCCGTATCATATCGTTGAGGTTTCAGCCCAGTTGACTGAACAAAGTATTCCGATACCAACGAAGCTTGTGAGCCTGGATCAACTAATGACCGGTAGACTTGTGTTTCATTCTCTGTAATAACATCTACCAGCGCTGTAGCTAGGAGCACTTGATCCGAGCTGTTTGCAAAATGTGATGCTAATTTTGTTTTGTCCCTTTGTTTTTCTTTGTCTTCTGACACTATATTTCCGGACGGCTTTGATTTTGACCTTTCAGTATGCAAAGTTGAATGATGTTTTGACTTACATACTCTACAACGAGCCTCTCTCTTACACTGAAAGGCTGAATGACCAGGAGCTAAACAATTGAAACATAAAGCATTATCTTGTACTGTCTTCAATTTATCATTGTAACTTAGTTTTCCATAAAGTTTACAATTGTACAAGTAATGATCACCTGAACAATAAACACACTTGACTTTGTCTTTCTGATTTTCTATGAGTGCAGTAGTGTGAAATGACTTTACCTTCTGTATTCTATCTTCACTATGTATCATTTCTAAAGAATGAAATCTGCTTTCTAAAAATGTGAACAGACTGTCTAATGAAGGCAACTCTTCTGTACTACTTGCAATCCGCTGTTCCCACTGTTTGTGAGTTTCTGTATCCAGTTTTGTGACAGTAAGATATTCTATCATCGGATCCCAAGACTGTGTACTTACACCAATGTTCTTTAAAGAACTTAAGCACTCTGAAGTTTTGTCTAGTAATTGCCTAACGGCTGTAGCTGACTCAGTAATTTTAGGAATGCTAAATAAAGACCTTAATATGCTTCTTACAATGTATCTTTTGTTACCATAACGCTTTTTTAAAGTTTCCCAAGCCAAAGTGTAATTTTGGTTAGTTATAGTTATATTTTTAAGAAGCAATTCAGCCTCTCCAGTCAAACTTGTTTTTAAATAGTGAAGCTTTTGTACATGGTTCAGGTTTGCATTGTTGTGTATTAATGTTTCAAAAATATCATGAAATGATGGCCAATCTGTGTATGAGCCTGAAAACTTTGGCACTGAAAGTACAGGTAATCTAATATCTGACTGTTGTGACGGGCAGCTATTTTGAAACTGAGTATTTTGTGAAGTTTCTGTCGCTGGTGGTTGTAGTTCCGTGAGTTTTGTTTTCATTTCCCCTTTGTAACACAAATAAACTTCCTCAAAATCATAGAAAATGCCTTTCTCAAAATATGAACCTTTTCTATCCTGACGCTGCACATTTTTTACGATATCTTCGTGGGTACTTTTGAAATTGAGCCAAGATTGTTCCAAGTTTTGTAATCGCGCTTCTATGTAGCTAACTGTTAATGTTTTCTTCGAAGCTTTGCCAAAATTGACCTGTGCCCTTTGTAATTGCTCAAATCTATCGTACTGGCACGAAAATAACTGTGAAATATCTTCCATTTTTGAAATATGCTATGCCTAGTATGCGAAACGTCGGTAGTTCTGTGGAACCTTCGGGGAAAAAAAATTGATGCCTAATCGTAATTTTATCGTGTAAATGTCCAAAATCACTTGTAAACACGTGTATTTAATCAACAAAAGTTCGTGATTTCAACAAAAAACGGCTTACTTACAGTTTTTGCGGTGTTTTACCGTACAAAACTTTCTTAGTTGTTGCGGTGATTTCACATAACTTTTACGATTTCACTCGCGGAATACTTAAAAACGGACGCGAAGGACCAACTTTGTCCTAAAAATAGCGTTTACAACAGTGTTTTATACTTTTGAATTAAATCTCACCGTCCTGAATTGCGAGGGAACCGGCACTCCCAGAGTCATAGAGAATCCCGCGAAGATTTTCTCCATGATATCTGACGTTGACATAATGTGTGGCGAGACGTCTAAATTAATCGAACATATTATTTTATTTCATTGCACTAATATATTATTTATTACATATTGTTAAGAGCAAATATTGCGCCTATATTATATTTTTATTGTTATATGTTGCTGTACTTTATTTACAATAATAAAATATAAAAACAAGGGAAGAAAAACTAAACATACTACTTCTAACTACTACAAATAGGGGCACTTAGAAAATCTTTAGAAAAGCCTAAAGATAATCTAAGTGCTCCAGCCCACTACCAGAGGGCAGCGTGCCCAGCATATTATGTTGCTGTTGGTTTTTTTTTTTATTTCTATTATAGTATTTTATTATAACAATTATGACAATATAATTAATAAAAAGTAGAATTATTAAAAGAATTGATATTATTTACTCCATATAGAATAACTTCTCTGTATTTAATGGAAACGTATTAAATAAGTGGTTGATAGCTATCATAATTGTGATAAAATTATAAAAGTGATAGTAATTAAATAGTTTGCATGATTTATTGCTTTGAAAATCCTTGGACTTTGCCCAAGAAACGAATGATATTCCATTTAGATATCTGATAAGTGTTCACGATCAATAAAAACTCGATAATAATAATTATGCAGTAGAAAACTTATTTACCTATTTCACGTGCGTATTGTTCTCAGTATTTTTTTACTTGTTTTAGATTTTGGTTAATAAGAACAAAATCCTGATGGATACCTACATGATATTCTTCGATCAAGATTAACATTCGTCTAGTCTATCTATATATATAAAAATGAATTGCTGTTCGTTAGTCTCACTAAAACTCGAGAACGGCTGAACGGATTTATCTTACCTTAGTCTTGAAATGTTCGTGGAGGTCTAGGAAAGGTTTAAAAGGAAAAAAAAGATATTTATACAAAAGTTTAGGTCTTTTATTAGGCAGTACGAAGTCTGCCGGGACAGCTAGTAATATAATATATTTTCTCGTTATACTGGTATTATGTAGACGTAGAGATAAAAAAATCACAAATCATAAGCATTTAAATAAACGGGACAGTTAAATAAGCAAGTAAACCGGTTTCTTCTAGGCAAGCGCGCTAGATCGTAGAATATAACGTTGCTTAACATCAGGCAAGTTGTAGTCAAGCGTAAGCCTATATCATGTAAAAAAAAAGTATAAAAAGTAGTCAACAAAATCAGAAGTACAGAAAAAATACCATAATTTTGAACATAAATAAGAAGCTTCAAGTATCAGGGATTAAAACAATGGTCCAATCTTAATTTCTGCCCGGTAATGTCTGTTATGATAAGAGACTATATACCAAAATATATATTGATTTGTTATCATGGCTATCACACACCTAGAAGATAATTTGACTTCAATAAGTCTTGCCACATTATCCATTTAAGTGTGTCGCAATTCGAAGAAGCTTTAATTTAGCACTATCTTCTACTCATTGTAGTTTGTAGGTACAATTGTCCTCTTTTTTAAATAGAATGGCAAAAACTAATTGGATTTTGTATGGTAACACGCATGGTGTTTCTTAAGTTAAATTCCTGACTGAAAAACAAAACCAAAAATATGTTTCCGTAAAATAAAAAAATATTGATAGATTAGTTGGATGACTCTCAATTTTGATATGTATAACAATAACATGATATCTGCAAAGGGATTATCAAGCCCGGTTAGTGACAACACTTTTAGCATACTTACGTAATGTTTCTGCTATCTAGGTACTTTATAATCAATTTAAATCTCTATTTTTAATCTGTTTATTGGTTTCAATAATATGTAAGTACCTACTTTGTGAATTATAAAGTACCTACCTATAACGAGAATGAACTGCAATCACTTATAACTGACCCATGAATCCGCCAATCAATGAAGCTCAGAATGTTGTTAATGATCAATTGATGTCGTTTTGGTCTTCTGTTTCTAGTTACTTTTCTTGGGTATAAAAAAACTGCTGTCATGAATCTATTAATTTGGTCCGGTAGCTGACCACATTGATAGATGTTGAACTGACAGGGCGTGTTCTATCTTGGACGACAGAGTCACTTATACATACATATATAAACATACATCCCAGCACATTTCACACTGCGCTATCCAGTGCCCAACTAAAACACACAAGCAGTAAAAATGAGACCAAAAAAAGTCCCAACAACAAATAAAATTTAAAATTCCATTATTCGCTTATTTTTTTCCCGAAACGTGAATTACTCGAAAACCATCCAAATACCAAGGCCGTGCACTTTTATAGTTTCGTTGACATCTGCGCCATATTAAAATTCATGTTGTGTGCAAATTTATTCAAAGTGTCAGGTGTCTACCACCCGCGAGCCGACCCCAGTTTGATGTGCATTTGTGCATTCCCTGCGATGGATTCCACAAATAAAAGGTTCTTGAAGAGGAAAGGGGCAAATCTTTAGCTTTAGTAGGTAAAATACATACTCGTATTTACTCTTTGCAGATGTTTGGACGTATGTAGGTAAAGTCGTAATAACGCTATTTTTTTGTAGTTGATAAGTCTTAACGAATGAAACTTAGGACTATGAAATCTATACTTAATATTATAAAGCTGAAGAGTTTGTTTGTTTGTTTGTTTGAACGCGCTAATCTCAGGAACTACTGGTACGAATTGAAAAATTCTTTTTGTGTTGGATAGACCATTTATCGAGGAAGGCTTTAGGCTATATAACATCACGCTGCAACTAATATGAGCGAAGAAACAATGGAAAATGTGAAAAAGACGGGGAAAATTATTCATCTTTGAGGGCTTCCGTTGCGTGTGCTGCGAAAACGGTTCAAGATATCAAAAAAAAAAGCATGAAAGAATTATTTCTCTTGAAATGATCTAACAAAATGTCTGCAACAGTATATATGTCTATCTTTTAAGATTAGCTCACTAGAACCGTTTTCCATGCGGACGAAGTCGCTGGCACAGCTTGTGTATAATATATTCTAATACATATAATGTATTTAAGTAATTTATTAAAATTATTGACTGCTTTGTGAGGTAGGTATACATTTTAATAATAAATACTTTTCTATTTTTCAATAAACGTACTCAATAAAATGAAGCGATAAAATAACTAAAATATTGGAGTTTAAAGCATATCACTGCAACATTTTAACAATCTGTTTCCGTGAAACCAAACCTAGAAATTCTTTTGTTTATGTGATCCAGTCGCCAAGTCGCGCCATTCCGAATGAGAACACAATACTTGTCACATAAACACTAGTGATTGATTGACCCGCACCCATCGCTAATGCCCATAGGAAGCCATAAACAGCTGGCTTTATGGTTGCCTCGCTAAAAAATATCTTAATTGAATCTGTCTCATGGATATCGCTAATCATTCTAACAGTTACAGTTGTTTCCATAGCTTATGCATTTTAATTTTTGTCGACGATATTGTTCTGTTCTCTAATAGCGCTTTTTTAAAGGTTGTCTATTAATTCTTAAGTATGATTATTTTAAATTTTTGGTATCCCAATTCAAGTGAAGGATATAAGGAATCAAGTCACGTATCCTATCAGATTCCAGTTTGATATTTCAATGTTGTGACACTTTTATTGTCATCGACAAGCCAGTCCATCCTACGTTTCCTGACGTGAAAATAAAATAAGCTTGAGAATATTTTCCTTTGTCAGGGCAGGAAATCTGTTCATGATACGCGTAAATCCGTCCTCGTCCCCTGTCGTCCCCGAGTCGTTAAAAGGACTCGTCTCGGCGTTTTGTTAACGCGCCATTTCCTTGTCATCGCCGTCAACCCTGCCGGGTAATCTTCAGTAAGCCAGGACTTCTTTAGTGGCACCGACGTGAGCAAACATGGCCCGACCTAATGGGAACTCGTAAACAGCCTAGCCGGAGTTATAGTACGTCTATTGGCCGCGGAGGAAGCTCAGCGCTCTCTATTGGCGTGCAGATGAGTCAGCTATGCGGAGTAGCTTCGCCGTGTCAGTCGGCTGTCATCGGAACGATCGCCCGTCACTGCATGTCCACCTCGCGCATCGCACGCACGCTTGCATTACGCAGCGCCACCCCTCGAACTGCGATACGTATAGCCGTCTCGTTCTATCGCGTGTGCAGCGGCGCGCCGATATCGGCCGTCCCGCTCGGCAGAGGGGCGTGCGGGGCGGGGGCGCTGCAGGCGGGTCGTAAATCACGCGGCGTCTCATTCCGCGCGGGACCGCCGTTGCCGCCGCAGGCACCGCGCACTTCCCTCTCGACCGCCGGCGTCGCGCCGCGTCTTTCGCGACTTGTAAACATTTCCAACTATCTTTGGGAAGTCACCATTGTTGTCTCCTGTATCAGTGTTCCTAATGTAAAGTGTCGTATTGATGGATCGTAGAGCTGGCTGGCTCTCACCGTGTGGAATATATTGAAAACATTGAGTCGAGAATGATCGTCGAGCCCGACCACGTGAGGTAGGTTTTCTATTTGCCCAAGTGTCTTATTGTTTTTGAGTAATTCATCATGTGTTCTATTGTTTTCGTGTTCAATTATTCTATTTACATTGAACTCGTTGTTCCGTTTGTCAATTTGTTTTTCCTTTTTGTATGTTATCACTCGTCTAAGTTTATGAACTGTATCGAGACCAGTTTGTGACTTATTCCAATGGACTTTCATATTTTTTTCGAGTGAGATTATTTGTTATATCCATTGTCTGCTTAATTGTAGATTCTAGATACATATATATGCATAAAACCAGATTACATATATTACTTGATATCAACCAGCCATGTCTCATGAAGCCAAATTTACAAAACTTTATCTGGAAGTATATTAATTACTTCATTAACGATTAGTAAACTTATTCCTCCAAACAAAATTACGATGGATACGAGAATAGGTAGTTAATTTTCCTAAACTTTTAAATATTATGTTACTGGACGTTGTTTTAACAGTTTATGTTTTTCTTTTCTTGTTTTTCATTCATCATGATATTGTTATTTCTTTACGTTTGTGTTGTTGTGCTGTTTAAATAATATTTCCTATGTTGGTATGTATCTATTTTTTTTATAAACTTGGCAGGTACTTAATGTAAAAAAATTAGAACTACTATTTATAATAAGTACCTCGTACCTATAATAAAGCTACCAATCTGATAAAGAGATTACCATATTGAATATTTATTTATAATCATCTTTATAGTTAAATTGTCTTATTTCTTCTACAAATAATTATTTTCTATCAATTCATTTATGACTACCATAATTAGCTGAGTATTTTGATGCAGGTCATTGTGTTAGCATTGATCTATTTGCGCTGTTCTACAATAGCTAAGTTAACTTTATGATCTGCCGAGGCAGCCTTTACGACTATGATTATATGTCGTAAATCATCGATTTCATTACTCCGTACTTGACTTCTTGTTGCAATCTTCACCTATTTACCATCACATAATTGAGGATACTGATGTACGAAGAAAAACATATAAAAATAGCAATAAATTAAGCAAATAAAACAATTTTAATCGATTTCAAAAGATATAAATTTAACAACACAGGCTATTAGCTCGTCTATTTTGTATTCACAATCGGCCCATTAATTTATTAAAAGAACCATAAAAGAAACTTGCACTCATCTAGTCTGTCGATATTCAAATTCGGCTAACCGGTTTACGGTAGCGACAGGCGTCAGGCTGAGGTCGGCCGCTAAGTGGATTACGTGTAAGTGACGCGTGTCATTT